>CM076583.1:1068185849-1068729895 GCA_034641835.2 Pinus albicaulis
ATGTAGAAATTAGCTGAATAAATCACTTATTCACTGAAGATTAACCTGGTCATATATCAATTTCGAATTGCATACATAACACATAACCTTCTTCTACAATTAATCGTCACATGCGGAAATAACAGAAGCAATCTCACATCAATTCAATCACACATTAACTCAGTATGTATGGGGAAAGCCTATAGCTGAAAACCCCGCAGCTATTGTGTATATTATAATGGAGAAATCAAGTAACCAAACAAGTACAATACTCCTCACAAGTACTAAGTACTCTCTCATGAAGTTACTCACAATCTAGCTTGGTTTTGAACAAGTCTCGGGTTCAAAACACACCACTAACTGCCTTGCCTCTATTGCGCAATCATGGCCTGTATATGAAGAGGTTCAAGGTTCGAATCCCCTTGCCTTGACTGCGCAATTGTCATGGACAATTTCTCCAAGTGTAATGCAAATCTCATGCAAAACAAATCTACCAACTGATAGCTTTACTCACCCTTTCATCTACCTCTTCCACTGGTCTCCACTGAACTGATCATGCACTGTAGTGAACCGAAGTGTTCTTGAGTTGACTAATGAGTTAATATTTAGTAAATTAAATATTATTTAATTTACTCCACTCATATCTAGTTGATTAGTTAGTTAACTAATCCCAACTAGTTCAACTAAAACAAACAGAACACAACTCCACTACTTGTCCCGTTAACTCCTCCAAAAACTTCTGCCACTGAAGTCTAACTGAAGTAAACCATGCAAGATGCCATCAAACCCTAGGAACCACGTGATTCCTTGTGTCAGTTGCATGAGCCACCTCCATGACTCAAACCGAAGTGCGCCAAGAGAGTAAACTGCTGTTTATAGTCAAAATATTATTAAGGGTAAATAATATTTGACTTCCATATTTTTAGGAGATCAGTCTAAAAATAGCCTGGGTCCTAAAAATTAGGGTCTCATCTATTTTTACCGACATGTCGCATACTTTAAGAATCTCCAAGTAGAATTCCCAAATTATGCTTCGTATGTCTAAAAATAGACATAGTCTAAAAATAGACTTTGCGCCAGAATTTGCCTGCGGGCCCACTTAGTGAAGGCGACTTCATTTCACTAAGCTCCATCATCTTGCTGCATTCTCAACACTCCCTCTCAGCAAGATATGGATTATCCGCAATCCCTATCCTGCCTCTGTGGAATTCGAACTTGCTCCTGGTGAGCGCCTTCGTCAGGATGTCGGCATCCTGATCCTCCGTGGGAACATATGAAAGCATCATGATCCTCCGCTGAACACAATCTCTGATGTGATGGTACCTGATGTCGATATGTTTGGACCTATCATGAAAAACCGGATTAGCCGAGAGCTTGATGCAGCTCTGGTTATCACAGTAGATCACTGTAGGCTCCAAATGCAACCTGAACAAACCTGCGAGGATCTTCCTCATCCAAATAGCCTCACATGCAGCCAAGCTTGCTGCCATGTACTCGGCCTCTGCTGAACTGAGTGCCATGGATCTCTGCTTCCTGCTGTACCAGGAAACTGCTGTCGACCCAATGCTGAAAACTCCTCCAGAAGTGCTCTTCCGGTCTGTTGGGCTCCCTGCCCAATCTGCATCAGTGAAACCAGAAAGCTTCACTCCATCCTCCTGTCTGTACCATAGACCATATCCCGATGTGCCTCTGATATAGCGCAATACATGCTCGCCCGCCTTCCAAAAGAGCTTGGTAGGCTTAACCATAGCTTGCGAAAGCTGGTTAACTGCATAGCATATATCGGGTCGAGTATTGACCAGATACATCAACGACCCCACCAATTGTCGATAGACAGTGGCATCCACTACCTCCTCCGAAGTAGCATCTCCCTTCCTCCATCCTCCAGGAAGAGGGGTATCAACAGGCTTGCAGCCTTGCATGTTGAACCTCTCCAGAATCTCCCGGGCATACTTGCCCCGAGAAACAAACAGTCCTCCGCTGCGCTGCCAAATCTCCAATCCCAGGAAATAATGAAGGATGCCCAAGTCCTTCATCTCAAACTCTCGTGCAAGATCCTCCTTGCATGAAAGTATCAACTGCTCATCGCCCGTCAAAATCAGATCATCTACATACAGTACGATGATCAACAGCTTCCCCTCCACCACAATCTGGTACAGGTTTGGATCTGCCTCACTCTTGGAGAATCCAAGCCCGGTGAAGTAGCTTTCTATCCGAGTGTACCAAGCACGAGGTGCTTGCTTCAGCCCGTACAATGCTCTCTTGAGTCGGCACACATGCGACTCACTGCTGAAGATCTCGAAACCTTCAGGCTGCTCTATGTACACCTCCTCCTCAATGACTCCGTTGAGGAACGCAGTCTTCACATCCATCCGATGAATGTGCCACCCCATCTGCGCTGAGAGAGCAAGGATCGTCCGTATGGAAGAGTACCTTGCGACAGGTGCAAAGGTCTCCTCATAATCGATCCCCTCGATCTGTGAAAAGCCACGGCGACAAATCTCGCCTTGTACTTCTCCACACTCCCGTCAGCCGCCTGCTTCACTTTGTAGATCCATCGCGAACCCACCACTGATTTCCCCTCCGGTCTTGGGACAATCTCCCATGCACTGTTTCTGACGATCGAATCATATTCTTTGATCATGGCATCTACCCATGCGGGTTCCTCCACAGCTTCCTCAAAAGAGGATGGCTCTGTCACAACACATTGACTCACAAGAGCCATGTATCCAGTGTACCGATCCGGTGACTGTCTCTGTCTGCGCTGTGCCGTAGGTGGTCCTACAACCTTCTCTGCATCCCGAGCCAGTCGCTCAGCTTCTGTAGTGCGCATGCGCCCTCTGATGGTTGGCGCTGCCTGGGTGGTTTCTTCCACCCCCTGAACCTCCTCTTGTGGCTGATCCACATCCGGAAGCTCCTCCTTAGGAACTAACAGCTCCTCATCTGCATGCAAGTGTAGCTCCCTCTCAAGCGAACACCGCATGGCTTTCTCCTCCTGAAATTTTATATCCCGTCGCACAACAGTCTTTCGACTGTCTAAAAAATACACCCGATAGTTGTGAGGTGTATCAGTGTACCCCACAAATATTCCAACCTCAGCAGTTGGATCCAGCTTCCTTCTCGCATCCTTTGTCACATACATGTAGACAGGAGAACCAAAAATACGCAAATGGGAAATATCAGGCCTCTTGCCAGAATAAGCCTCCTCCGGTGTACTCATGCCAAGAACCTTGTGAGGACAACGGTTCTGCACATACACTGCTGTATTGCATGCCTCAGCCCACAAGTGAAGGGGTAGGCCCCGATCATGCAACATCGCCCGTGCAGCACCCACGATCGTTCTGTTCTTCCGCTCAGCCACCCCGTTCTGCTGTGGGTTATGGGGTGCGATGAGCTCTCTCCGAATCCCTTCTGCGCTGCAGAACTCCTTGAATTCAGCCGAGATGAATTCACCACCATTATCACTCCTTAGAGCAATCACCTTCTTCCCCGACTCCTTCTCGACCAATGCTTTAAACTCACATAACTTCGCGAATGTATCGCTCTTCTTCTGCATGAAGAAGATCCAGCACTTTCGAGAGAAATCATCAACAAAGATCACATAATACCTGTGCTTTGCTGTCGAAGCAACTGAGAAAGGACCACACACGTCTGTGTGAACTCTCTCAAGGATCGTCGTGGCGCGACTATCCTTCTCGTGAAAAGTGGCTTTCACATACTTCCCTAAAGTACACCCCTTGCATTGATCTGACTGCGCAAGGGTGCCCTTAGGAAGTCCAGTAGAAATCTGCTGCAGAATCTTCAAAGCTCCATGGTGAAGATGGCCCAATCTCCTGTGCCATAGTTCGCCCTCATCATCCCGGTTCACCACATCTCCAGCCTTGCATGCCATAGCTGCGCAGTCATCTACCTGCAACTGATAAAGGTTCTGAGTTCGAACCCCTATCTTCCGGGTCTCTCCAGTAGTCTTACTGCGCAGGAAAGCTTTTCCTTCGCTGAAGACCACATCATAACCCTTATCCTCCAACACCGCTACTGAAATCAGGTTCTTCTTCAATCCAGGTACATGCATGACATCCTTTAAGACAAAGGGTTTACCAGACTCCCTCTGAAAGGATACGGTACCGATACCAGTCGCACTGTATCTACCGCCATCGCCCATCTCGATGTGCATACCCAAATCCTTGTCCTCCAGATCTGAGAACAACTCCCGATCTCCCGTCATATGAAATGACGCACCGCTGTCCAAGAACCACACCGATCCCATCACACTTGAAACCAAGCATGCAATCAGTGAAAAGTCAAGCTCGAACCGTGAAGCCAAAGCTTCTCCATCTGCAGATCTTCCCGCTTGCTTGTTCTTCTTCTTCTTTGGACAATTGGTAGCATAATGTCCGTGATCATGGCAGTGAAAACATTTCACTTTCGCCATATCCTGCTTCTTGCCCTTAGCTCCAGAATGAGAGGTTTTCTTACCCTTTCCTTTCTTAGCTTTGGACACCAAAGCGCAGTTTTCTTCATCAGCTCCCTTTGATGAAGATCCATCTCGAGTAGTCCTCCTTATCTCCTCCTGCATGAGATCCGCCCAAAGGCGCTCCCATCCCGGCAGCTTCTCCCGACCATTGACACTATCTTGATATGAGCGCCAAGCCTTCGGAAGACCAAGGAGAGCCAGGTCGACCATATCCTCTTCATCGACAGTAACTCCCACACTTCCCAGTTCATCTCTGCATTGAGTGAACTTCGTGAGGTATTTAGCGATACTGTCGCCCTTCTCCATCTTGATGTTCCCGAGCTTGTCTTTGAGCGCCAGCTTCCTTTGGTCACTCTTACTCTGGAATAGATCCGTCAAAGCTTTCCACATTAAATATGGAGTAGCCTTTCCATGCAGGTTGGATACAATATGATCCTTGACGCCCTCCAACAGGATCCTTCGACATTTCGCGATCTTCTTTTGCCATGCATCGACCAGAGCTGCATCAGTGGGCTTTGGGACATCCACATCCACGAACTCCTTCAGACCATTATCTTCTAACACTGCTTCCATTCGATCTTTCCATGCAACATAGTTCGAACTGCCTTCAAGAGCATATTCGAGTCGCAATCCATTGAAAGAAGACATCTTTCAACACCGGCACCAAGAAAATCAACCTTCTGCAAAATTCGAATTCCAAACTCCAAGCTCTATCGCTTCCGATCTATACTTGAAAAACAAATTATTTCCAAATCAGAGATTGACTGCAAAGGGCATTCACCAGATCTTTCACCTTACAAAGAAGGATGAATATTCCGGAGGCTACCTGGCCCGCATGCAGACTCTGTCCGAGGAAATAAGTTTGCAATCACCGTAATAGACCTCGACAATTAATCTTCCTCTGATACCATGTAGAAATTAGCTGAATAAATCACTTATTCAATGAAGATTAACCCGATCATACATCAATTTCGAATTGCATGCATAACACATAACCTTCTTCTACAATTAATTGTCACATGCGGAAATAACATAAGCAATCTCACATCAAATCAATCACACATTAACTCAGTATGTATGGGGAAAGCCTATAGCTGAAAACCCCGCAGCTATTGTGTATATTATAATGGAGAAATCAAGTAACCAAACAAGTACAATACTCCTCACAAGTACTCAGTACTCTCTCATGAAGTTACTCACAATTTGACTCAGTTTTGAACAAGTCTGAGGTTCAAAACTCCCCGCCAATTGCCTTGCCTCTATTGCGCAATCATGGCCTGTATATGAAGAGGTTCAAGGTTCGAATCCCCTTCCCTTGATTGCGTAATTGTCATGGACAATTCTTCCAAGTGTAATGCAAATCTCATGCAAAACAAATCTACCAACTGATAGCTTTACTCACCCTTTCATCTACCTCTTCCACTGGTCTCCACTGAACTGATCATGCACTGTAGTGAACTGAAGTGTTCTTGAGTTGACTAATGAGTTAATATTTAGTAAATTAAATATTATTTAATTTACCCCACTCATATCTAGTTGATTAGTTAGTTAACTAATCCCAACTAGTTCAACTAAAACAAACAGAACACAACTCCACTATCTGTCCCGTTAACTCCTCCAAAACTCCTGCCACTGAAGTCTAACCGAAGCCAACCATGCAAGATGACATCAAACCCTAGGAACCACATGATTCCTTGTGTCAGTTATGAGAGTGTGAACAGGGGTGAGAGGTGTGGAATAGGTGTGAGTGAGGTGTGAATAGAGAAAGTGAACAGAGCGGAGAAGAAATGTAATAATCCAGCCATCAAGGGTAAGACTATGTATTTTCATTACTGTTAATTCCAATTATGTTTCTACTTTTATTTTATTGTCTGTTTTAAATTGTCGCTTTTTATTTCTCTGTTGGAATATGGATATTGCATCACGCACAGCGGGGGTTCCATGTAATATGCTTATGTGAAATTATAAGTTCGAGTCAAACTTGTGAAGTTGCGATGTAGACTTTCGCAGCGATTTTGGCATTTTGCATCCAGAGAAGGGTCGATTGGACGTGAGAGCAGCGAAGATATAGTGAGGACTATTAGATCTGGGAATAGATCAACAGTGAAGATTAAATCACAATCCCAGTGGAATATCGCTACATCTCTATCGACGATTTTTATGTTTATTGCTAAGTTATCACAAGTTATATGTTTAAAGTTGTGATGCAGTGAGGATTGGAAGTTGTGATGCGATAAGGATTGGAGGTTGTGATGCAATGCGATCGCATATCACATAAGATAAAGATCGCACATCACATGTAATATGGTATAACAGTTAATGGTGGAGTTAAAACTCACGAAGTGCGAAGTGCAATATGTTATAACCGCATATGTGTGAAATTATATATTTGCCTATTGAGAAGAGTCTAAACCTTGTGACATGCGATAAGGTTTTCGGATCGAGTTGTGAAGTTCTAAATTTGCGATAATTGCGATCAGAGTCATTTGCAACGGAATCTAATTAAGTTATGTGGGTCCATAAACCATAGGTCTGTGCATATTGTGAAAATTTGCAATCTTGCTGCATCACCTTAAGGACTAGTAAAATCTTTAATCAACTTATATTTAAAAACAAATGCATCATATCAATGGATAAAATCAGTGATGTTGCATGAAATCAGTCTAGAAAATAAATATGAGCCCTTGATGCTTCAACTACATGTTATGACTATTTGCTACCAGTGGTAAGAATTAAAGTATTCAGAGCCTCAACTAATGCACTTTGCAATGACAAATATATTGCTAATCATGCTCCCAATTGTATAAATGTCTATGTACACCTCTGTTATCAACGAAAAAATTATTTAACTTTGCTAGGCAGTGGAATTTTGTTCGCAGTTTTATAGCACAATTAACAAATTTGGGTAAAATTGCCTAAACAATACAAAAATTCTAAAGTTTGATTTGGAATGGAAATTATTCAGTCTCGATTCAATGTCATAGTCTAAAAAACCCACAGAATAACTCAGAAATTTCGGTAAGATTGTGAAAAATTCCGGCAAAGATTTATTAGAATCTTGTTTATAATTGTTAAAATTCAGTATTTTGGGTGCCCTAAGGGTTTTTGATAGTGCTAAATCCATTCCACTATCAAAACTGCAATTCAAACACTCCAACTACCTAATTTTTTGAAACAAAATTTACCGGATTCCGGAAAAAAACTGTCGTCCGGGTTATTATGTTGCGTCAGTAGACAACTCCCGATTCAATTCCTAGCTTGTTTACTCTGCCACAGTGGCCACTGCAACTTTCCCTCTATCTGTTTTTCTCCCTCCATAATCGAGTCCTACAGACACTTGTCACGCATAGAACCTTTGGTATACATGTAGCCCCTAATGGAGATGTGGATGGTCGAGGCAATTTCATGGAATTCTCTCAACGAACATAGTTGACCATAAGCAGCTGAAACCACTGGTTGACAGATGAAGATAAATAGCTAACCCAACAATTATACATCCTTGAAGGGAATTTATAGAATTTATTTTGTGTTAGGAAGTATACTAGATTTTGTTTTATTTTTTTGCAAATTAAAATTTCACAGCGAAATTGTTTTCATCTTGTATTGAATTCAAATCCAAATTGGAATTAGAACCTAGTAATCATGTTTTATATATTAAAGGGACGTTCTTAAAGTTGGCTTATAACCATATTTTCTCTTCCCCTCGAGGCTTTTCATAATGTTAGAATTACCTGTGCGTTGCAAAGGTAACTAAATATATTGGAAGTTAGTGGTTAGTGGTATCTAATGACACTATTGTAGTGCTGAAGCATAAAACACACAATGTATGTTTATCATATTTGTATATATCATATATGCTCATTATATATATATATATTCATTACATGAGTTCATATATTTATCTTGAAGTATCTAAGATATATTTTTAAATAAATATAGATTTAGTCAACCTTGTACTAGTTGGTTAGTCATCAATGGTTTGTACTTTAAGGGGAGACTAGTGGGTTGAATAGTTGATTTATCAATGGTTTTATATTGGTTTGGCTAGGATCACTCAATGGGTGAGTTCATTGATACATATTAAGTTGAATTAATGCATTATGACATTCCTCCATAAAATAAAATTTGGAGGATTAGGATGTGGTAAATTAGCACAACACCGCCCTATAATCACAACATCCTAAAGCCCATGCATAAACCAAAATTAACATCCCACAATGGATTTGTAAAGATATCAACACTTTGAGCATTTTCCTACAAAAAACAAGAGATACTACATTCACTTATATTGATTACTTGAGGCATTGAGTCACTTGTTTTTCACTTTGATTGTCCCAATTCATTATAGTTGATTCCTTGTGAGGAAATCCTATTTCACCCACTAGGTTGCAAATCCATATAGCTTCAATGAGAACATTACTATGCCCTTGCATTTAGGTTTAATGGTTGATAGTGAGAGATTTGTTGACTTCTTACACAATCAAACAATCAAAGCATTCCCAAGATGAAAGACATACCTAGAAGTCAACTTTTGGTCATCTTCACATGCACAAAAAAATATGAATCAATGTTTTGGACTAATGAATTCAAGTGTCTATTGAGATAATACCAAATTAATACATGCACTTAAACATACTACACACTCTTTTTTTCATATAGAAGATTCTCTCCTTTGGAGCCTACATGAAACTAGAGATTAGCTCTACTATGAGTTAAATAAATGAGACTACTAACAAGTCGTCGATACATAATGGTATTGAATTTCAAAGAATCACTTTCATTAGGAAACAAAAAAGCAATATTAGGTATACTATGAATTAAGTGAATGAGATTGCCATCAAGTCGCTTGTATATAGTAACATCAAATTTTGAAGAATCACATTGTGTAGTCGCTTTCCCTCCATATTGACACAAAATAAAACAAGGATCGCTATGTTCCATCATAAACCTCTTCCAAAGATCCAATGGTTATTGGCACTAATAGATGAAGATACCATCATCCAATGGCATAATTGTGATGCCCGAAAAATAAATGTAACATTTGAAACCTATTATTTTACATGTATCCTTTAACTTTTTCAAATTAAGAATAGTCTCAAATATTCCCACTAATAATTAGGTCATTAAATTAACATAATCAACAAAATCTTATCATTTACACAATGTAGATAAAATTTATGCTTGTTTGAAACCATGATGAAGAAAGAATTGGTCATTATTCTCATTAGTGTAGAAGGCACCTATTTCAAACAATACAAAGAGTTATTTTGTGTGCATACACATTTTCATATTGTACAAAATGAGGGGTTGCTTCATGTAGATCTCCTCATTAATATAATCTCCTCATTAATATACCATGTAGAAAACACTCTTTACATACCTTTGATGCATCTACTATTCAAAATTAATAATGAGAGAAATAACCACAAATTTTACCTTGGCTATAGGAGCAAATGTCTAGATGTAGTTGATTCCTTCTTGTTAAGAGAAATCCTTCGCTACCATAGGAGACTTAACTCTACAATACCATCCAACATGAATTTTCTTTTATAGACCCATTTGTATTTTACTATATTGTTTCCTTGTGAATGGAAACAAATTTATAATTATGGTACTTCAGTTAGAAATTGTATTCATTAGTGATGGAAATTCCCCATTCAACCATATCATGTGCATTTATATGTCTCAAGATCACCTCTAGTGCAAGTGTGTTTATTGACACGTTTCCCTACTATTTTTTACCTTAAGCCTTACTTGAGTCAATCACATCCCCTACATCAACATTGACATTGATAATCATCTTAGTGACCCACTTGGGATAACAAGTATCTCATGTAGAAATTATCTCTAGAATAAAACCATCATGAATATACCCATCTAGGTTAGTAGATTCAAAATTACAAGATCCACTTGTAGTGGATTCAATGATAGAAATTTGATTAGAGATTGGTGCAAATTCCTCAATCAATTTTGGAATGTGGACTAGTAGTTCTAATGTAGTTTAGACTAGTTGATCTAAAGGAAGTTAGTAATTCAATGCTCAAAGTTGTTTATCAAAGATAACATATCATAGACATATCACTTCTTGTTTGATTGGATCAAAAAATCTATATGCTTTTGACGCTTCATAGTAGCCAATGATTATGATGTGTGCATGACTCTCGGGATCCATTATCATCCATTTCTCATTTGAAATACGAGCCCAAGTGACACATCAAAGGCTTTGGGATGTTCAAATAATGGTTTTTGTCCAATCCATTTCACATTTGTTTAGTTGCAGGTTTGTTCATAATGTAACTTTAGCAGGGATAAACCTCTACCCAAACACTAATCCATATGTATTTAGCTTGCATTAAACACCAATCCATCTCGATCAAGTTTCCATTCGTCCTATTAACAACTCCATTATGTTAGAAGAGTGTAAGGCATTGTTCTCTTCTCCACAACTCCATTCCATAGAAGAATGTAAGGTAATGTTTGTTGCCATGAGATACCATTATGGGACAAATATATTTCTAAAGCTTAACCAAACCAAAATATTCTCTTCCATGATTAGACTTTAAACATTTCACATGTCAACTACATTGCTTTCCAAAAATGCCCTAAATTCCTTAAATTTCTCAAAAAACATTTTTTTTTCTTCAAGAAATATATCTAATTAAATTTGGAAAAATCATTAATGAAGGTTAGAACATACCTTGCACTAGCTAGAGAATGAATATTTATTGTGTGGAGATCATTGTGTATAACCTCCATCCGTGTAATTACTATCCCTCCCTTCCCTCTCAAATCAATCTTGGGGATGTTTTTCATGAACACAATCCTCACACATGCCTTCTAGTGAACTAAACTAGGGAGGTCATGGACCATACCTAGTGGAACTATAAACTTCATATTCTTGCGCTAAAATGCCCTAATGTTTCATGCCAAACTTTTCTTTTATTGTCAATGTTGGCCAGAAGAGCATATGGTCCATTTTGTTTCCATTTTTTAATTCATAGAACTTGTACACTTTATCCTTAGAGTCTCAGAAATATTTTACTACAAATTTATTAGGTAAAAATTCGACCTTATTTTCATTCTAAGTGATTTGTGGTACAAGCAAAATATTTGGATTAAGTTGGGGAACGTGGTAAAAATTTGATCACACCATGTTCACCCTACCACTATAGACAATAATAAATGCATAATTGTTTGCAATATAAAATTTCTCTTTAGCCTTAAATAAAGAAGAAAGTAGAGAAGCATCCTTGGCCATGCGGTGTGAATGACAAGAAGTATAATATCCATTCCCTTTGAGAGATATATAGAGCCTAAAAATAACTAATAAAAAAGGGATAATTATCACCATTTTGTTCTTGAAAATGGCTCCATTCATTTCCTGGTTGATTGGTCCAACATTCACTTTTAAACTTCTTAACCTTCTCCTTGTTACCCAGATAAATCCCTCTCGCGGACAAGAGCGATCTTCCTATAATCCTAACATAGAACTAGAAACAAACCGACATGAGAATATCTCTTTCCTTAAGCTAACAATGTTCAAATTATTAAAACTAGAGGAAAAGGATGATGCTCTTACATTTTCAAGGAAATGCCTGATGAAGACCCCACACTTTGTCCTGATGAAGCTCCTCAATGCTTAGAAGAAACCTGCAAACAAAAACATACAAAGGATCAAAGGCATCTGTAGCATAATAATAATCTAAAACCAACTTAACCTAATGATCAAGGAGATTAGGAAATGAAATTGTTTTAATGAATATATGAGCATAAACCATTCACAATTCCAAGAAAACAATACAGTGAGAAAAAGTATCCAAATGTATTATTCAGGGATAAAATGGAAATATTACAACCAAGCCTTGATGTTGTATAGGTTCCTCCCGAATGCCTCCAATATTCCTCCTTGGTTAACAAACTCTCCAATCCAAAATTACCAACATCATACTACCATAAGTGATCTCCCTAGCTCTAAGGTCTCAACTCAATTTATAGGAGAAACTGAGGTTTTAGATCCACTAAATATGGGTGAGATCCATGTTTTGAGGGGTTTGGCTCGAACTGATATGATTCAAAGGCTTCTAGTTGGGATATATGCACCCAACTATGCTTCTAGCACTTAATTTTAATTTTTACTTTACTTTGAGTTAGTTGAAAAAATTTTAATGGAAAACAGAGCGCAGTACTGTGCAGGGATTCTTGACAGTAACAGTGCATGCGCACGCATTAACTGTAAAAAGTGTGCAAGTCATCTTTAAGAGTGTAAAGAGCCATTTTCCCAAAATTCATGATTTGGTCAAAAAATATAAATGTTTTACTTGTAAGGGAGTATGAGTATGGATGGTGATAGATCCATTTTTACTGTCAACTGTCACGGTGACAAAATGGCGTGTAACAGATTGCCCCCTAAAGTGCGAAGTCTGGAAAGTCATTAAAATGTTGAAGTGCTTTATCATACCAAGGATTGGATTAGAGACACTGGTTGGAAACCTACAAGAAACATTCAATGAAAATATATAATCATCACTGAGGTAGGCATTCCCATAATCAGAGTAAAAACTAACTCAATCTGGTGCAGAAATAACCTAGAATTACATCAATAGTAGACACAATATGGACACAACCATATGTTATGAATTGGTCTACTCAAACACGAATACATAACTCCTCGCAACCTGGATGGATGAAACTAGATAAAAGGTCTTGATCTCCATCTCTCGATTTAGTACGAATCTAACCATGCAATTGAATGTGTCTAAGTTGAACATGGTAGAAACCACTTGATTACCAGTCAATAATGAAAATTGTTAACAAGTGTGAGAGAAACCAACAATAATGAAAATGGATCTCAAGGTACTCCAGTACAATCTATGAAGTGTGAATAGATGATCTGTAGTCAAACACTCATAAAGTCACTCGATCGAAAGCCAATGATGAAAACCTGTCGTCTAAGGCGAGAAACTCGCCATTAGGGCATGCAGATTTCAAGGTACTAATAAGGTTTCTGGATCAACTTCTTAGATAATGAGCTGAATTCGATAGGAAGTGACCTGTCACAGGAGGGACTACAACACAAAACTTATTATCTCAAGTTGAAGAAATTTCTTTGCAAGGATTGACTCGGGGACAATCAATGCGAATGGAGACAAATATTTGCAATGGAATATGAATTGATGTTGAACTTTCTATTAAACACATAACGATACGATAATTGAATCGACAACATTTGACTTAAATATAATACCCAAAACCAGTTGCAAAATTTCAATGAGGTTCGATTAATTGTAATACAAATGGATTACCTACCCAGACATAAGTGTGACAAAGTGTTGTGTTCAAGAGCGACATTTTGCTTTTAAAACAAGTATAAAAGATGGGTCCTTTTTCCTAATCCCCCCCCCACCATTACTGGCAATTACCTCTTTATTTTTGTTAAGAATGAGGAGGATAACATTTTATTGATATATAAGCTCACCCTTCGTGTTGATCAGTGGTTTTCATTGATGTCAACCGAAGAAACACTAAGGGATACCCTGATCTTGCATGGGAATTTTGGCTTGACAACTTACTATATTTTAAGTCAGGATATTTTGGATAGTTTGTACTTGTCAGTTAGTTTCCGTTGATATATGGCACACCATGTCATTCTTCACGGTTTGAGAGATATTCGTGTTTGAAGTTAGTAACCCCAGCTAGTGGGCTAAAACCCCATGGGGTTGTGGCATGAAACTAATATTTGGTTGTGGTCATTGAATAGTCAATAATTAATAATTTTTTAAGCTCATAAAATCCCTCCAACATTCAATTGTTGAAGACCCTCTCAACCTAAGAATTTATGTAAATTGTGACCCTCATATCCTCCTCATGTAAGGATTTTGCTACTAAAAACGAGTCATCATGGAATTTTCGCTATAATTTTTTTTCTGCGAAGATTCAGATGCTGAAACAAAAACTCATTTGAGCCGAAATCCTGATGAAGCGCGTGACCGAATTTTAGATATTGGTTCACCATATTTTTGGAGATTTGATTTGAGGAAGTTAGGGCTTTTGTAGTTTCCTGAATTTCATGTCAAATGTGTGACCTTGGGAAAATCGTCATAACTTTCTCTCTAAGCATTGGATTTAAATTTCGTAAAAAGTGACAGAAATAGGATGAAATTTGGTTTTTTGGGTATTGTTTTCAGGACCAAAGGTTTTAAAAAATGACACGTGGCACTTTGTACAAGTTCTCTCTACTGAACCAGTATATAATCGGGTCATCATAGGAGATTGGGCATAAATATTTCTTGAAGAATCCAATATTGATAAGACCCATGTGGTTGGAAACAGGACTCAGCGGGCTACCATAGGGCACAATTTTAGACCTTGGAGATCTGAAATTACATAAATGCAACATATTCAATATCGAGCTTCTAGAAGGCAAGAAAAAGTATGCATTCAAGGATCACTGTAGTAAGGACAACACATCAACAATCAAGGGTAAGTCTGCTACAACAAGGTATGTATGTTTAGTGTTTGAATTTTATTTTGAATATCATCTCTGACATATGTTTTTGTAGAACAATTTAAGTATTTTGTATGTATGTTTGATTGGGTTTTGTTCATAAATGTTGAACGTATTTACATTTGACTTTTGAATATTTCTCTGACATATGGTTTGTAGGATAGTGTAAGTATTTTGTTTGTATATTGGTTTGGGTCTTGTTCATTAATGCATGTACAGGAAGGAGGACACAATAGGACAACTCAGACACATACTATAAGGACAATGAAACGCCAAAGTACCATTACTTGAAGCAAGCACAACAATGCCTCATCAATTTCTAGTGGTCAAAGAAGCAGTGTCAAGTCTAATCAGGTCATGTCAAAAGTCAGTATTGTAAAAATCATCATTGTAAAATTGTAAAAGAGTCAATCATGGGAGTCCACACTCTTGTATTATTTCTGATCATTATATGGTGGCAGGGAGGTGCTAGGTTGGTGCATGAAGTCACCTACAGGTTGGAGCATGTGAACACTTCAGGGTGGTAGGGTTGTCTAGCATGTCAGGGCATCCATTCAGTTGACTATTGAAGAAACTAAGGTGTTGGGGCATCCTTCTAGTGGGAGCTGGAGAAGATTTATTTTCTAGAATTTTAGGAATTTGTACCTTTCATTTAAGTTGGGACTAAATATTAAAGAATTTATTAGAAAAGCGTTCGGTGGTTTTTTACCCATAGGGGATTTTTCACCTAAAATTCATGTGCCTATTGTGTTCTATTGTCTTTGTTGTTATTGGATAAACATAAAGAATAATTGAAGATTAACTAATGCTATGAAAATATTTAGAAGTGCTAATTGATAAGAAATTTCGATTCACCCACCCCCCCCCCCCCCTCTCTTAGTATTTCCAACAATTGGTATCAGCGGCTTGGTTCCTTCAATAGCAGTCCAACAACTGGAAGGAGATCATGGAGTATAATAAGAACAGAGTTCCTATGTTCAATTGAAATAACTACACACCTTGGAGTGGAAGAATGCAGGTTCATTGGCTGGTGCAAGGATACGAAGTATGAGAACTCATTGAAAAAGGCTTTACAGCGACCTAGGATGAACAAGGTAAGAAAAATATGGTATATGATGCAAAGGCTAAAGATCTCATTATCAATGGGCTTATCGAATATGTCTATCTTAAGGTACCGAGTTGCAAAACTGTAAAATAATTATTGGGCAAGATTGAGAATATATATGTAGGTGACTCAAGCATGAAAGAATCAAAGCTTCAAATTTACAGGACAAAATTTGAGCAACTCAAAATGAAGGAAGTTGAATATTGATGCATACTTACAACGTATTGATGAAATAAAAAATGCATTGGAAGGTTTGGGAGAACCTGTCAACCTGAAAATTGTTGTCCGAAAGATCCTTAGAACCTTGCCGATAATATTCAACCCAAAGGTATCTGTCTTTGAATATAGTTCGAATCTAACCAATCTCAGCAAAGATGAATTTCATGGAGTCCTTATGGCATATGAAATGAGGATTGAAGAAGAGGATGATACATTTCACCTAGAAACAACATTCACCGCATCCAAGAAGACTAGAAAGGAGAAGCATACTCCAAAAGCGAAAACTTGTAGTTGTAAGGAAGAAGAAAAGGAAGAAGATGAAGAACAATTTTTAGATAAATAAATTTCCTACTTCACACAAAAAATGAGAACAGGTACGAGGAAATTCAAAGGTAAAATTCCATTGATATGTTTTCATTGTGGTGAGGTTAGGCATTTTGCAGCCAAGTGTCCTCACAAAAAAGAGGTTGTTACGAAAGGAAAGAAAGGTCTGAGGAATTTCAACAAGAGAGGCAAGAAGAAATGGTTTAAGATTGTTTTCTTCTCCAAAGAAGATAGCTCCTCATCTGATGAAGACAGTGATAATGAAGAATAAATCAACAAAAGAGTATTGTTTATGGCCAAGCACAATAAGAAAGAAGCATCTGGCGAAGAAGGAGACGAAGAAGAAGAGATGACTGAGGTTGAATTTCAAAACGAATTGATCAGTTTTATCAAAGATCTCAAGGTCGAGAAGAAGCATGCCAATACTCTTGAAGATGAATTAAAGATATAAAGGGAACGGGTCCTAAATCTTAAAATCAAGATTGAAGAATACAAACGAGTTGAATAATCGCTCGAGGAAGAATTAAAGGAATGCAACAAGGAAAAAGAAGCATTGGAATTTGAAATAGTTTCTCTACGAAAGCAAGTAAAAAATGGAGAAACTCTTCAAAACTACACCAACAGCTCCAAGGCATTGGAAGAAATCATCAAAAATCAGCGATCAAACAATGACAAGACTGGTGTTGGGTTACAACAAAAAATATGAAAAGGAGCCAAGTCCTTCTATGACAACAAAAGAAGATGGACATGAAAAATATAACAATCAGGTAGGCCTCCCAGCCAACTCAAGAGATCAGAACTTGCAGGAAAAACCATGGAAGACAATTCCTCAAAGAAGATTTCCTCCCAGGTACCAACAAATATTCTATGTTCATTGTTATTCATGTGGAAGGCTTGGACATAGAGCTATAGAATATTGCATGTATGTTTGGAATAAGTAAAGTTTCGGGAGATCTTTAAGAAATGGATATTCTAGAACTCAGCAGAATATTAACAGATTTGATCATTTGAGAGATGATGTCGAATGTTACAAATGTAACAATTTTGGACACGTGGCTAAAGATTGCAGACTTGGAAGTTCTTCAAAGGAATTCTCACAAAATCACAATGAAAAAAAATGGAAAAAGAAGACTGAAAAATGTGCTATCACTCTGAAGGCACAATCAGGAGAGGCCACGTGGCATCCTGCCACTGGCCCAAATACCAAGTTAGTAGTACTTGTTTTTGCCAAATTTTCTTGTTTGGGAAAACGAAAAAACTCATTTTTGGGAGCATACGATGTCGGTTTTCCACAAAACGAATTGTGTCGGATTCAGAACGATGAGATATATGCGGTCGTTTAGGTTCCACACCATTCCAACTGTTGAGATTTCAACAAGATGATGAGCTTAGTGGAAATAAGTCGCCTTCACTAAGTGGACCCGCAGGCTATTTTTGGCGCAAAGTCCATTTTTAGACTATGTCTATTTTTAGACATATGGATCATGTTCTATGAGTTGCAGGATGTTATTTTTGGATGGTTGAACAAGTCGGAAAAACAAGATGGACTTATATTTTTAGACATATTGGGCGGAATCTATTTTTAGATTGCCAGTCTAAAAATAGATATGTCGAATAATATTAGCTCTTAATAATATTTGGACTATAAACATTATCTTATTCTCTTGGAGCACTTCAGTTAAGTGCACAGATGTGGCACAAGAGTTGACAGAATGAATTACGCTATTCCTGAGGGTTAAGTGGAGCTATTGCATGGATACTTCACTTAGAACTCATGTGACAGAGTTTGGTGGAGTTGATTGAGGAGTTAATGGAGTTGTGTTCAGTTTAACTGAGTTAAACATAGTTGAGCTAGTTGTATCTAGTCTAACTGATTGATACACTAGTGAGAGTGGTGTGAATTAATTATTAATTAATTCAATAATTATAAACTCGTTAATCAACTAAATAATACATCAGTTAACTTCAGTGCATGGACAGTTTCAGTGGAGACCAGTGCAGAGATAGGTGAAAGAGTAGGTTAACTATCAGTTGTGAATATATTGTTGCATATTTGCAACAACCAGTGATTGGAGAAGCCGATGAGGATTGCGCAATACAAGCCAGATGGTTCAAGTTATTTAATGAGCCATCCTACAGCATTGATTATGCAATAGAGGCTGGCTATCAGGTGGCAGAGATTGGAGCATGTGTTTTTCTAGATCTAGCTTGATTAGTGTGTAGCAATTAGAGGTTGTGCTGAGAGCTTGTGAGGAGCTTTGTACAATGATTGTTACATGATCTCTATGACATATAATATACAGATAGTTGGGAGTTTTCAGCTTTAAGATTTCCCATGAAATACTGTGTTCATATGTGTGATTGTTTATGGTTTTAATGTGCGCATGTGATTGTTTTTATTTCCGCAATTAATGATCAATGGTAGAAGAGCTTTTGTATTGTGCATGAAGTTAAAATAGTGTGTGATCAGGAGAATCTCGGTGAATAATATATCTGTTATTCAAATTTCTACACCAACAACTTTCATTTTTTATCATATTTTTTAGCACCTGATCACTCATCCCCACTGGAATATTTTGTACCCCAAAAGCTCTTTTATTACTTAACATTTGGATGAGGGTACAACCCCCTCTCCCTTACAGTCTTAATCCACTAGAATTTTCCTGAATTCAAAAATTTGAGATTTTCATGAAAAAATATATTTTCCCTTGATTCAGGAGATCTTGTCTTGTTGTTGTAGATACCATCTTGCTACAATTTCCCATAATTTTCAAAACAACAAACTTTCCTTGAAGAAACAAACATTTTCCCTCCTCGGTCGTCAATAAAATGAAACTTAAACAACTTGAAATTATTCTCACCTCGAACACTGTAGACATGATGATGTTTAGCTTGTCATGCCTTGTACTTGGCTCAACTCTTGATCAAGTGTGTTTTCCATTGCTGTGTACCATTCAGAAACCCCCAAGAAGAATTTTTTGAACCTATGCCTTATTTTTCAATTTTCTTTGTTGCTTTCCTTTTGATATTTTCTCTCTCTTGCACTTGTTCACATCACTCCTCAACAATGATGCATGTTGTTGCAATTTTACCTCATCTGGTTTACCTCTTTTTGAAGGCAACATGATAGACTCCTGAAACATCTTATTACAACCATCAACAACCTCAATGAAATTGGAATTTTCATTTGATGCATCACCTTGAAAGGCCTCATTCACAACATCTTCATGCTTGAACATTAACAAAACAAAATTTTGACTAGCATTCACAATTCTCTTCATTTGTCCAGCATGCGTAAGAGATGAATTCATCTTCTTACTATGCGCTCTAACAATGTACTCAATCCCCTTCTTGAACAAGTGATACTTATTCTCATGGCGATGAAAGATTTCCCTCTTATCATAAATATATGGGCTTCCCAAAAAAATACTAGAAATATAAAGCGAAACAACATCAAGTTCAACTTCATCAAGAAAGTTTGCAGTGATTGCAAATATAAGTATGCAGTTCCTCGTCACCTGCAAATTTGCATTCTGAAATATACAACCTAAAGGATAAGGTCTTGGATGAGGAATGGTTTCTAAATTCAACTTCTTGACTAAGCCTTGTGAAATAAGGTTTTCTTGTGAACCCTATCAAATAGGGTGTCAAAATTTGTATGCTTTGAAATAACTCTAACATGGAAAAGCTCAATTCTTGTTTTGTCATCTTGAGTACTATCTTGACAACTAGAATAACTAGTACTTGCAATGTCCTTACCTTTCAAATCCATTGCAGTGGTATTTTTTTCATCACCAAAATCAAAACCTAAATCATGTGTTATTGTTACATATGTCTTCTCCTTCTCCTTTTTTTAAGCTTGTTGGGTCTCATCTCTAGATGAAGTTTCTAGCAATGATCTTCATCATGCCCATCTTTGGAACAGTGTTTGCATGTGATTTTTTTCTCTCCATCTTGATGGAAGCATTCTTCTTACCTTTACCCTTGAACTTACACTTTCCTTTCTCTTCAGACTCAAAGGTATCCTCACTTGTCTCCTCTGAAACATGTTTCCCTCTTGCCTCTAGATGTGTGGCATGTACACATACTTCATCTAAATTTTAAGGATTAAACATGAGAATAGTATGTCTTAGGTAACTATGCAAACCTCCAATGTTTCTTGAGATGTCAAATCTACACCCAAAATTAGTTCTCTTCTCCTCAACTCTTTAGTATATCTTTTCACACTTTGTCCTTTACCTTGCCTAAAGTTTTTCCAGTCAATTATAGCCTTTTGCATGTATTCTATTGGATAAAATTGTCTCCTTAAGGCAACAAAAAAATCATTCCAATAGGTTAAGACCTTATTGTGTTTCTTCATGTCCTCTTGCGTTTTGGCTTCCCACTAAATAAGTGTTGCACTTTCCAATCTCAATGAAGCAAATTGAATCTTGGTTTCATCATCCTTGATTCTTTGTATCCTGCAATGCACTTCAAGCAGACATACCCAATTATCTAATCTTTCAGCATCTACCTCTCCATCATACATAGGCAAATCAAACTTAATGTCAAGCTTTAGAACTGCAGTTTTACCATGACCTTCTGGAGAATCTCGAGGTGTTTGTGAAGGGCTTGTTGTGGAAGAAGAAGATGGTGAAGATGGTGGTGAGGAGAATGGTGGTGTCAAAGGTGGTTTGTCACCATTCATATTACCTTTTGGAGGCTTGTATCCGTCTCCTTCTCCTCCTTTTGAAGACTTATCTACCTTTGGAATATTGGAGCTCTCACCTTGCATCCTTGTGCTTCTCTCCTCATAAAGAAATTTCACCAATCTTGTCATATCAAAGAATGCTTTCCTGAAGTATTTTTCATCCTTTGACATATTTTCAAGCTCTCCTTCATGTGACATACTTGCTAAAGCTTCAACTATAATTTAAGGAAGAATTTGTGGTGGAGATTGTAGAAAAAATTCTCTCCTTGTCCTTGACCTAACTTGATGACTTGCAACCACAATATTTCCTTCTCCTCTCTTGAGCTTCAACCTTATAAGCATCACATACACTTGTAAAAAATTAATTCCTCATAGCAACAAATAAAACCTAAGATTTAATACCAAACTTGATCTATATGAGACCTTAATGTAAATGTGCTTGAGGGTGTACAAATTGCAAGTGTTAAAAATTAGTTTTATGATCCTTTGTGTTTAATTATTAAACACATAAAGCGTGAAATTAAACTACGAAATAACATAAATAGTATAAAAATACACCATAATAATAACCACAACACATCAACTGATGAAGGATTTCACCCCTCTTGCGCTACGTCTCCTTGGTCCAGCTTTCAATGGCTTAGTCCTATATCATTATGCTCATCAAATGGTGATTACATACATTTACAGTGCTCAAATGCCTTCAATACCTACTCCATTAGCTTCATAGCTATCAAAAACCCTTGTCTATTTCTGCTCCCAAAAAGGATAAAAACTGAGAAACTTACGAGTTTTCCAAGTTTTGTTGCTAGTTTACCCACAAATTCTCCAAGTCCGACTAACCACCCTACAATTTTTCCCCATTTTCCTCTAACGAAGCAACAAATTGGAGAAATTTCAGCGCAATTTGTGGGCTCATTAAATTTCTCAATGCGGCCTAAAAATTGAATATTATATTATAATTTGTTGGTCGAATTATTTAATATTTAAATTTTCAAATAACGTCATTTTAAATATTAAATACAACTTCATTACATGTGTTGTTGGTATGAGGTGTTGTGTTCAAATCCTGCGGAGTGTAATTCATATTTCTAACCAATTTTTGGTGGCCCCGAGCTGCCATGTGGCGGCCTCCAGATAGGACATGTGGCAGCCTATGGTTTGCCACCAACCCACCAATAAAATTTGACCACACTAGAAAAATCATGAGAGGCCACATGGTAGCCTGCCACTGGCCCAAAATACACAGTCAACAGTACTTTTTTTCCCAATTTGTCTACCTGGGAAAGCGAACAGAACTCGTTTCCGGGAGCATACGGTGTCATTTTTCCGTGAAACGATTTGTACCGGATTCAGAACAACGAGATGTACAAGTTCATTTAGGTTCCACACCATTCCGATAACTTTCATTTTGAGCATAATTTGGGGCACTTGATCAGATATTCATAGATGGGGGTGGTTTGAGAGGTGTAGACCTCAATGATCTCTTTGTACTATCATGAGTCAACAAGCTTCCTTCCTAGAACATATATTTGTTGCATGGTGGTTTTGTGACCCCTCTTTTTGAATTCCTTCTTGCTCTTCTTGCCATATTTGGAGATGTTTTCTTAAACGCCAAGTTTTTGAGATGCCTTAGCTATCTAGAGTGTTTTTTCTAGTAGATTAATTTGCTTTTAAGGGATGCAGTCCAGGATATTTCACTTGCAGGATTCTTCCATGGCTAGGATGTGGAGACCCTCTAAGTATTCCAAGTAGTCCTCCTCCATTATTGTTGTTTCCTCAGCAGGTCGGATTGACAATGGCTCTAGGTTTGGAGTAGCTTGCTTCAAAAGATGACTTGGATCTTCCATTGGTCCTTTACCTTTCGGATTCGGAGTTGGATCTTGTAGCGAGGCAGTTGCTTGTTTCTTTCCTTTATCTCGGTCCATTTTATCCTCTAGGAGTTCGCTCAGTACCTCAAATATGTTGCCAGATATGGCTTGTGTCTTTGTTGAGATCGTAGCAATGACTTTCTTGTTTTGATGCTTTTTACTTGAAGCTTTGGTAAAACCCTCCTCTTGTTGTTTGCTTTCTAGGTGGATTTCCAATCTTGAAGCATTCATAGGATAGTGTCTGTAGAGATTGACATGTTAATGGCACTTACGACAACGGAAAGGAACATTCTCATAGTCTAGAACCTGAGTCCAAGTGTTGTCTTCAAATTCTAGAGCTATGGCTTCAGTGAGCGAGCTTAATATGTTTAGGTAGGCGCAGATCCTTGCGTATGAGGAGTAGAAACCATTTTTTGTTTGCTTTGACATGAAAACAAACTAACTTGGTTTATTTCCAATTTACTTTAGGTTTTTAGGTTCCCAATATTCAAATGGTAGAGAATACAATTGAATCCATACTGGAGCCCAAGAGCAGTCCTCCTTATCGAGGTTGAATTTGGGTATCTAATGTCTCAGAAACAGGACTCCAAAGATAATAAAATATGATCCTCCTTCCATGACATCATTTTGGTCCTCATGGCGATCGAAAACCACTATATAAAAGAATTTTGGTCCTAGCTTCACTTCATAGTGAGATTTTGGCTTCCATTGTTGTGCGATCTAATTGAGGAGAGTGGTCTCCTATGGCCAAATACCTATAAATTTTCCAATCAGAGCGTGACCCTGTGAACTAAAAAATTAGGCAGGATGTGGATTTTGGGTATCACAAAGGACTTAGCTATGCATGTGTGCATAATGGATGGATGAGCAGTCTCTGGAGGCTTGGAGAGGAGGGACGACTTGCCATTATGTGAAACTTGCAGAGGTTTGGTAGTTAGATAGATTGGAGAAGGTTGATCATTCACGTTTGTAGGTCTATCAGAGATCGAGTGATCCAGAGTATGATGGGGAGCATAGATTTTGGGAGCCCCTCCTCCCAGAGTCGCCATAGGCCTGACACTCAAGGTCGGGCTGAGAGGCAAAGCTCGAGCGGGAAATTTTTCAAAATGGTTTCCATCGCTGATATAACCTTACTTATGTCAAAATATGTTTAATCTAATCTACGAATGGTTAATCAATATATATAATATGATAACTAATTTTCAATTAAAATTTAAATACCTAAGGACTAGAGACTAATAACTAGTTACTAGTGACTTGTACTTAAGAACTAGTATGAAATATTTATTACTTAAAAAATCAAATAAATGTCAAATCCTTTATTTACTTAAGAAATTATTCCCATCTACATTTAACTACAACAAGTGATGCATTTCATTAAGACAAAATGAAACAAATATAGTTGCTCTTTCAAGGCTAAAGAACTATGACTACTCTATGAAATAACCAGTTTATCAAACATCTGTTGGGATAGTATTGCAAGCTTCAAGAAATAAATATTACAGTCACTATATAAGAAATATAAGGATATACAAACAACACCTTAGAAATTAGTTGTTAAGATTATCTTTACACTATCAAATGAGCTAGTTTGTGACCTGATTTAAACTTGACTATACATAAATGTGAATAAGAGATATAAACATGAGTATATGAAGGAAATCAACTAGAAATAACAATTATTTTCCAGTTATTTGCACAAGAAATATAAAGTGCACTAACTTGAGTTATGGGGGTCCTCCATGGCTCAAGAAAGCACACAAAATTATAAAAATATAAAGCTTTAACGCCACTTCATTGCTTGATAAAAATAACCATCAGCAGGTCTAAAACTCGATTCCAATCCCACTTTTTGAAATCTAAGATTTTAATCAAAACATAAATACAATACATATTTTAGAAAATTAGTTTATTGCTTCTATAAGCAAATGTTTAACAAAATACACACAAATCTTGCCCAAAATTGATTTCTCCCTATTTTAACATTTATATATGATCCTAATATCCCTTCTAATAACTCGAGTTATGGATCTAATCTGCAAAATGCAAATCTGTACGCGTTTGGCAATCTATCCTATGTTTTAGCATTCCAACTCGTTGCATTGACTATGCATCAATCGGGCTCTCCGAAATAGTTTTAGCTCAAGCGAATAGGTTTTTTACCATCCCGAGATACCTATGATAAAAACCCTTATCTTTATTTTTACCCATCTTGCCTAGAAACATGACAACAAATGATGAATTACAAGTCCTACAAAAACCTAGGATTTACATTTCACATAGTCGTTTTAGTTGCTCTCAATTATCTTCCCTTCAACATAGTGTTTCCCTCGACAAAACTTCTTTTCGCGTGTTTCATGCCTATCTTATACCCGCACTCGTCCAACTATGCGGCTGCTACCTTCGTTGGCTTATAAACACACTCTCAACAAAATATAATCGCTCAAAATTGGTCTCCATTCATCCCCAAACTATAGTCATTAATCCCTAGTCCTCGAAGGTTCTTAACTCTATATAACCACAATGATGACCAATTTTTTTTCCAGGAAGTCACTTAAATCTATCTCATATATCTGGGATCAAGATGGTGATCACCCTTTTCCTTTGTGCCAACTACATTGTTGAGCCAATCTACAATCTAGATGTAACTCATTTCACCTCAACGTGGAGTCTGCTCGAGAATACCCTCAACTTATCTAGTGGTAGGGAGGATTTGACGGGGATAAAATTTGCAACGGACCATATTTACTCAGATCTGGATCTCCTCAACTAGGTCCCACGTCAGTGCGGGGGTCTAGGTATTACTTCCTTGTACTTATTTTGATTCTTGTTAGATTTCCGAAGGCCCAAACTTGGTAATGGGAACTTGTGTGATTCCGTCAATTGTCAGGTTTCCCATAACTTCAATATTCTATCTGAATATGGGAATTAGACCATTCTTTCCCAAAAAATGATAAGGAATTAAGTGCATGGAACAAAAAAAAATTCTACAAGTCTAACACTTTTCTCCAAACTCACACACAAATTCAACAATCGTGACACCACTAAGAATTATATGAATGACATGCTTTCATCTTCACGATCTAGAGTCTCTAACCTACAATGATATCAGAGGTTTTTTCCTTTGACCTCCCATTGGAACAACCACATTCAACATAGAGGCTACTTGAAATGTTATTTAGACTGACATAGAGACCATTTGCCCCTTTAGACAGGGCATTAACACGTATTCAAACTGAGGAATTTAAACATAGGAATTAACTCACAAACTCATATTCTATTAAATTCACAAAGGTGTATTTGCAGAGGATTGTTGCAACCTTTTCTATCTTGACTACAAAACTCTCATTGTCCTCTTGAATATATTCTAACTTTGAGACTCTTCTCTAGCTCCTTCTCGAGCTTTGTCTCCAATTTTGCTCGAGATCTCCTAATTCTAACTATACACACATACATATGCAGCCTCATGTTGGCTAATAAAATGTCTCAATGGAAACAAAGACAAGTTTCACATTTGCCCCTACTCCTAAAAATTTCCTAACACCTCAACATGACATTTATCATCTTTACAAAGGCCCACTTTTCCCAAAACGAAAAACTCATTAAAACAAACTAACAACCCAACTATCCCATATTCTTCTAGAATTAGGGCGCATGCAATTACGTCAAAATCTACCATTTCTAATTTATTCAATATACATTTGAGGGAATTTCGTCCCCTTTAGGAAATTTTCATGATCTAGACAAAAGTAGATTTCCTAGGGTTGTTGTTCTCGCATTAACATTTATTTTCAATAATTTTCAAAATTTAAAATTTAATAAAAATACCTTAAGGAAGTATTATTATGGGTAAAATGCAAGAGAATATTTTCATAAATGATGAAAATAAGTGTTTTTAAAGGAAAACGAAGCCAAAAACCATAGCAATTCTTAACCAAAATCATGACTGACAAGCCACTTTGTAGATAGGAAGATCAAATATAAAATACTCAATGAACACTACTATTGACCCACTATCTTCTGTGATGCCAACTAATATCATAAGGAGATACAACAATTGTGAACACATGGGAAGGACTGACACAATCAAATGACATTTCACTCCCACCACAGGTAATACCTGATCTGAATGGGAATATTAGTTACGCTATGCTAAGATCCTGTTCAGAATAGAAATATTTGTGACTAAGTTTTGTCCTCCAAATGGCAACTAGAAGTAGGTGGTGTTATGTGTTTTTGTTACTTTATGATCATGAATTATTTTACATGAAATCAAACATAAAATGGAAGCATGTAATCAAAAGTCTTACACTAGCCATTGTTGAAGGAATTCACCCCTAATGGGCCACATCTCCTTGGATCAACTCTAATGGCATGATCCCTTCTCATTATTCTCAATAATTTGTAAAGAGGAGTACAACAAACGCTGACAAAAGGAATGACTAGTTTCTCCTACAAAGAAACATATTGTTGCAAGAACATCATCCCATGAGCTTGCTAACCTTCATTCAAGCATGTAAAATATCAACAACAATAGGCATCTACATCAAGATCCTAAACTCCAACTTCAAAGAGCTACAGTTTCACCACAAAACACCTTGTAGTACGTGAACAAATATCTCCTTCAAAGACATAAAGAGGAAAGAAGAATGAGAAGTTACAAATCTGAAGCAATTTTTGTTTCAGAAAGAATATGGAGAATAGACAACCCCTGCAAGTCAATCTTTATCTTCAAACTTCTCCATAAGTTGTTTCAACACCATGGTTGATCATGGCACCCTTAGGATTCAACCTACAAAAAAATCCTATCTAGAGTGCTCTATGGATCCTGAGACCTATTCCATTAAGTCCATAATACTCAAAAATGGTACCTTAGCCTCTTTTTGCATCCAATTTGGTCGAAATTTGAAGTTATGACCTCTCCTAGTGTTCCCACTATTCGCTCCACAAATTGCAAAAAATCTGGGCCGGTCCTACAAATCCACCCGGAATTTGGAAAATTGTCCTACAATTTCGCCTACCGACAGTGCAAATTGTCGGATAGTTAATTTTTCTAATTATGCCCATAAACCGAATTAGCGCTAATTAATCATGTTTAAGCGTTAATTAATCTCAGTTTAGCATCTTAATGGCATGTTTTAAGGCTTAGCACCTCCTTCTCCGCCCTCGGTCCTAGGTCCTGGTCATATGCAGGTTTTGGTTTGGGGGCTATCCCCCACTCCCCCCAATGATGGAAGTGTGAAACTTTAAATATATGCGACAACATATATGGTTAAGAGTCATAGTGTAGAGGAGTTGATGTGCACGTAGGTTTGTTCGGCGAAGGTCTTGTGTTTGACCCCCATTCGGTCCATAACCCAACATTTTAATACACTATGAGGGGGACACATGGTGGACCTAGGCTAAGCCATGTGCCTCCTCCTCATTGGTCTACCCACGACCAAAAAAACATGACAACACACACCAATATGCACCAACCACCAAATTCCACTTGGCAACCTGTGATTCGCCGGAGGTACAATTAACCAGCCCGTTCACCTACCCAGTTAGCATGCCACGTCAGCAATACCAACTACTGAATGGGCTCCATGTCTACATAATTTTTTTCCAAATTCGCATGTTTAGGAAAATAGATAGAATGCAATATATTGACCATACGATATCAGTTTCATGAAACAAGTTCCACCGGAATCAAGACGATGAGATCTACGCGGTCGTTCAGGTTCCACGTCAATCCGACAACTTTGATTTTTGAGAAAAAATTTAGCTCCTGATCACTCTTCCCCACTGAAAAGTTTTTGGACGAAAAAATCTCACTTTCAGTAATTCAGCTTCTAAAGGTTCAGTTCCTACATTCTTCCAAACTCGATCAAATCGACGTATGTCGTGCCTTGACCTATACTTGTCTAGGACATTTTTCAAGTTGATCTTGGAATACAAACAGTTTTAATTCTAGTTCAATGTTCTTCTGGTATTTTCCATGTCGTTATGGTCATGCACAACAACTTCATTCCCAAGAATAATTCTCAAGGCGGTCTTCTCTCTTATACCTTTTGACCAAGTGGAGTTTTTTACGAACACCCATCAAACAAAAGTGCCTTAATCGCTACAACTTAATCACTACACCATTAAAAATTTTTGAATGCAATGAAATGGAAAAGTCACTTGCATCAAACTAAAACACAAATGACCTTTTGCTTCGAAACATCACATGCCTCTTACTTTTTTCCTCCACACTAGAAGACCTTTTCACACATGTCAATGCATGTCAAGGAGCTCCTTGAACAACTCTTCTTTGATGAAAGCTACACCTTTTTTGCCTCACAATACAATGCTTTCCTTTATTTTTGGTCACCAAAACCATAGGTGTACTGCATGGAAAAAGAGATGGCCGAGTGATTCCATTGATCAACAAATTTTTCCTTTGCTTTGGTATTTCTTCACTTTGCATTTTTTTACGTTTGATGTATGCCAATGTCACAAAAAAAACATTATTGCTGCAAAATATTTATAGAGGATAAAATCCAAAAAGTCTTTAGCAAATAAACCAAACAAGTTTCACATAGTGAATACTTGTGTAAATGAGTGCCTAACACATTATTATCCTACTACATGTGTTGCTACTAGTCATACACGGTTTGAAAATGCTTTCTAAAAACGTAATTAGAAATGCATTTTTACAACATGGAAATAACTTGACATCCAAATTTTCCATTAAAAATGACTATTCACAAGCCAAACTTAGCATGACAATGCTCAAAGCAAGATATTGTTGCATTTAAAGTGATTTATTTATCAATATCACTTTTTACAATAGTCCAACTATGGGACATGCAACTTGTGCAAAAAAAGATTTACAACTTTAGTTGGACAAATATTCTGCCCACTTCTTACCCAACCAGGTAAGTGAACCCTCTATCTGTTCTTCCTCTCCTTTTGGAATTGCATCAGGTATGGCTGCACCTTGCGCCACTAATGCCATGGCTTCTTCATATTCATGTACATGCACAACTTGCTTGCCCTTGCCAGGATGAAGATGTGGAAACAGTCTCCAATATTTTGCAACCCAATGTCCACTGATTTTGTAGTGAGTACAAAATTTCTTTTGAGCTCCTTTTTGCTCACATGCCTCAAACTTTGGATTAACTTTTCCCTTCTCGGGTTTATTTTCAATAGACATGTACACCCTTTTGAGAATTGCTTCCCTCTTTTTTCACTTTTCTACACTATGGTTAAATGAACGACAAAAATTACATGGAAATACATTCTTCAAAAAGTTGTTCAAATTTGCATTTTGTTTTCCATCTTGAAAAACATTTGATACAATAAGATGTTTATAACTCTTTTGCTTTCTTTTTTATTTCTCTTCTTGCATGACAAGTAGAACTTTCATAGCGAGAAGAACTTAATTTCTTTTCTTCTTCATCTTTTCCATCTCTCTCTAGAGATACCTTCAAGTCTTATTTGTTCTTGAAGAACCATGCAAGTACTAGTTCTGGGTGCAAATTACAACACCTTGCCTCCTCATGTCCTCTTTTGTGACAAAAGGTACATGATACACAATAAATGTCATCGGAAGACCATTATTCTGCTGCAACATAACCGAAGCCTTCATACTTAGGTATCTCCTTGGCTTCTATTGGATTCTTGATGCCTTTTTGGTTCACACCAAGACCTCCTCCCTTGTAATCCATTTTATACAAGAGCTTGGATCCAATTCGATTACCATACTTTTCAAAAGTTGCAAATGAACTTTCTTCAACACTTTTATGAAAATAAAAAGCATGCAAATACTTACCAATGGTTCCATCTTTTGTTTGAGGTACAAAGATGTTTGAAAACTCCCTTTTGATCTTGGATGTGTCCACTTGGACTCTTTGGTTCTCTTCCTTCAACTCCCTTAACTTAAGTATTGATTGAACCTCATCATCCACATCATGCGGACAAAAGGCACAAGCTTGTCCATCATATTTTTCTGAATAACTTTCTACACATGCATCTTGCATAAAGGTTGTAGAAAAACATGAATTTTGTGGAGATTTTGGTGGCTTGACACCATTTGTGTCTCTGTCTCCCATTGAAGAACATTATTCACCTGGAGGTGGTGTAGAGCTTTCACCATGCAACTTGGTGTACCTCTCTTCATAGAGGAACCTCACCATATCTACCATGTATATAAAATCCTTTCTGAGAGCTTTTACATCTTCTGACATCTTGGTAGGATCTCCACCTTGGAACATATTTTGTTTGAAGCCTCAATCTGGAACTTTGAGGTAGAACTGATAGTAGAGACTTGTTCTCCTTTCCAAAATATTTCTCCTCACTTGAGCTTCAAAACACCTTTGCTTGCAACAACAAACAAAACCTTCTTTCACAGATCAAACCATGTGCTCTAATACCAATCTGATCTGAATGGGAATATTAGTTATGCTATGCTAAGATCTTGTTCAAAATAGAAAGATTTGTGACTAAGTTTTTTCCTCCAAATGGCAACTATAAGTAGGTGGTGTTATGTGTTTTTGTTAAATTATGATCATGAATTGTTTTACATGAAATCAAACATAAAATGGAAGCATGTAATCAAGAGTCTTACATCATCCATTTTTTAAGGAGTTCACCGCTCCTGGGCTACATCTCCTTGGATCAGCTCTAGTAGCATTATCCCTTCTCATTATGTTCAATAATTTGTAAAGAGGAGTACAACAAATGTTGAACAAAGGAATAGTTATTTTCTCCTACAAAGAAACATACTACTACAAGAACATCATCCCATGAGCATGCTAACCTTCAATCAAGAATGTAAAAAATCAACAACAATAGGCATTTACATCAAGATCCTAAACTCTAGCTTCAAAGAGCTACAATGTCACCACAAAACACCTTGTATTACATGAACAAATCTCTCCTTCAAATACATAAAGATGAAAGAAGAATGAGAAGTTGCAGCTCTGATGTAATTTTTGTTTCAAAAAGAATAAGGAGAATAGACAACCCCTGCAAGGCCATATTCATCCTCAAACTTCTTCATAAGTTGTTTCAACACCATGGTTGATCGTGGCACCCTTAGGCTTCAACAAGAAAACAAATCCTATCTAGAGTGCTCTATGGATCCTAAGACCTATTCCATTGAGTCCAAAATATTCAAAAATGGTACCTTAGCCTCTTTTCGCATCCAATTTGGTCAAAAACTGAAGGAGTTATGACCTCTCCTAGTTTTCCCACTATTTGCTCCAAAAATTGCACAAAATATGGGTCGGTCCTACAAATCCGCTCAGAATTTGGCAAACTTTCCTACTATTTTGCATCCTGGTGGCGCAAATTATGGGATGGTTAATTTTACTAATAACACCCATAAACCGAATTAGCACTAATTAATCTTGTTTAAGCATTAACTAATCTGGGTTTAGCATCTTAATGGGGCATTTTAAGGCTTAGCGCCTCCTTCTCCACCCTCGATCATTGGTCCTAGTCATATGCAGGTTTTGGTTTTGGGGTTGGCCCCCACTCCCCCCAACAACGGCAGCGTGAAACTTTAAATATATGCGGAAACATATATGGTTAAGATTCATAGTGTAGATGAGTTGGTGCGCACATAGGTTTGTTCGTTGGAGGTCTTGTGCTCGACCCCTGAATGGTGGTCCATCCGGTCCATAAGCCAACATTTTAATACACCATGAGGGGGACATGTGGTGGCCCTAGGCTAAGCCATGTGTCTCCTCCTCATTGGTCTACCCACGACCAATGAAAACATGCCAACACAAACCAATATGCACCAACCACCACATGCCACTTGACAGCCCGCGATTCATCGGAGGTACAGTTGACCAGCCCGTTGACCTGCCCAGTCAGCATGCCATGTTAGCAATACGGACTGTTGACTAGGCTCCCTGCCTGCACAATTTTTTTCCAAAATCGCCTGTTTAGGAAAACGAACAGAACACGATATCTTGAGCATACGATATCGATTTTCCACAGAACGATTTGTGCCAGAATCACGACAACGAGATATACACAGTCGTTCAAGTTCCACGTTGATCTGACAAATTTTATTTTTGAGCAAAAATTTAGCTCATGATTAGTACAAGAACCCTTTGAAAAATTGGCCCTTTATTTTATTGGACCAATCAATCTTCCTTCTCGCCATAACTCTTACACCCTCGTATGTCAAACTATGTCACCAAATTAGATGGAAGCTAAAGCACTCTTGACTACAAGTGAGAAAGCAATAACATATTTTCTTCATGATGATATCTTCCCTAGGTTCGAGATACCATGGGAGATCATCACTAACAAAGGAACACATTTACTTCAAGTCTAATCAAGTATACAATGAACACATATAATATCAAGCACAATGTTACAATGCACTCGCAGGCCAATGGACAGGTAGAAGCGATGAACAAGATCCTTGAGTCCACTATAACAAAGACTATTGGATTGCACCTCAAGGAATGAGAAAACCATCTTCTTGAACCTATGTGGGCCTATAGAACAACGTGGAGAACAACTATTAAATGTTATCATTATTAATTAGTATACAGAAAAAGATTACTTTTGCTAATATAAACAACGATACAAACTCTAATTACAATAGTACAACTTGGAATGGAATTTTCTGAGGCACAAAAACAAAGACTCAAATTTAATGAGTTGGATGAAGTTTGTTAAGATTCCCTACACTAGAGGATAATGTTACAACATAAATAAGCTTAATGGCATGACAAGTTTATACAAGAGAAGAAGTTCAAAGTTTGAAACTGGGCCTTATTATTTGATTCAAAGTTCAAAGATTTCAGAAGGAAAATTTCGCACCCAATGGCTTGGAACTTGTGATATTGATATTGTGTATGACAATGGGGCCATCAAACTTCGTGCCATAAATAGGGAAAGAACCCAACTAATGGAAAATGGACACATGCTTTTCCAAAACCACATACCCTTATCAAAAGAATCCTTCTTGAAGAAGGTCAATGATGAATGCCCCAACAATAACATGGATATTTTCCGTAGAGGATAAATCCCTACTGGATGAATCATTCTTACATGTAATTTTAGTTTCAAAACAAAAAAGAGATTCCACCTGTGAAAACCCCTAAAAAGGCACACTTAGATGCATGGCTTGTGAAACCCAACTCGTCTGGCACATGACATGTTCAAAGAATAAAAGTTTTTTTTGTTTTGTTTTGAATAATCTAAATATTTCATGAGTACAAGCGATCCTCGTGGTTTCATGATGATTATGTCAGGACCCTCCTACTTTATATCTCTTCAATTTCTCATAAAACACTCTACGAGATTCTTTTTCAAGGAAGAGTATAACACCATTACTACAACATTGTTGTTACCACACTAGTAGGTATGGTTGGAACATGAACTATTGTAACTCCAACTTTTGGTGGCTGCAACATTCATACAATGAAGTATCACAAAACCTTTTGTTAGGTACAACCAACAACTTTGCTACAACATGACTACTACAACACCCTATAATGAACATATTTCACAACAATTTGGCAAACCCTTTCGACCAAACCAATGCAGTGATTATTGTTATAACGCCATCCCGAAACAGGTGTTGCAACTCTAGGTTTAACGAGTGTTGCAACATGCCTGCTAAAAAGGACGAAAATATTTTTGTGCACAAGGTGACATCATCAGGGAACATGGGATGTGACAACCTATCTCTGCCAGCTTGGAGGACAACTCATGATAAGCATGGAGGTACATATTTCCTTTTACACAATGAATAATTTTAATTGGCCTAATCAAATGTACCTTGACAAGAATAGATTCACTATATTGCATCGTCACCATAATCAATGAAATGACATACATAATTACCCCATCGTTACCTTTCCATTATTTATTATTAACTAACACCCAATGAACTGTTCATTCAAACTATGTGTTATTGCCTAAATATACCTCAGGCTGAAAGAAGGCAGAGTTCAGGGTAACATCAAACCACGCTCAGTCTGGTAGCTAGCCCTACCAGATCAGGAGAGGGCTCTCTCCGGGTCAATCTCAGCAAAAATAATCAATAGGGCTTGATATGACTTGAAATAAAGGCTAATTTTAGGCTAGGTATATAAGTAAAGGAGTTTTAGTTTGATTTTGGGGATTTTGTTGGAAACAAAGGGAAAGGTAGTTTTGGGTGCGGGGATGAGACCTAGTTTTTGCAGAGTTCTGATTGGGGCAAGGAAGGCAATTGTTTTGATGCTTTAGATTGAATGAATGGATGGTTCAGACCATTGAGGAGCTGAATAGGGAAAGTGGCTTTCAAGAATCCTCTTCAAACAGATGAAAACATGGAAAATTAAACAAAACTGAAGGCAGAGCAAAGCAATCTAATGAATTCCACCTTTATAACTTGTTTGTTCAATTTAAGAAGAAAGGAGAAGGGAAATGATACACATAAACATCAGTGAACTTACAATTACATATAGAAAAACACCATCAAAACATAGAGCCACATGGATCCCAAAGAGTGTTGCAAACCCTAGTCTATTCCTTTGCCAAAATTGCATAGATGAAATGTACAATGAAGTGCCAAGCAATCCCAAGTGTCCAACCCTGAAAATGACTGAAGAACTACATGATATAGACAAGCCTAAATCATTCCCATGCCTCTAGGGGTCGAGCTCATCATTCTAGGAGCTATTTCAACCATATCTAAACTAAGAACTGGAAAATAGGCAATGAAACAACTTGCCTCTATATGATAGGAAACTGATTCATTAACTTACATTTCACTTTTTGGTGAATGAATCTACTAAGATGAGTAAAAATGTGCCAAAATAACATCATGGTCATGAAATTACATCAAGTTACATCAAGATTTACATGAAAAAGTCAAACTAGCCAAAACTAGGTGAAATTCTGAGCTGCTGAGTGAAAAATAGGCCAAATTTCCCTATGCGCCGCGCCTGAAATATCTATGCGTAGCACAAGTCTGAGGCTGATTTTGAGGGCCTTCCCAAAGCCAAATTGAGTGAAGGATAGCTCGTTGGAAAGATCTGCCTGTCTAATTTCCAACCCAAGTGGAATTTCTGGATTTGGTTTCCATTTTCCCCTCCAAAAGTTCAATCTCCCAACACTGCTTCCTGTGTGTGCAAAAAGTGGCAGAAAGGTCATTTTTGAGGTGTTTTTGACCCTTTAGGCAACCCAGAACTTGATGAAATCCTTAGGTAATCCATAGGCATGCATATATTTTGATGAAAAATCCAGAAATGAAAATTTTTCCTCCAGACGAGCTGCCAATTATAAGCGCGCGCCAAGTGGCGCTACGCGTCGGGCAGGAAAATCTGTGTTTAGGCCCAAAAATTCAAAATTGACAAAAATTTTCCCAAATTTCTTGAAATTTGGGCTGAATGTCCACCATCAAGCACTATGCTAGGCCAACGAAGCCTTGGCCAAGATTTGAAGTCTATCATGCCTTTTCACGCCTCCTCGATGCCTTCTTGGTGCATGCAATTCAGTGGTGGAATCACTATCTCTGTCATATGATGTATCAGTGTCTGTCTCCATAATGTCCATGCAAGGTGTATGAGAATTTTGATCTTTTTGTTTTAGTGCTAAATGTATGTCAAAGGAGAGGGACTGTAGGAGAAAAAGGGCAATGGGAACAATGGAGTCTTGTCAAGTGGTAATTTGCCTTTGAAAATTTGACAAACTTAGGGATAAGGGACAGCCACTGAATTTTTGGGATTCTTGGGGTTTTGGGAATTTTTTACAAATGAAATGGGAAGGGGAAAAATGATGAGAAATGACTTGGGATATAAGGGAATAGGGGAGGAGTGTAATGGTAATATTAACAGTGATGATAGGATTACAGTGAGGGAAGGGATGAACAAGTTGGGCACCACAATTATTTTTTTTAAAGGCCAATTTCAAAACCCTAAGGAGAAGTTTTAAGCAAGGTGATAGGGTTTATAGTTTGGCACTCAAATTCTCAAAACCAATCTTTCAAACTACACCCAACACTGATTAATGACAATTGCAGGATTTCATAAACTTACTCGGAGCATAGGAGGTTGAGTCATTCGAATTTTTGTGGAGCAATGATAAAAAATTTCGTTGTCGGCCCTGTGCGCCGCGATAGTGGCCCAATGCGTCGCGACCAACAAGTGCGCCGCGACCTTCACCCAGTGCGTCGTGCAGGTGATTTCACACACAGTCTCGGCTTTCAAAACGATTTTGCTCTTTCACGTTTTGACTCGGCTTCAATGATGTCTTTGGTGTGCAAATGAACTGTTCAATGTGAAAATATCTTATATATGCAAAAAAATTTGATTTTTGATTTAGAAAACCCACTTTCTAATGTTGCAGAGTTTGGCACTTTGCACTTTTTAAAATAAACTCTGTTTTTGTTTGTTTCCTTTAATTTTTTTGAACTGATGATGAATCTTGTCTATCTTTTGCAGGGATAGCTGGCATGGGATTTGGAAAAGGCGACCAGGGTTGCGCCTGAAGAACTTTACAACTGAAAAACTTTTGAAAATTACATTACATTTATTACAAAGGATGAAATTGACGATTTTTCTTCAAAACAGAGTTTTGAAGAAGAATCATGATCAAGCATTATGACGATGAAATTTTGGACTGAAAACCTTATTTCAAGCCTCCCTCATGTGCCTGCTGACATTATTAGAAATTCTGAAGACTAAATTCACGAAACCCTAGACCTAATGAGACTAAAAACCCTAAAATGACTCTTTGGCAAACTTGAGGCCAAACATGACTGTGAATGACTTTAAAATTGATTTAGATGAACAGACACAGACCAGCAGGTACACGACATGAGGGACATGAGTGAAAAGACCCTTCCATCAGATGATCCATGCTCCTAATGGAATGCAGCTGACTGAACTGAATGAGACACCGAAAATTAAATGCAACAAGAGAAATTTTGATCTCTGACGGAGGGATGAAGATACTGACTCTAACATTGGCTCCAATGGGGATGGTAGCTCCTTGGAGGTGCCAAGAACTACATATTTCTGGGAGAGTAGGCAGTGCCTTCATCCATTGGGCAATGGAATCAAAAAAAACTCAAGCTGAAATGCATGACTGAAAACTGATGACTTGACGACACAAATTGACTCTCACTTAACTAAAAATTGACTCGATACTTAAACACAACCGACAAACTGGAAAATATGCTCAATATGAAGCTTATTCATCAAAACCTACTCAAACAGTTTCATTCATCACCTGATCAAGTGAAATGAAACAACCAATGCAACCATGTAAGCATCCCAACTGCTGTTTGAATTCTCCGCAAGTGCTCGCTTATGAACAACAAGAGAGAACTACTGAAAGGCAACTCCCATGAAAACTTGTGAACAGATCCGTTGAATACTATGGATTCTCTATCTGCCTCCAAAAACACTGCATAAGGATCTTGAAATTCATGCACACTAGGACTTCACTCATCCAATGGATTACTTCTCTTTTCCTCATACCATGAATGTGAATTTTGTTTTGAGCTTTGTGATGAGACTCCTGCTAAAAATGACAAAGAGACCGGCTACTGGATGAATTTTATATCAATACTTTTGTCAAGTTCGCATGTAGTCAATGGAGAAAAAATTTGACTGCATACATCATCCAACACATCAGCTATTCAATTGTGAAAAACTTGAAAAGACTGAAAAGACTGCTGCAACGCATTTTCTATTGGTTCCGATGAGATTACATGATTTTCTACAAGTTGCTCATTTGAAGATTTACTATGCAATTTACCCTTCAAAAACTGAAATGATTCAAAACAAAATCGTACGGAATCATCTTGCATCATTTGATCATATGTGCTAGCTTCCGAGTCTTCATCTGCAACTTGACAATCAATGGCATTCGGGGGCTGCAAATATGGATATGAGAAGTTTTGAACAAGTTTTTCATTTCCCTCAAGATGGTCTAGATCAAGACTTGTCGACAGTTGATTTCGGATTGCATGGAAGTTGTCTCTGATGAACTGAAACAAATCAAAACAAAAAGGCAAAGATACTTCACTTACTTCAAAAATTTTTGCACTTTCCTCGTCATTTCTGTAGCTGATATGTGATGGCTGATCATTGTATTCGAACTGTTGAAAGTGAACTTCCTCCTTCCACAAACTAGTTGTTGATTTTTCTGCAAGATTAGCTTCTGTTTGGAGAACATAATCATCATCATACTGATCAAACTGAGGCAAATCATCAGTATAAAACACATCATCAAGCATACATGTCAAATCAACAGATCTCTCTTCTCCAAGATGATCTACAAAACAATCATTATCAGATCTATGACAACTGGGATAAGAAACAAAATGTTTTGGATCAGCAACTTGTTCTTCTTCAATCAGCGAGCCATGGGCTTGAACATTATACTCATTCCTTGTGATGATCTTTTGCATCATCTCTTCCACTGCACTTACCAACATGTCAAGCTTTGCCTCTAGAGATGTCGATTCCTTCGGATCTATGTTTTTCATTTCTTCTTCCTTCAACCTTGCCCTTCAGATCAGAAAATGAGCCTCTACATCTACTGCACTGTTCTGCATTTCTTCAAGTGTTGCAAGATTCCTTTCTCTCAGCTAAAACTCCATTTCCAGAACAAAGGCACCCAGGTAGTGCAAGAGAGCAGATCCAGGAGGAGGCCTTATATCAATTGGCATCGAATAATAAACTTTGTTAAATCTAGCAGAAAAATGTTGTATTGTCTCCCCTGGCAATATTTTCAGCTGGTTATACTCTTCTATAATCAAGAAAGGGTTCTGTCTGACCACCCACCTGTCGAGGAAAACTTTGACGAACTGCTGGAAATTTGAGATGCTCGCATCAGGCAGGGTTTTGAACCAACTCTTGACTTTGCCTTGCAAAGAAAGAGCAAAAAGCCTAATACTGACATCCTCTTCACCAACTTCAAAAAGGTCAAGAAAAGATTCAAAATTCAGAACATGTCTCTCAGCAGCGATGTTGTCGCGTTCACCGTCAAATCTTGACAAGTGAATATAATAATTTGTAGGGAAAGCATGGAGTATAGGAGGTAAAATCAGAGGCTTGTATCAATCTGGAATTTTACAAGGTATAGGGATATGTACAAATGCTGCAGAATCAGTCTTGGTCTCTTGAGGTTCATCAGTTTGAAGATGGTCATCACAAGATTCGGAAGAAAGGACTTGATCAAGCTCAAAAGCATGCAAATATTTGGTATTTACAATCTTCAAAGGGAAGGAATCAAATGCAGGCCAAGGATCTTTTCTCAAATACAATATACTTTTCAAAGCCTTCTTGACATTCCAGGAAAAGAGAAGAAATAATTTATGAAAAATAACAAAATGTCTTGGATGAAATTCCAACTTGAATACCTGATCTTTCCATATTGTCCTTTCATATTTCTGCTGATCAGGTTCATCCTCCAGTGGAGGCCTTGGATCTGATCTCGAAACTAATTTAGAGTCGCCAGGTGAATGATTTCAGCCTTGCGGTGTCTGATCGTTGTCCACCATCAACAATCAGATATGAACTTGATTAAATCTTACTGAGGAAACCAGATGTTAATTTCATAAACTAGACCGGAGATTGACTGAAGCAGTATTCATCTACTTTCGCTAATGCAAAGCAAGGGCATTTCGAAGGCTACCTGGCTAACTTCAGGCTCCATCTGTAGTTTATAAAGAAAACAACAAACTTTTTGTCCCCAGTATGGTCGCCACCATGTTATTACCTAAATCTACCTCAGGCTGAAAGAAGGCAGAGTTCAGGGTAACATCAAACCACGCTCAGTCTGGTAGCTAGCCCTACCAGATCAGGAGAGGGCTCTCTCCGGGTCAATCTCAGCAAAAATAATCAATAGGGCTTGAGATGACTTGAAATAAAGGCTAATTTTAGGCTAGGTATATAAGTAAAGGAGTTTGAGTTTGATTTTGGGGGTTTGGTTGGAAACAAAGGGAAAGGCATTTTTGGGTGCGGGGATGAGACCTAGTTTTTGCAGAGTTCTGATTGGGGCAAGGAAGGAAATTGTTTTGATGCTTTAGATTGAATGAATGGATGGTTCAGACCAGTGAGGAGCTGAAGAGGGAAAAAGGCTTTCAATAATTCTCTTCAAACAGATGATAACATGGAAAATTAAACAAAACTGAAGGCAAAGCAAAGCGATCTAATGAATTCCACCTTTATAACTTGTTTGTTCAATTTAAGAAGAAAGGAGAAGGGAAATGATACACATAAACATCAGTGAACTTACAATTACATAGAGAAAAACACCATCAAAACACATAGCCACATGGATCCCAAAGAATGCTGCAAACCATGGTCTATTCCTTTGCCAAAATTGCAGAGATGAAATGTACAATGAAGTGCCAAGCAATCCCAAGTGTCCAACCATGAAAATGACTGAAGAACTACATGATATAGACAAGCCTAACTCATTCCCATGCCTCTAGGGGTCGAGCTCATCATTTTAGGAGTTGTTTCAACCATATCTAAACTAAGAACTGGAAAATAGGCAATGAAACAACTTGCCTCTATATGATAGGAAACTGATTCATTCACTTACATTTCACTTTTTGGTGAATGAATCTACTAAGATGAGTAAAAATGTGCCAAAATTACATCATGGTCATGAAATTACATCAAGTTACATCAAGATTTACATGAAAAAGTCAAACTAGCCAAAACTAGGTGAAATTCTGAGCTGCTGAGTGAAAAATAGGCCAAATTTCCCTATGCGCCGCGCCTGAAATCTCTATACATAGCACAAGTTTGAGGCTGATTTTTAGGGCCTTATAGAAGTCCAAATTGAGTGCAGGATAGCTCGTTGGAAATCTCTGTCTGTCTACTTTCCAACTGAAGTGGAATTTCTGGATTTGGTTTCCATTTTCCCCTCCAAAAGTTGAATCTCCCAACATTGCTTCCTGTGTGTGCAAAAAGTGGCAGAAAGGTCATTTTTGAGGTGTTTTTGACCCTTTAGGCAACCCAGAACTTGATGAAATCCTTAGGTAATCCATAGGCATGCATAAATTTTGATGAAAAATCTAGAAATGCAAATTTTTCTTCCAGAAGAGCTGCCAATTATAAGCGCGCGCCAAGTGGCGCTACGCGTCGGGCAGGAAAATCTGTGTTTAGGCCCAAAAATTCAAAATTGAATGTCCACCATCAAGCACTATGTTGGGCCAACGAAGCCTTGGCCAAGATTTGAACTTTATCATGCCTTTTCACGCCTCCTCGATGCCTTCTTGGTGCATGCAATTCAGTGGTGGAATCACTATCTCTGTCATATGATGTATCAGTGTTTGTCTCCATAATGTCCATGCAAGGTGTATCATAATTTTGATGTTTTGGTTTTAGTGCTAAATTTGTGTCAAAGGAGAGGGACTGTAGGAGAAAAAGGGCAATGGGAACAATGGAGTCTTGTCAAGTGGTAGTTTGCCTTTGAAAATTTGACAAACTTAGGGATAAGGGACAGCCACTGAATTTTCGGGATTCTTGGGGTTTTGGGAATTTTTTACAAATGAAATGGGAAGGGGAAAAATGATGAGAAATGACCTGGGATATAAGGGAATAGGGGAGGAGTGTAATGGTAATATTAACAGTGATGATAGGATTACAGTGAGGGAAAGGATGAACAAGTTGGGCACCACAATTATTTTTTTTAAAGGCCAATTTCAAAACCCTAAGGAGTAGTTTTAAGCAAGGTGATAGGGTTTATAGTTTGGCATTAAAATTCTCAAAACCAATCTTTCAAACTACACCCAACACTGATTAATGACAATTGCAGGATTTCATAAACTTACTCGAAACATAGGAGGTTGAGTCATTTGAATTTTTGTGGAGCAATGATAAAAAATTTCGTTGTCGGCCCTGTGCGCCGCGACAGTGGCCCAATGCGCCACGAAAACTGTGTGCGCTGCGCCAGTTCTATTTTTCAAGGAGATGAGCGGCTCTATACGCCGCGACCAACAAGTGCGCCGCAACCTTCACCCAGTGCGCCGCGCAGGTGATTTCACACACAGTCTCGGCTTTCAAAACGATTTTGCTCTTTCACGTTTTGACTCGGCTTCAATGATGTCTTTGGTGTGCAAATGAACTATTGAATGTGAAAATATCTTATATATACAAAAATAATTGATTTTTGATTTAGAAAACCCACTTTCTAATGTTGCAGACTTTGGCACTTTGCACTTTTTAAAATAAACTCTGTTTTTGTTTGTTTCCTTTGATTTTTTGAATTGATGATGAATCTTGTCTATCTTTTGCAGGGATAGCTAGCATGGGATTTGGAAAAGGAGACCAGGGCTGTGCCTGAAGAACTTTACAACTGAAAAACTTTTGAAAATTACATTACATTTATTACAAAGGATGAAATTGACGATTTTTCTTCAAAACAGAGTTTTGAAGAAGAATCATGATCAAGCATTATGACGATGAAATTTTGCACTGAAAACCTTATTTCGAGCCTCCCTCATGTGCCTGCTGACATTATTAGACATTCTGAAGACTAAATTCGCGAAACCCTAGACCTAATGAGACTAAAAACCCTAAAATGACTCTTTGGCAAACTTGAGGCCAAACATGACTGTGAATGACTTTAAAATTGATTTAGATGAACAGACACGGACCAATAGGTACACGACAAGAGGGACATGAGTGAAAAGACCCTTCCGTCAGATGATCCATGCTCCTAATGGAATGCAGCTGACTGAACTGAATGAGACACCGAAAATGAAATGCAACAAGAGAAATTTTGATCTCTGATGGAGGGATGAAGATACCGACTCTAACACTATGATTCCAGTAATATATCAAAGCACTAAGTAGAGAAAAATGGGATGTTCACTAGACCACAAAGAGCCCACAAACAACCTTTTATTGCAGGCCTACAAGAGCATATGGGAATTTTTTCAAGCTGGAGGTTGGATCGGCTATGTTGAGCAACTACAAGCCTATGACAATGATGTGGGATTAGAATTTATACTCAACCTTCAAAATGATTAGATCGTGGTAGGAGCGACAATGGTCCAGGTGGATGAAGACATAGTTGCTACAATGTGTGGACAACCATAGGTCAAGGAAAGTTTCTATTTCAAGAGGAAACACAAGCTAAAACTAATGGAATAGTTCCTTGAACTAGTGAATGCTTTGATAAGAAAAGGAAGTGGTTTTGAGATAAAAAATTTTGTCATCACCATGTGTAGATGTAGGTATTCTTAATTAGATATAATTCACTTGTGAGGGGAACCATGCATTAGTGTATTAACATCATCTAAGGTTGTTGCATCATCTAAGGAATAAAAGGTTGATTAATATATATATAATTTTTATGGAGGATACTTCAACAAATGATTGTCAATGTACAAAATTCCAACAAGGCCAAGATGCTCTATCACACCACAACTTGATCAAATTGTTAGTAAAACATGGTTTTCAGCAAGATGGATACACATGGGATGAAGTAGTGAGAACACCAAGGGTTTTAGCAGAGGTATCTTGATAGTGCTGCAACGTCATGAGAACCCCCTGCTACAACTCAAATGGCTATTGTTGTTCATGTAACATCAAGATAACACTTTGTTTCACCTCCCAAAGTGATTGAAGGAGGGGAAAAGGTTGGCATATGGCCACGAGAGATATATGAAGTATAAATCCATGACAACGATATGGAAATTACAAGCAGTAGATCTCCAATGAAATGACTCGAGAGAAAAACTAAGAGGCCTATATATGTGGTCATCCCAAAAAATAAGAGGACCAAGTATAGTATAGGAGAAGGGAAAATTCCTCATGTTTCAACATATATTGAAGAAGAAATTAGTAATTACAACCCTTGCTACAACACATGAACCAATAAGGTTGGAGATTGAAGAGGAAACACCTACTACAACTCCAATTGTAGAGGAGGTGTCATTTTCAACACAAAGTGAAGAGAAGGTGGGATCCCTTATTGCCACACAAGAACTAGGAGGGGTAATTGAGGAAGAAAAAGAACCAATCGAACCACAAGAATGAGTAGGGAAAAACATGAGAAACGACTCTGCTATAAATCAGGAGGAACCAATAGAGGAAGAACATGTTGAAACATAGGTGCAAAAAAGGTTGTAGCTCTATAGATCAGTGCTACCACTATAATACCAGTGTATTCCCTTATTGTTATTATTAGTGTAGACACCTTATTGTTAGTGTTGTGCCCATGTAGTCCCCATATTGTTATTACTGTGATCCATAGAAGCCCACTATTTTTATTGGTATTCCCTTATATTATTATTGTTATGTAGGCTAGGATTATATTGTGACCCCCTAGACTCCTATATATAGAAAGGAGGTTTTTTCATTTGAATCATTCAAGAATTGTTCATTTATTTTTTTTAAAGGATGTTTCCCCTTGAAGAGGCTGATTTTTAAGTTGCTGATCTATATTTTCTTCTATTTTGTGAGCTGGTTCCATAACATTTGGTATCAGAGCTTTGGATTCTAGGTTTTCGCTGCTGCAAACAGGTCATCTTGGAATTTTTGCCATAAATTTTTTTCTACAAAGTTTCAGAAGCTGAAAAAAACACCCATTTGATCCTAAATCCGAAGGAAATTTGTGTACAAATTTTAGATCTTGTTTCGTTATATTTTCGGAGATATGATCTGAGGAAGTTAGGGTTTTTGTAGGCTCCACAATTTCATCTCAAACAGGTGACCGAGGTAAAATCGTTATAAATTTTGTTTTAGACATCAGATTAGAATTCTATAAAAAGTGGTTGAAAGTGCATGGACTGTAGTTTCTTGTGTATCAATTTCATAGCCTAAAGTAATAACATTGACATGTGGCATGTTTTACAATTTCGCTCTGTTGAACCAACCCCTAATTAGGTCATTGTGGGAGATATGGCATAACTTTATCTTGAAGAATCCAAATTATCTTTGATCTGTAGAATTGGAAAGAAGACTTATAGGGATACTATAGGATTGAAGATCAAATTTTGGGGATCCAAAAGCATATAAATACATCATTTTCAATATCGAGCTCCTCAAAAGCAAGAAAAATGTGTGTAATTTTTATTTTTTTAATTGCACAAGTCTTGTTAGAAAAATCAATTTGAAGTGATTCCAATGGAATATTTAAGCATAAATATTACTATTTGGTTCTAAAACTCCCCCCAAAAATAATTCCACTCCTATTAAACCCTCATAAGGCTCTACTATGACTCATGGAGAGGAATAAGTGCAACATGATATATCAAAATTACAAGACCAAGTGCAACAAATTTCACTCTCGTAAAGGGTAACAAAAAATTAAATGGAAACTAAGATGGATGCTTTGAAGAAAGACATGGATGGATTAAATAAAGGCGTGGAATCTAAGAGCGATGGTATAGAATAAAAACGGAAAGGCAACATGGAAGACATGAAGAATGGTCTAAAAGCAAACATGGAAAGTTTGAAGGAAGGTTTGACAAGCTGCTACAACGGAAAAGAGGTAGTATATGAAACTCATGATGAGAACAAAAGAAACTCATGATATTCCAATGATTGATATGAGGAAGTTTTATGGCAAGGATCTGGTAACATGGATACTACAGATGGAGAAATATTTTGATCTCCATAATGTGAAAAACACACAAAAGGTACGCATTGCAACTTTATATTTAGAACAAAATACATTTGTATGGTATCGATGGATTTGCTCTCGTAAAAAAATTGTCACTTGGTTAATTTTTACAGAGGGAATGATAGCACAATATGAGAATACAAAGAGCAACACCTTCTTTAGCCAATTGATAAATCTCAAACAAAAGGGTTCAATGGTGGAGCACATTGAGGACTTCCAAAAATTGAATATAAGGGTAACTGATATTCCAGAGGAACACATGATTGATGCCTTCATAGGGAATTTAAAGGATAACATCCAACATGAGGTTCACCTTTGGGAACTTGATCCATTGGAGAAGGCATTCAGGTTGGCAAGAAAAATTGAAAGAAAAATTATGGCGACAAGGAAGCCTACCAATCACAACTATAAAGATGAAAGCGTTGCTACTCCTAGACTTCCACAACCTACAAGGTTGACACCACAAAAATTGGAAGAAGAAATAGCAAAAGGGATTTGCTACAGTTGTGATAGCAAATACACTAAAGGTCATAAGTGTGCTGAGAAGAAATTATTCTACATAAATTGTGAAGAGGAGGAAGAAAATGATCAAGAAACTTCAAAAGAAGAGGATATACACCAGGAACCAACCCTAGAGGAAGAATAAATGAATCTGACCATATCCTGTAATTCATTGGCAGGGATTACCACTCCTCAAACTCTCAAGATAGAAGGATATATCAAGAATAAAAATGTATTAGTGTTGATTGATTTGGCCAGTACCCATAATTTTATTCATCGTAAGGTAGCCAAGCAATTGAATTTCTTCCTATACCCAATAATAGAGTGTCAATTATAAATTACTCTATAAAGTGCCATAATATAAAACTAACCATCAGGGAATATGTATTGAATATTCCAATGCTCTCCATCCCAATTGGTGGTGATGATGTTGTACTAGGATTACAATGGTTACAATATTTGGAGATGGTAGCTTTTAATATTCAAGAACTTTTCTTGAAATTTTTTTCGAAAGGAAAGGAAGTTGAATTATGAGGTATCGCAGGGAAGACAGGAAATATAATAAGCTCTAACTTCATGGCAAAGCTTCTGAATAAAGAACGACGAGGCGTAACTGCACAATTATTCCCACTACATGTTCAAACATCAAAATCATCTATTTCTCCATCTTTCCAAAAATACTTGGACAATCATTCCAAGGTATTTTAGACTCCCAAAGGACTCCCATATATTTGTGATCATGATCGTTCTATTCATTTAATTCCAGGAAGTATTCCTCCAAACATCAGGCCTTACAAATATCCTTATGCTCAAAAGAGTGAGATTGAACGTATGGTTGCAGAAATGCTAGAGGTTGGTATAATTCAACCTAGTCAAAGCTCTTTCTCTGGTCCAATAGTATTGGTGCACATGAAGGATGGATCATGGCATATTTTTCTGGATTATAGGGAGCTCAACAAGCTCATTATTAAATATAAATTTCCCATCCCTGTCATTGATGAATTATTGGATGAATTACATGGAGCAATTTACTTCGCCAAGTTGTATCTTCGTTCTAGATATCATCAAATTAGAATGAAGAATGAAGACATTCCGAAAACAACATTAAGAACTCATGAGGGTCGCTATAATTTGTTGGTCATGCCTTTTGGCCTTACTAATGCACCTTCCACATTTCAAGGTTTGATGAATTCCATTTTCAAACCCTTCCTTAGAAAATTTGCGTTAGTGTTTTTTGATGATATACTAATCTACAACAAGTCTTGGAAGGATCATGTTCAACATGTTGACATGGTGCTCAAACTATTGGAGGAGAAACAATTATATGCAAAAACCTTCAAATGTTTCTTTGGAGTACAAGAGGTGGAATATTTGGGTCATATTTTATCTCACGAGGGTGTTAAGGTAGACCCTAAAAAAAAAAATCCATTAAGGAATGGAAAATCCCTACAACCATAAAGCATATTCGAGGTTTTTTGGGGAAAACAGGGTATTATCGCAAGTTTGTTAAGAATTATGGGAGAATATCGTCACGTTTAGCATCATTATTGAAGAAAGATGCATTTTCTTCGACTCCATAAGCAACTAAGCCCTTTGAACATATTAAAGAGGAATTTTGCCAATCATCGATCTTAGCTACACCAGACTTTGAAAAAAAACTTTATTGTAGAATGTGATTCCTCAGGAAATGGAATTGGTGCAGTTTTAATGAAAGAAGGAAGACCCATTGCTTTTGAAAGTCGTCAAATCAAAGGAAAGTATTTACTCAAACCTATTTATGAGAAGGAAATTTTGGCAATACTACATGCACTAAAGCAATGGCGACCCTACATAATGGGAAGACACTCCAAGTTAAAAATAGATCATGATAGTCTTAAATAATTTTTGGAACAAATATTATATTTAGAAGAGAAACAAAAATGGGTCACAAAGATGTTGGGTTATGACTTTGAAATCATCTACAAAAAAGGGAAGCAAAATTTTGTTGCAGATGCACTCTTAAGAAAGGATGAGGTTGTGGAAGCATTGCTTTGTGCCATTTCTATTATCCAACCTGAGTGGATAACCAAAGCAAGGGATGAATGGAAGAATGGTGAAGAGGTGTGGACACTCATTCAAAAGTTGTAGGAATATCCTAGTACATCTAAAACATTTAGCTGGAAAAATGATTCATTATGGTACAAAGGTCGCTTATATCATTGTAAGAATTCCCAACTCAAAAAAAAAGATTATTTTGGAATTGCACACCTTTCCCTTAGGAGGGCACTCAGGATTTTTAAAAACTTACCACATGGTCAAGAAGGATTTTTTTTGGGATGGCCTTAAATCTGATATTCAAAATTTTGTGGCAGAGTGTTTGGTTCGCCAAAAAAATAAAGTTGAGACAATTAAGGCCCCAGGTCTGTTACAACCTTTATCCATTCCAAGTCAATGTTTGGAGGAGGTTTCGATGGATTCTATCAGAGTTTTACCCAAGTTCGAAGGAAATATTGTCATCATGGTGGTAGTTTATAGACTTACCAAGTATGCACACTTTTATGCATTATATCATCCATTTAAACCAGTATAGTTGCTATTGCATTTATGGAAATAATTCAAAATCTACATGGAAACCTAAAGATTATTATAAGCGAAAAAAAAGATCCCATTTTTACAGGAAATTTTTGGACGGAATTATTTCTTGTTTGGGTACTCGATTAGCTCATAGATCATCATATCATCCTCAATCTGATGGGAAAACTGAGATAGTGAACAAATGTTTGGAAGGATGCCTTTGTTGCTTTGTATCTGATAAATAGACACAATGGGTCAAGTGGTTACCTCTGGAATAATGGTGGTATAACACTTCCTTCCATATTGTAGAAAAAATGACCCTATTTATGGCACTTTATGGATATCATCCACCCCGTTATCACATCATCTTTAAGAGAAAATTCTAAGGTTCAAGTAGTGGAAGATCACATCGAGCATCAACAACAAGTTCTCCAACTCTTAAAGGATAACCTCACCTTGGCAAAAAATCGAATGAAACAATAAGAAGATCAACATCATAGCGAAAGAAGTTTTGATGTAGGTGACTGGGTATTTTTACGGCTACAACCATACAAACAAATGTCCTTCAAGCAAGCTAAGAAAGATGATAAATTATCACCAAATTATTATGGTCCTTACTAACTGTTGCAAAAGATTGGTACTATGGCATACAAATTGGAGCTTCCTACATCTTCCCGAGTGCACCCAGTTTTCCATGTTTGATGCCTAAGAAGGTTATAGGTGACAAGCTCCTAGTTCAAACAATATTTCCAGAACTTGACAAAGAAGGAAAAAGAACCTGAAGCAATCACGGAAACAAGAACTTGACAACTACGAAATCAATCAATTTCAGAGTATCTCATCAAGTGGAAGAACTTACCTGCTGAATATTCAACATGGGAGGATGAGAATTTTATACAGAAGCATCCATAACTACTCAAGCATTGAGGACAACACTTTTTTGAAGGAGAGGGGCATGCTAGGTACCTATAATACTAGTGTATTCCCTTATTTTTATTATTATTGTTAGTGTAGCCCCCTTATTGTTATTGTTGTGCCCATGTAGTCCCTGTATTGTTATTATTGTGCCCCATAGAAGCCCACTATTGTTATTGTTGTGCCCTTACATTGTTATTTTTATGTCAGATAGGATTATATTGTGACCCCTTGGACTCCTATATATATAGAAAGGAGGTTTTTTCATTTGAATCATCCAAGAATTGTTCATTTATGTAATGTAAAGGAGGTTGCCGCCTCGAAGAGGCTGATTTCTAAGTCGTTGATCTATGTTTTCTTCTATTTCATGAGTTGGTTTCATAACATAGAGCCTAAATAAATTTTAGAAGCCCAAGAAGGAGAAGTCGATAGGTGCACTTCCTTTCACGCCCTTTTATTCATATATTATAACAAAAAATATAATTTTGGATAGAAATAATAGATAACTGCAAAATAGAATCAAAATTGTAGAAACTAAATTGAGAGAAAATCAATACTTTGAGGGACTTGGTTTCCTGTTGGAGGGAGTTTGAAGAAATAAAAGGTTACTATAATGCTCCATGAAGCAAGGCAAGTTGACTGCAATATAAAGAACATTTATGGGAGCCACGCCCTATTAAAATCAATATAATTCTCTCGTTGCATAGGGACATGTAACAAATTTGGCAGGGGTAGATGATGGATGTCCAAATTAGCATATTTTTAGCACCCATCCAATACCTTTTTGCACACTATATTGACAATTGAATGAATAGTTCATCGATTATCAGATAAATAATTAAAAGATAATTGAAGATCCCATTAGCGTGATTGCATGATACTCTAGTTCTCATCCCATCAGTGGCTTATGCCCCCTTCTAATTAAAACTATCCTCATGATTCCCTTATTGGTTGTACAATAAATGGCTAATTTTAGAGATCCCAAAACTCCAAATTTCTTGATAGCCCAAAATTGAGGAGGAATTAGTCCCCAAATTTCTCCAAGGCAAAGTGGGCTCATAAAGGAAAATTCTTAGGATTTGATGAAAATATTAACTGCCTAGAGATCTTCTTAGTATTATAATGGGGGTCATTAAACATGAAGGCATATGTGTACTTCTTCCCTTAACCATTTAATATACTTTTTATTCAAGCTCTTCAACAAAATTATATCAACTCCAAAGTTCTATAGTGAACTCTTTAATACTTTCCATCAAATGTTCTAAAAAAAATATTCCCCTTAAGTCTCTCTTTTTACAATCAATGCATTTATTCTTGTCTCAAATCCCTTATCATTCAGAAGACATTTTGATCTCTTCAACAAGGTTAAAGCTTCTTTAGTCTATCTAATAACAAACCATAGACATTAGCCATAACCATGACCATAAGTTTATCATTCCCATGCTTAAGGTGAACCATTTACTTTTAATCTATTAACATGAAAGGCACATCACAAGAGCATATTAAAGGTTGATTGACAAGCATATGAATATTATATGACCATTTTAGCCAAATCCCCTTTTTTCACATCATAAGTAGAAATTATATAGATAATATTGTCCATTGGCTAGACAAGTGTGTAAATATACACATTTTATCACTCGTCATTTCTTTCTCTCAAAATTCGAGCTTTTGTGACTCATAATGATAAATAATGAATGTTCTAGATTAATCACATCAATGTTTTTGGGGTCAACATTTCAAACCCTCAACCGTGGTCCATCATGAGAGCATATATGGAGAACCGATCTAACAAAAGATAAATAATGAGGAGATGCTTGGGAGAATTGAACGGAAAAATCAAAGAGGAACGTTAGAAATCAATCAGTTAAAACATTAAAATAATAATTTATTAAAACGTTAGAAAGTCATATTCAATAAGTCAAAAAAAACATACAAAAAATAAACAATTGAAAAAATAGATAGATAATAATAGTAATAAATTAATAGAACTAATTAATGAAAGAGAAAAAGAAAAAGAAAAATCCACCAAATAAGGCAAAATTATAGGGGGGAGAATATAACTAAAAGGGAAATAAAAATAAATTAAAATGGATATTATGAAAAATATATAAAAATAAATAATGAAAAACAAAAATAAAAGTAATTATTGGTCCTCCATTTATGTCCTGATGATGAACCACAGTTGAGGGTTCGAAACGTTGACCTCAAAAACATTGATGCGATTAATCTGGAAGATTCATTATTTGTCAGTTTTTTCTCATTAACATGATTTACATTACAAAGATGAAATATGTAAGGGTACTTATGTGATCCAGTTCATTAGTTGTCTCCAATTGATGGAGGGTGATCCACATTCCACCTTAGCATCGACTCAACTACACTATAGTATTTATTGTAGTTGGTCACCCTTGTGCAAAACCAAGAATCCACGAGGCAAGTTTTCACATAGCACTATAGGGTGGAGTGATCAAGGTTATTTTCCTTCATCAAGTCAAACTCATTAGTTCTCTTAGAGTTCCACTAAGCCCAAATTCTACCCAACTATTATGGGTGGTTTCTCAGTTTCTCTACATAATAAGAACCCCAAAAAGGGAAAATGTCTTCCAAGCTTCCATTCATATAGGGTGAAGGTTACTCTTCTTCATCCATGTAGAAGTGAATATGAGATCTCTCAACCTATTAAGGTAGGGCATGTTATCATTCAAAGTATGGCTACCAAGGGCATATAGAAGACAAAGAGAACCCTTGTTAGTGCTTCCCTTCTATGTTCCGCGTGCTTGGATTCAACAATATTTTTTAGTAGATGGCCATTTTGGACCTACACAACTCCAAGGCAGCCCTTCACTCAACCAAGAATTCCATGATGCTTCCTTGTAGTGCTTATGTGCATAACATAGAAAAAATCCTTAAAAATCCAATTGGCCCTCTTGTTCAGGCTAAAGGGTTAAATTATGTCCTCCTCTCGTCTCTCCATGTCTCTCCACTATGCTCATTTTTTCTCTTCTTTTCCATCCACATTAGTTGTTCTTTTCTTCTCCCTCTATTTCCTTCTTTTATGGGTTACATGGGAAATCAAAAGTCTCCATGAAGAAGGGTATGAGGCTCATAAATGTAGCCAATATTTATGAGCAGTTTGGTGCCATCGCCCCACTCCTCTCTTAATTGCTATCAATTATTACTACACCTTCCCATTGAATATTTTATTGTGGAAGGTTTGACAATTTCAGAACTCATGATTCTTTGGCACAACCAATAATTCATTTGCAATGATTAATTATCCAATTCACATTTCCCAATTTACATCCTCCTCATGGGTTTGCATAGTTTATATCAAGGCTTCACCCCTTCATCAATTGTTATAAAATTATCATTGCAATTATTCCAAGTCTTTTATTCGATTTACATTTATATGACCATACAAGGATCAATAACATAATTATTTACAATTACAATATTAGTGGAGGATTAAATATTGGGCTGTTACAATCCCCTCCCCCTTAAAGGAACATCATCTTTCGTATTCACACCCTTTTAGGTGTCATATTTAGCAGCATTAAACCATTTCATGTCCTTTATTTCATTGCAATAACCATTTCAATGCTTCCTCGTCTATTAGAGCAACATGTTCCTCTTTATCTATATGTCTCGGTGATTTATGTCAGCACTGTCAGCCTCTTCCAAAACTTTAGCATTCCTACAATACTTATCAATGTACATGTGTATTAAAATATTTATTTGGCATACGCATTTTCTTGAATTTTCATAAATTTGGATAAAATATCTATTTAACCTTACTACTTATATATATGGTTATCATTCACTTGATCAGAATCCCATGGATAACAAATCACGTCATTGTTGGCATTGGACACAACCATCCACATTCTCGATCTAGTAAGTGTGTGACAAGTCTCTTATTTCTCAAAGTTACTCCTTATTTTGGTCTAGGATATATGCTTCCTGCAATCCATATTCTCATTCAAATGCAAAATGTTAGTTTCTTAGGCATAAAATCCCTTTCGATATATCATATACAACAACCACAAAATTTGTTGGAAACCATCACATAGTCAATCATTTAATCATGTTCAACTGCATACCAATAAAGATCAAAGGAAACATCATTGTACTACATAATTAATCCATCTCAACACACTCATTTTAGAAACATTATATGACAATCAAACTTTTCACATCAACAAATAAAATTATTCAAGGACGATACTTTCATTTTCACTCTCTCCTTCACATACAAGTTTCAAGATTATGCACTTCAAGTATTGAGTCAAGGAATATTAACACAACAAATGTGGCCACCCAGAGCCTACACAACACATAAGGGAGCCCTTCACGGACATATAACCACAACCAAAGATTTTGGGATCACTTCTTTGCAATATCAATTATAAAGGATAAAAATATCATTATTACTAGTGGCTTGAATTTTAATCTCAATTGAAGGACGCCAAGGGAAATTTTGCAAGGGTGGGTTTGCTAGAAATTTATTCTCTTCATAATTTGGGAATGGTTTCACTAATGGACGTGGAACCAATTTTTATGAAACCTACTAAGTGAAAAAAGAGATATGGAAGGGCAATTGTTTCCAAATTGTTGGATCACTTTCTTTATTGTGGAGGAGTTACTACATAAATTTGATAAGTACAAATCTTGCGCGGACTTCGGTGGTGGCTCTAATCACAATGCCATATTTCTACAAGTTGAAAATTAAAATGAGAAACCTCAAGTCCGTTCCAATTTAATCTTATTTGGTTAAAGGAGGTATTATCCGATGAGTTGGTTAGAAGAGAGTGTAAGGCATATGAAGTTGGTATGGGTCCTTCTGTCGATAGACTATTAACAAATGTACTAAAAAAATGCAAGAAGAAAGTGATTGATTGGTCAACTGATAGATTCAAAAAGAGAGATAACATACCCAAGGGACCAAAAAATTCTATTTCTTTTTATACAATAATAATTCAAGTGGAGTTTTCTCTTATGAATAGTTGCAAGGACTACTAGATTTGGAATCTAGAAGGACAAAACATATTTGTGATTAGGAAGATGAAAAGACAATAAAAAGATATATTGTTTGACTTGAAATCAACAATTTGCATTGCTTTACTAGCCATAGGAAGAACCACAACACAACCTTAGACCTAAAATATTTTGACAACTAGATAGTTAATTATTTCAAAGATTTAGCAAAGTTGGAGGTTCATCTTTCTCAAATATTTCCAAAGATCTAGAGGCTACAAATATAGTTGAAATAGTTATAATTTATTCATAGCTTCCTATATTTTTCATGGATGGGGATAATATTCACTTATTCTTAAGGTATCCAAGAACAAGCTCATGAGGAATATACTGCCATTTCAAAGAGATAAAAGTTCAAGCACTGATGGCTAGATGGTTGAATTTTTCTTGGGGATTTTATTATTATTATTATTGGATGGATATATTGTTAGAGTGGCAGAAGAGGTAAGCTTGCTAGGGAAGTTATTGCAAAATATTTACTCCACCTTCATAGGCTTGACCACATAGATTAACAAGCCTAAGAATTATGAATTTTTTTAGTCAATTTCTCTTTGTAAATGTGTTTACAAATTAATTGCCACATTCCTAGCAATAATACAAAAAACAATTCTCTTAAATGTTATATCTCCTAAAAAAATTGTTCTTTTTTGGGAGGTAGATTCACCAAGTAATTAGTGTGGTGCAAGAGTGGTTACATGCTATCAAAATGAAGAATCTTCCAACTATGCTCTAAAACTAAATATATCCAAAGCTTATGACAAGAATTGTTAGTTATGTGCCAAATTGTTGCTTATTCATGTGGGCTTCTCCATTAATATCATTAATTGGAGTATGGGGCATGTGACAACAATTACATATGTTGTCCCAATTAAAGAGCTTTCCTCTCTTTTTTCAACCCTCCTAGAGGACTTTGTAAAGGTTTCCACTCTCTCCTTATCTCTTCTTATTTGTGGTGGATGTTGGAAAATGTAACTAGTTTCGATCTTCATAATTTTCAATATACTCAAGTTATTATGTTACAAGTAAAAGAATAAAGAAAAATATTATTTTGAGCATGGGTTTTATGCTTGATTTTGATGGTCATCTAGGTAAAACATGTTCTTCATGCTTCTAGGACATTTCATATCAAAAGAACATTTTCTTGAGTCAAGAGAGTCATTATAATTTGTGTAAGACCCTATTGGGAAAGTTGTAGCATGTAAAAGATATTAATTTTGAGTCTAAAAATTCCTATGAAACTCCAAGCACAAGTCAGCCTTGGTAAGGAAAAGTCGGCCTAGAAGAAATTTTATCTCTCAATAAAAGAATTTTGATCTAAAGCAAGGAATATCAAAAGAAATAAGAGCGAAGATCAAGAAAGTGAGAGGAAGTCTATAAGAACAAGAAAAAAAAATTGGGCCATATTCTCTCACATGTGTGAGAGTTAGGGTTTTTACAGGCCGAAAAATGTTGGTCCAAGTTGTAGGAGGCCGAAGATTTCACATCCGAGTTGCAGGGAGGTCAAAATATTATCTTGGTTTCACTTTGACTCTCATTGATTTCGAAGACATTGTCTTGTTTGAGGAAGAAGCCCTTGGAATATTTCCACGTGCCAGAAAAAAGTGTTGATATTGTTCTAAAGGACTTAAGTTGTAGACTTGAAGTTGGGGGGCGAAGTTGAGGCTAGAAGCCAGAAGAAGTAGACCTCATTGACTTGGTTGATCTCTTACCTAATTAAAAGGATTTCTTGGAGGGCTGACTTGGTGCTTGGAAGAGGACTTGGTATAGGGTTTTGGGTCTCGGTTTTCCCATTTGAAGCAAATTTTATAAGAAGAGAAGAGATTATTTCTAGGTTTTCTCCTTGGATGGGTTCTGCCTTGGCTTGGAGCCTATATCTCCTGTCCATTATCTTTACTTATTTTTCTCTTGATAATTGTTTTATGGTAATATCTAATAAAGAAACACAAGAAGATAAATAAAGTTCGCAAAAAATTATTAAGGTTAAGAAGAAAATTGAATTAATAACTTCCCTGTTGCATTCTCCAACAATGGAAGGGGTTAGTTAATGATTGATGGAGACTAGGATAAATGAAAGGATATTGTTAGGTCCCTATATTATTAGTGTAGTCCCTTATTTTTTTAGTGTAGCCCCCTTATTGTTATTGTTGTACCCCTGTAGTCCCCATATTGTTATTATCCTGCCTCATAAAACCCCACTATTGTTATTGTTATGCCCTTACATTATTATTATTAGGTCGATTAAGATTATATTGTGACCCCATGGACTCCTATATATAGAAACAAGGTTTTTTCATTTGAATCATCCAAGAATTTTTCATTTAAGTATTGTAAAGGGGGTTACCCCCTTGAAGTGGTTGATTTCTAAGGCGTTGATCTCTCTTTTCTTCTATTTTTGGAGCTGGTTTCATAGCATTTGGTATCAGGGCTTTGGATTCTAGGGTTTCACTGTTTCAAACAGGTCATCATGGATTTTTCGCTATAACTTCTTCTTTTTTACGAAGGTTCAGAAGCTAAAAAAAAAAAACATTTGCGAAGAAATCATGATGAATGTCGTGTAAAACTTTCAGATCTTGGTTCACAATATTTATTGAGATATGATCTGTGGAAGTTAGGGTTTTTTCATGATCACAAATTTCATATCAAAGAGGCGACCTTGGGAAAATCTGTTGGAAATGTTGTCATTGATGGCAAAGGAGCAGCACCTGAACCAGCAATAAGGCAAAGTAGAAGACAGGGAACAGAGGCAACAGAGAGGTAGCAGAGGCAGCAAAAAGCTAAGTAAGGAGCAGCATCAGTCAAGGAGCAGAGGAAGAAAATGTCGAACAAGATTGAAGATGTTGTGCGTTAATTGTAATGTCGAACAGTTAGGGGTAAGCGGAATCATATAAAGAAACAGTGGAAGTGGTGTTTGTTAATTAAACTATGTTGAGGAATTGCACAGTGAAGGCAGAGTTCGAGCAGTAGAGGCAGAGGTTGAGAAGTAGAGGCAGAGGCACAGCGAAGGCAGAGGCAGAGATGAAATGGTCGAGCAGCAGAGGTAGAGGCAGAAATCGTTTGTATATAACGAGGGCGGAACCAGAAATCAGTGGAACAGAGATAAAGCCACAATATTAACAAAGGTTATTTTACTACATATATTAGTGTTGGGCTTAAGTCTGATCCAAAGACTTAATATAATATTGACAGAGAGCATTATATGTAGTGTGAACCCCTAAATAAAATTCCGAGAATCATTACCCCAACCGAAGGATACATAAACACAATTCCGGGAATCTTAACCCAAGCGGCAAAGTATATATATAAACCTTATTCCGAGAATCATTACCCAGCCGAAGGTTACACTAAAGGCGGAAGCGGAAGCATATATATATGCAGCTCTTTATATAAGTGTAGCGCCTTTTAAACAAAGAACCAAAGGTTCTATCAAAGGCAAAGTACCATATGGTGGGACCCTTATCAATCGCATTGAAAAAGGTGACAGCGGATCATATGAACAGAAAGTTGTGATTGCGATTGAAGCCCAGACCCGATGGGCGTATAAACTGTGATTAATATGTATTTGAATTCTGGCCTAATCGCATCGGAGCATCGGAGTATGTAATTTCGGAACTTGCAATTAAAATTTGCGATTGCGATTAATCGCAATCGAAGTAATCGCATCGGAGTAATCGAAATCGGAGCAGGACGTCGGAACAAGCCAACATAGCGGAATAGGTTAATAAATCTTGCGATTGCGATCAATCGCAATCGGAAAACTCTGAAGAAGGCTCATCGCATTAGAGCATAAGAAACTTTCGGATGGTGGGCCCGAAAGGGCATTTTATTTATTAAAGGGTCTTATACAATGAAATCTGGCGACTAAGACAAAGGAAAGAGTTAAATGCAAAGGTTTATTAACAGGGAGTATATGCATATGGTAATATATATATTGTGAATAAGCTGAACCTCGCATGAAAAGGATTGTGTATTGGCGTATATTCAAATTGAATGGGTCGGAATGATATGTTAGCTTATTAATATGTTATAACCTTGGGATTTTCATAAAAAAAGTTAAGACACATAAATCTTCCGCTTATAAAGTTATATGAGTACGTTGACAGATAAGAAACTATAGGCGGGTGCGTCCACTTTCAGGCATAGTGGAGATTGCTGCCTTATGACCATTTAGAGAGTTGTAATTTATATCTCAGATTTGAAATTTTAAGGAAGCCAGATATATCATTGAATTTGTCAGACTTTGATTTTATTTGGGGTATTTAATTAAATTTCCAGCATAGAAAATGGAATGTTGAACTGCCCATATTTTGGAAATAACTTGGATCAAATTTTGGAAAGACATTTTTTATATGCACAGGACCTTGAGAGTTATTGGGAACTAAACTGGTAAAACTGTTATATATTCAGCAGATTCAAAATAGCAGTGAACAGGTGTTGACAGGAATATGCACAAGAATGAATTTGACAGGTGAACAAGCAACGAAAACTGGAAAATATGCAGAAGACAGTGAGCAGAAGAAGGCAGAACAGTTACCTGACACCTGCAGAAAAGACAAAGTCAACAAAGCCAAAAGCCAAAAATGGGCTGAGTAAAATTTGTCTTGATGTAACTAAAAATTATGAAATTAAGTGTTGTAATTGATTTTTATTGTTTGTGATGCATTGGCAAGTCTCCGGAAGAGAACAAATATCCCACTGTAATGTTAAATTGGTACCTACAGTTATATTTTCTGAATGAGTGGATAAAAGAGATGAGAAGGCAGAAGGCAAAGAGACATGGTTGTCCATTTCGAATTCCCAGTAGAATACAAACAACCATGAAGCTATTTTGTATAAAACAGGGTAATATCCAAGGGGAGAAAGTTGACAAAAACAGAGTGAGAGAGCAAGATATTGTGCAGCATAAATGAAGAGAGTTGAAGAAAATAAGAAAGTTGCAAGAGGTTAGAGAGAGTGAGTGTAGAGAATGCAGAGTATGGAATTGAGGCAGAGAAGATAAGAAGAAGGAGGAGCAGAACGAGATGTTGTGAAAATTCAGAGAATGCAGAAATGAAGCAGTGAAGCAGAGTAGAAGGAGGAGCTGAGCTAAGAAGAAGGAGAAGCCGATAGTGAATCTGAGAAGATGCAGAAATGATATAAGGACAGATATGAGGACTGTTGAACAGCAGAAGAGAAGGTACAGAACAGAGCTGATATCCAAGGTAAATCAGCAAGTGTTTTTCTTTTGAAAAAGTAAGGAAGTTGGAGCTTCCCTATCAAGTTGTAGCTTGATAGATGTCAGTTGTAGCTGACTGAGGTAGGAGCCTCCTGTAGGTTGGTGCCTGCAGAAAATAGATGGGAGTTGGTGCTTCCACATCAAGTTGTAGCTTGATAAAATGTCAGTTGTAGCTGACTGAGGTTGGAGCCTCCTGTAGGTTGGTGCCTGCAGAAAATTGAGGGGAGTTGGAGCTTCCTTGCAAGTTGTAGCTTGCAGAATTGAGGTAGGAGCCTCCTGTAGGTTGGTGCCTACAGAAAATCAGTGGTGAGAGGGAGTTGGAGCTTGCCTTTGCATCACAACAATAATAAGATGTGGTTTTCCCCCTTTATGGGTTTCCACTTATATCTAGTGTCTCCGTGCATGATTTTTATGTGTTGATCTAGTGTATATCATCTGCTTAATATTTGCTGCTCTGATATTAAGTCTACTGTTACATTATATTAATACTTGCTGCTCACATTCTAAGATTACTCACATGTTAAGTTGAACATGAAATGAAGGTGTAAACAAGTGTTAATGAAAAAGTTTTAAAAGTCCATGAATGTGTTAAACCGATTCACCCCCCCCCCCCTCTCAGTTTAACCAAGGGTTCAATAAAATTTTCATAACTCTCTCTCTAAGCATCATCATCCCAAGGTGTTTGAAATTCCCAAAGGACTCCCACCTATTCGTGATCATGATAATGATATTCATTTGATTATGGGAAGTGTTCCTCCAAACATCAAACCTTATAGATATCCTTATGTCCAAAATAGCAAAGTTGAACGTATGATTGCAGAAATGTCAGAGGCTGGTATAATTCAACCTAGTCAAAGTTATTTCTCTCCTACAGTAGTATTGGTGCATAAGAAGGATGGATCATGGCACATGTGTCTGGATTATAGGGAGCTCAATAAGCTCACTAGTAAAAATAAATCTCCCATTCTTGTGATTGGTGAATTACATGGAGAAATTTATTTTACCAAGTTGGATCTTCGTTCAGGATATCATCAAATTAGAATAAAGACTAAAGATATTTTGAAAACATCATTTCGAACTCATGAGGGTCATTATGAATTTTTGGTCATGCCTTTTGGCCTTACCAATGCACCTTCTACATTTCAAGGGTTGATGAATTCCATTTTTAAACCCTTCCGTAGAAAATTTTTGTTAGTATTTTTTGATGATATACTAATCTACAGAAGGTCTTGGAAGGATCATGTTCAGCATCTTGACATGGTGCTCAGACTATTGGAAGAGAAACAATTATATGCCAAAACCTCCAAATATTTCTTTGGAGTACAAGATGTGGAATATCTGGGTCATATTGCATCTTAGGAGGGTGTTAAAATAGACCCTAACAAAATTAAATCCATTAAGGAATGGAAAGTCCCCACAACCATAAAGCAGTTGTGAGGATTTCTCGGGTTAATGGGGTATTATCGCGAGTTTGTTAAAAATTATGGGAGAATAGCAGCACCTCTAACAATGTTATTGAAAAAATATGCATTTTCATGGACTCCTAAAGCAACTAAGGTCTTTGAACATCTTAAAGAGGCAATGTGCCTAGCACCAGTCTTAGCTACGCCAGACTTCAAAAAAACCTTTATTGTGGAATGTGATACTTCAGGAAATGGAATTGGTGTTGTTTAATGCAAGAAGGAAGACTCGTTGCTTTTAAAAGTCGTCCAACCAAAGGAAAGTATTTACAGAAATATATTTATGAGAATACTACATGCACTAAATAAATGGCGACCTTACCTAATGGGAAGACACTTCAAGGTAAAAACTGATCATGATAGTATTAAATACTTTTTGGAACAAAGACTATCTTCAGAAGAACAGCAAAAATGGGTCACAATATTTTCGGTTATGACTTTGAAATCATCTACAAAAAATGGAAGCTAAATGTTGTTGCACATGCACTCTCAAGAAACCATGAGGAGGTGGAAGCATTTCTTTGTGCCATTTCTATTATCCAACCAGATTGGATAATCGAAGTAAGGGAGGAATGGAAGAATGACGAAGAAGTGTGGACACTCATTCAAAAGTTGCAACAAGATCCCAATACATCTGATACATTTAGTTGGAACAATGATTCCTTATGGTACAAAGATTGCCTATATCTTTGTAAGAATTCCCAACTAAAACAAAAGATTCTTTTGGAATTGCACACCTCTCCCCTAGGAGGACACTCAGTATTTTTAAAAACTTACCATAGGGTGAAGAAAGATTTATTTTGGGATGACCTTAAATCTGATATTCAAAATTTTATGGTTTAGTTTTGCCAAAAAAATAAAGTTGAGACAATTAGACCCCGGGTCTGCTACAACCTTTACCCATTCCAAGTCAACGTTGGGAGGAGGTTTCAATGGATTTTATCACAGGTTTACCTAAGTCCGAAGGAAAGAATGTCTTCATGGTGGTAGTTGATAGACTTACCCATTATACATACTTTTGTGCATTATCTCATCCATTTAAAACAAGTACAGTTGCTATTGCATTTATGGAAACAATTCAAAAGCTACATGGAAACCCAAAGATTATTGTAAGCGATAGAGATCCCATTTTCACTGGAAATTTTCGGACGGAATTATTTTCTTGTTTGGGTACTCAACTAGCCCATAGCTCATCTTATCATCCTCAATCCGATGGGAAAACTGAGATAGTGAAAAAATGTTTGGAAGGATATCTTTGTTGTTTTGTATTTGATAAACAAACACAATGGGTCAAGTGGTTACCTCTTGCTGAATGGTGGTATAACACTTCCTTCCATACTACAGCAAAAATGACCCCATTTATGGAACTTTATGGATATCATCCACCGTCCATCACATCATATTTAAGAGAAAAATATAAGGTTCAAGCAGTGGAAGATCACATCGACCATCAACAACGAGTTCTCCAACTCTTAAAGGATAACCTAAATTTGGCACAAAATCGAATGAAACAACAGGCAGATAAACATCGCAACGAGATAAGTTTTGATGTAGGAGACTGCGTATTTTTACAACTACAACCATATAAAAAAATGTCTCTCAAGCAAGCTAAGAAGGATAATAAATTATCGCCAAAGTACTATGGTATTTAAAAGGTGTTGCAAAAGATTGGTACTATGGCATACAAATTGGAGCTTCATGCTTCTTCTCAAGTGCACCCAGTTTTCCATGTTTCATGCTTAAACAAGGTTATAGGTGACAAACTTCCAGTTCAAACAATATTACCAGAACTTGATGAGGAAGGAAAAATCATATTGGAACTTTAAGAAGTCATGGAAACAAGAACTTGACAGCTATGAAATCGATCAATTTCAGAGTATCTCTTCAAGTGGAAGAATTTACCCACTGAAGATTCCACATGGGAGGATGAGAATTTTATACAGAAGCATCCAAAGCTACTCAAGCGTTGAATACAACACTTTTTTTAAGGAGAGGGGCATGTTAGGTCCCTATATTACTAGTGTAGTCCCTTATTGTTGTTAGTGTAATCCCCTTATTTTTATTGTTGTACCCCTATAGTCCCCATATTGTTATTACTGTGCCCCATAAAACCCCACTATTGTTATTGTTGTGCCCTTACATTATTGTTGTTAGGTCAGCTAGGATTATGTTGTGACCCCTTGGACTCCTATATATAGAAAGGAGGATTTTTCATTTGAATCATCCAAATTTTCATTTATGTAATGTAAAGGAGGTTTCCTCCTCGAAGTGGCTGATTTCTAAGGCGTTGATCTCTCTTTTCTTCTATTTTTGGAATTGGTTTCATAACAGATACATGGAATATGTTTTGGTGATGATGTAAACCTAACTCATATCTTATTTTTTGATGATGTCAACTTGACTCATCTCCTATTTGTTGATGATATGTTATTGTTCACAAATTGATCTTCACCAAAAGGTCGAACCATTCAATATATTCAGCAACTTTATTGCAAGGCCATAGGTATGGAAATCAATATAGGGAAGTAAACAATATATTTCAATGATCCACAAGAGAGGTTGAAAGTAACCCTCTATTATTTGTTCTCTTTGTGATATTCAAATATAGATTGGGGTTTCAACTAAATAGGATTAAAACTCAAGTGCAATTCCCATGGGAATTTTGACTGGGACTGGTTAAAATGTAAGAGAAAGAAAAGGGTAATTGTTTGGTATAATGGTTGGCTCCTGCAAGGTGGAAAAATAACACTAGGTGAGTCAATATTGGAAGTGATTATGGTTTATTATCATACAATGGCCCATATTCTTAAAGGGGTTTTGCAAAAAATTAGGAAATTTTCTTCAAGGTTCTTTGGAATGGGAAGGAAGGAAAATATGGTAGCATTCAACAAATTGACACTCCATAATCAATCCTAAGGGTGAAGAACAATGGGATTTAAAAAAAAATCCACCTCTTTAGCAAATCCTTACTAGTAAAATGTAAATGGAATATACTCTCAAAAGGTTTCTAGTCGAAAAAGTTAATTAGTAAAAAAAATATATGGAACCACACACACTTCTAGAATGGATAAGGAAAGAAAATAAGAAGGTGAAAATGGTTCCAATAATTGGAAATATTTAGTTTCAACTTCCCCATTATATTTAAATTTATAGCTTGGAAAGTTGGGCATGTCATTTCTATTAGAGTAGGGACTAATGTAGTGATGGTCTATGCTAACAAATTTTTCTTCTTCTATGTTTGTTACAACACTTACATAATTAGGGTTTGTTATTTATAAATCAATTTGTTGATGAGAGATACACAAATATTGAAAAAATTAAATTTTTCCACATCTTTAGAGAAGAAAATTATGGGGTTAATGAATTAGCAATGGCCACATCCTCACTATCATAGGGAGTCGTTCACACATCCTTTGGAAACCAAGAAGTACACTTACCTTAAGGACTCCTTACTAAATAATTTTTTGATAAACACGAAAAGGGTTATGAATAATTTCTCATTGGTTAATGTCAAAATTAATAGTCATGATACTTATGAATTTATCTCATTGCCATTTCTTTTTATCTACCACCCCTCCTTCTTTGAATTACGTGGGATTTTGATGATTTAAGTCATGTCTCATCGTTTCACTTATTATATATGTCTTAGCAATATATCCCTAAAATGGTATAATATTGATGCATGAGATGGGTTGGAACAACTTGAGTCTCTTCTTGCTTACTGTAATTGATCTCTTGTCTCAAGCAAGGTTTATCAGTCAGTGTTTTAGATGGATTTTTACCTAAATTTGTAAGATTTAGATGGCCTCAATCCTCCTCTACGTCCACTTTCTTATTTTATCTGGTTTCAACTTATTTCATTCCCTTGTATCCTCTATATTTTGTTGGTACTTTTTGTGCTTTTTCTTCTAAGTCTTGTTCCAATCACAAAGGTTCTCAATTCATGGGAATATGTCCCTTCTCACTTGTGGAATCCTCTTCCCTTTAGCCCAAGTATAGAAAAGTTTTGAACTATTTGTCTCTCACAATCCACCATTGGTTTTCAATTGATCTATTGATAATCAGTTTATTAAAAGTTCCTTGTCTAGGTCAATTTGTATTTCTCGAACTCCTAATCTTTGAACTCCTTTCCTCTGTTGGTCAATACCGAGCTTAATACTTTCCATGCAATTATGTGGTGCTTTGATTTTAATTTTGTAAAAAAACTTTTGATTTTTTTTTTTTTTTATCTACTTACTATTGAGCTTCGATTGTACCTTTAATTAATACAAATCTAATTATTTTTATAAGAAATAAAAATGCAAGGATGTTAAGTTTGGCTACCTTACACCCATGGTGGAGGCTATGTGATCATGAAAATTTTAACCACAATTATTATCATGATGATGCCCCATCTCAACCACTAAATAGGCATAGAAATATTTATTAATACTTTGATTATTAAGCATCCACTACCTATCAAGAGGTGGTGCAATGGCTCAAAATTTGACAAATAATCATAGGTAGATTACATAAAAAGATTAATAACCATTGGATATAATAGAAAATAAACTTTCATTAGTATTGTTTTGTTCGGTGGAGAGTCACCTTAAATCATCAATATCAAAATTCAAATTCTCAACCTTGTATAACTTTGATCATTACCCAAGGTTCTTATGTCACTTTACATCTTTTGATTATTTATTCAAGGACCACTATATCCAATAACATATAAATACTAGGTCATCATTATTTAATCTCTCTTTTATTCCTTAATCCACATACATGAAGGAATGGCTAAACCCTACTAATTTATCCATCACCTATTAATTATCATTGTTAACCCCTAGAAGAATAAACTCATTAAATCCAAATACATAATCAATCATAGGCATTCCAACTTCTCACCTCTCATGCTAGGTGTTTTGTTATCATTCTTCAAGTCTCGTACTATCGTGTGATTTTTTTCCTTTTCTTTTGAAGATTTATAAACCAAGAAGTATATAAAATTTTAAGACTTTTCTAATCTATCACTTGTTGTTCCTCACTAATTATGAGTGTTTTAGTTCATGACTTCCCATATTAACACTTTAAAATTATATAGATCATCATTATGACCCTTACCAATCATTCTTTGTCATTATTCATGTTGCTCTATCCACTCATCAATATTCTTAAGGGAACTAGACACTTGAGATAGAGACACCCCTTCACTATCATCACATAAATTGGACCTATATTTTATTAGTTATACACTTGAAGGAAGTCATATGAGCATTATTTAAGTGCTTTTGTCCTAACAGTCCATGTTTTTGTGATTCAAATTATGCATTTTCTTAACTATCACTAATATTTGATTGGCTAGGAGAATACTTCTTTTATGCTAAGTTATTTCTCTTTCCACTTATGAAATTCTCGCAGTTTATGTTTTGTCTCCTTTGTTCCCATCCTACATGCACTCAAAGGTTTTTAACTCTTTAATATAATATTATCATACTTTTTATAGTTCCTTAAAATGACGTCAATCATTGTGACAATCAATTAAGTTTTTTTTATTGACAATATTTGCATCATGGTAGGCATCATCCTTATGCAAACCTTATAATGATTCTTATCATGTTCTTATGTCGGCATATTTATGTGATCTTACCACCATTTTGCACAAATCATTCATTCAAATGATACCTCAAGGGTGTTATGATATTTAATCTTGATTATTCCCTAAATCCAAAAAACTCCCATCATCTTTTAGGATAAACTATTATTTCTCATTGATTTCTTACACTTGATTGTGAAACTACCACTTTCTCACCTTAAGCATATAACCATTACTCTTCTTTGTTCATCCCATCCTTCCAAGTTGGTTATGGTTATGAGGACTCCAATAAGTTATTATTATTAGAAATTTTGCAAGTTTGTCCTTTAACATTCCTTTTGCAAGGTAACTTGATCACATATATTTCACTAACATTGGAAATAAACTTAGAAAATTTCCTCCATTCCTTAAAATCCTTGTCTCTTGTATTTATTTTTCCATCTTCTCGTTCTAACAATAAGTTTAATATCCTTCTAGGGTAGTTTCACACTATCTTAAGGTATATTTCTTCTATTTTGTCTTTATTTGATGTGTAATTTCAATGAATTGTTCTACCATTCTCTCAATTATAATTTCTCAACATCTAGTTTGAATAATTAAATTGTTCTTTACATTCTCAGGTTACCTAGACTAGGTTAGCTTGTTAGGTGATTATATATTTTTTCATTTGTATGGCCTCGTCATAACGTCCATAGCCAAGCGTTCGATCCTATACTCTTAGGCACAAGGGAACTCTTGTGATAAATCATAGTTCTTCTTAAACACTCAACCATGCATGGCCACAACATATTCCACTATCTAATTTCTTGATATATCATTTAGACCATTATAATTTACTTCCACTTCTTTAACATATGTAATATCTATTAGTGTCTTTCAAGTTTGTGTTTTTTCCCCAAGGAAAAAATTGTAATTTCCATTAATAAATAGTGAAAATTACAGGTTGTATCAACTTCATATAGCATATGCTTAATATACGGACAAATGTCTGATGTGTTCAAAATAAAGACTATCTAAGTTCAGTACAATATACATATTTACAATAGTTGGTCTATATAGAAAAGATGTTGAAAAAAGCTGCAAAATCATGGGATTGGCTGACCATTCGCTTGATTCTCAATGAAAGGCCAGTGATAATACTAATAGCTCTTCTGCCCCTATTTTTCCCGAATCATCCATTGTCTGAGGTGTAGTTGTGTGACTTCCTTGGAAAGACAGTCAGAAATTTAGTTCTTTTCCCCTTAAATATGATTACAAACAATATAATCAAAATGGATCTTTAGTGTTGATATTTGCTCGAGAAATCCTTTGGGTGTGTGCACGTGACATTGAGATATAGAATTGAACAAATTTACGATAATTTTTTAGTCCCCAAATATCTGAATGTGTCTGCAATGTTGCTCATGTGAAAATATAAGGAGGAGTCGGAGGCAGTTTAGTTCTGCATAGTTGTTTGTTCCCCTGCCCAATCCCATTTTAAGTTTGAATAAATGGGTCTCTAAAAGATAAAGGATTTCTCCTCCACCACATCCAGTTACTTGGGTTGAGCCATCAAAATAATCCCAAGGGTATGACTTGTCAATAATTTCAGGTATAATGTTCCTCACACGATGGGATTGTTCCTCTTCCGGAATTAAATTATAGAGCCCCTGGAATTGTGAGAACCTAATATGCCAATCACTTGAGATGTCGTGGAAATTTTGTTTGTTGAAAGCAATCCAAATTCCCCAACAGACCAATAGTGGAATATTGTGGAGTTTTTTATCAACTGCATTATGCCATCAATATTTCTAGGTAGAGATAAAATTTTCTCCTTGCCACCTATTATGTAGATTGAGTAGTTGATATAGTTGTTGCCAAACGTGTTGTCTGATGGGGCAAGATAAAAAAATATGGGTGATGGAGTCAGACATGTTCTTACACAGGAAACAACAAGAGGGACCATGAAAATATCTGCTCATGAGATTGTCTTCGATGGGGACCTTATTGTTAATCAAACACCACATGAACAATTTGGCTTTAGGGGGATATTTTAGCTTCCAAAGAGGTCGTCACCACCAATCTTTTATTGTGGGTTCCTGCTCTGCACATATGAAAATATATCCTTCTTTTGGGGTATAACGTCCAAGTGAGGAGATGGCCAAATAAACTTGTCTTCCTGATCTGATATCCAAGTGTGAGATTCTGCAAGTGTGTTGATGTACCCGTCCCAATCCTATCTAAATTGAAGGGGAATCCTTAGCACATCAGCCAATTTCCAAGCTTGTCGATATATAGAAGCTTTTTCAACATCTACAAATGTGATAGATATTTTATTCCAACTAAGTCAAGGAACATTCTAAGCTCGTGAGGTAGAAGGTGGGGATTCCCACAGCCCGACCAGGCATCACATCCAATTTGCACATGTTCACCAGAATCAATACGCCAAGTCAGGCTCTGGTTTATGACAAGTATGGAATTTAAAACGACTCTCCAAATGGTAGAAATATCAGGCCTAAATCTGGTAGGGTTGCGAAGGCATTCCATAGTTGATATATGATATATGTATTTGTGATAAACCACTTCTTGCCAGAGACTAGATGAGGTGAGGAGATGCCAACCCATCTTGGTTGCAAGGGCTTTTGCAAAGCAGTTGATGTCTTCCATGCCCCATCCTCCCCATTTCTTTGGTTTGGCTAAACAATCCCATCTTACCCAGAAAAAAATCTTGCCCTCATAGCTTCCTCTCCATAGAAATCTGTGACAAATTTCAGGATTCTGTTTGTGATGCCTTTTGGTATCCAAGTGAGTGTCATCTAATCTACAGGGATGGCTTATAATATTGATTTGATAAGAACCAGTCTGCCCGCCATGGATAACCAACGTTGTTTCCAGATGTTAATCCTTGCCTCAATCTTTGAAATTAGCCAAGTCTAGTCAACAACGCAATAATTATTGGGCTTTAATATGTACCCCATATATTTTATGCCATCCTCTAATCCCATGGGTCTATAGAGAAAATGTTAAAGCACATATCCTTGCTCATTTAAAGGGCAATTGACTTTCATGATGGTAGATTTGTCCTATTCAGGAGCATACCTGTGGCTTTGTCGAAGATAGATAATATGTGTAGAAATTTTGATGAGTCTCTAATGGGGCCATCAAGAAATATCAAAACATCATCAACAAATAAAATATGGGATAGTGTGATTGCATCAGATATTTTTACCCCAATAATATCCGCAGAATTTCAAGCCTTGATGACGAGTCTACTCAGGCCTTGCATGATGAGAAGAAAAAGTAGAGGGGATAAAGGACAGCACTGCCTCATTCTACATTCATCATGAAAAATCTTGGAGGCCGCACCATTTATAAGAATTTTATAAGATACCGAGGTAATACAACACATAATCCATTTGATAAAGGAGTGGGGGAGGCTAATCTGAGTAAGAATAAGGTGAATATAGGTCCAACGTGTTCTGTCAAAATCTTTGGAAAGGTCAATTTTGAAAATTATGCTTTGAATTTTCTTGATCTTGATGGAATGGAGACCTTCTTGGGCAGTGCCTATGGCCTCATGAATTTTCCAATGAGAAAGGAAAGCAAATTATTATTTGGAAATGTGATGGGATAGTATGGGTTTTAGGTGAATGGCAATGATTTTTGATATAATTTTGCATATACAGTGACATAAGGAAATAGGCCTAAATTCATCAAAGGACTGACAGTTGTAAACTTTAGGGATAAGGGCAATAAACGTGGAATTGAAATCCTCATACATTCTACCATTGATTTTTCACTCTTCAACAACACAAAGGATGTATTGTCCAATTAATTCAAAGAAAGTGAGGTAGAATTCAATAGGCCAACCATTAGGACCCGAGCTCTTATCTCTCTGAAACCATTTCAGGATAGTTTCAATTTCCTCCAGGATGACAGGTTTGTTCAAATTTTATGAGTCTTCCTCATTTACAAATCCTGGGAAGATTCTGGATATCCTGAGGATATTTTCAATGGTGGATTCGCGAGGAGCTTTGAAGAGATGAATAAAATGCCTGACACCCAAATCTGCGATATGATGGAATGAAGAAGCTTCCCGACCCGTATTGTCCTTTAGTTCCTAGATGGTATTGGTGATCTTTTTCCCCTTTGCACATTGTTAGAATAATTTGGTGTTCTCATCGCCTGCCTAAAGGCAGATGGCTCTGCTCCTGAGCCTCCATTCTTCTTCCTTCCACCTTAATAGTTTTATCTTCTCAGCTTCTAAATGAGACATAGTGAGTTTTGTTTCTACGGATAAAAACCCTGAATTTCTGGAATCCATCATATCGGTGAGCTCAACTTCAATTTGAAGCAATTTAGACTCATTCTTCCACCTCTTTTCCTTGACTCAAATGACAGTTCTATGTTTGAGTATAGATAGGTTGTTTGCAATCACTTCAGCAGCGACCTTAACATTGTCTGTACTGCAATTCATCCACGTCTCTCTAACCAACTGATGGAACTCTTTTTCATTAAGCTATACAAAACTAAACTTGAAAGTGGCTATTGGTTTCGGGGACGTGCCCACAATTTCCGTGAAGATGGAGAGTGATCTAATATCCCAACAGATTCCACCCAATGCTTAATCCTGTCGAATCTGTCCACCAGGGGAGCCTTTATGAGGAAGTGATCTAATATTCTTACTAGCATGGCATCCCCTATTTTCCTATTTCTCCAAGTAGGTTGGGTCTTGGCCATATCAATGTTCAGAAATTTATAGTGATCCAAAATATGTTCAAAAAACTCCATAAGAGGGTCAATATGAGCATGATTTCCCCAAGATTCAGCGTGCCCTAGTGAAAATTTTAAATCACACCCAATAACAATATTTTCATGTTCCATGAAGGGTGCACTCAATAAATATTCCCAGAAATATTCTATGTTGTGACACGGTCCATAAATGTTGATCATACGCAGATTCATACCTAATTCTTATGAAAATACATCTGCAACTAATACCCCCTCTCTACCCCATATGTTGACAATCCTCATCGTTCTGTTGTTGAAACCCACAGCAAATCCACCCAACCTTCCCTTCACATCCAGGGTTTGATATTTCCATCTTGGAAGGATCGATTTTAGTATGTTACAGATATGAATACCATCTCCCAAAGTTAAGAATATCATCTCTCATAGTTTCTTGTAAAAATAAAACATCCAAGTTCTCGAAATCCACAATTCTCCGAAGGGCCAATTTTTTATCCGGGTTGGCCAGGCCCCTATAGTTGAAAGACAAGCACTTCATGAGGTAACAGTGTCAGAGTTGCCTCTTACTCTAAGAACCCTATCGATAGGAATTTTCTTGTCAGATGCTACTTCAATCCTGACAGTCTTTCAAGTTTGTGTTGTGAAAGAAATGTTATTCATATCCTCATTATAGGTCTACCATACACATTATGGAGCGTAAATTCATCATTATCTTTAATGGGAAAATTTTGTTTGTGTCCTACACCTATCATATATTGACTATTTAGGAATTATTGGTCTAGATAATGAGTATTATGGTATACGTTTTATGGATTAACATTGCATATTACAATAAACAACTCCTATTAACAATTGTCCATGTATATGCATACATGTAATTTATTTCATTCCCTACCAAAAGTGTCTAAACAAAGAAGACGGGAAAAGATACATCCTACAAAGGCCATTGGATGCATCAAATCTCCCTTCCTCATGCATCACTAAATCTAATGCTCTCTACCTAGGTTATCATACTTTCCATGTATTGAATTATGTGTATACTTGGTCGTGTATATTGCACCCAAAGTATCCCTAAGGATTTCCTCTAAAACCTCTAGAAAATTACATAATTATGCTTGAAAAAAAAGTGGTCTAAGTATTGGAAAGCTTCACTTGATATCATGTGACTCAAAATCAGGCTTTGGTTTCCTAGTACCTAACACTAATAAGATCTATAAACATATTGTCTTTGTGGCATGGCTCTACAAATATTTTAAGGGATTAGGGGTGTATGATCTTACATTGCACATTACAATGGGATATCCTTATAGAAAAGTTTAAAATAACATTTTCATTGTGCCTTAAACTTCTCGTATTTCAAATAATCACCATGATTCCATTCTATAAACATTCACAACAGATTATTACCAAGGTGTCTTTTCATCAATTATTTATAGTCATGGATACATGAGGAGTAGAATATGATTTCAATCTCTGTGTCACGGAAAGAATTTTATATACACATGAATCCTATGTACATAGTTGTAAGGGTAGTACACTCAACTGATTAAGACTTTCTTTTTTTTTATGATGTTATTATGTTGATTATATAAACATATAATGAGAATACACCTTACCAATGTATCCTTTCTACTCAAATAAAACTACAACTTCATATAACTTTACAGAGAAAATGCATAATTCTAAATATATTCTAACTTATAATACCAACTTTCATGTTTCAAAGTTCTTCCATGTCCAATCATAGCTCCCTTGGTCACCCATATCAAGATTTTTCCATAGTCACCACTCATAATAATACTATACAATAATTATAAGTTAATTCAATAAGGATGGACAAGGACTTTGTGAATAAGAAGATTACAAATAACTCTATAACCTTAATGCATTCATAATTTATATAACAACATTAACATTTATATTTTTATAATAAAATATATATCATTTGGTTTTTATAATTAGAAACATGGATCTAATTCATAACCATTCTTAATAATAATAATCACTTTATAATTAAGATTATTGTTTACAACATTTATGGGCCAAACCACTACAGAGACAAATAAGTTTGCTGGAACGCTATGAAAGCTAACATAGACAGTGAGGACAATCCTAATGTCATCATTGGAGGGGATCTAAATCTTATCTTTCACGCCAATGAAAAAAGAGGAGGCAGATTCAATCCTAACCCTGCAAGAGAGCAGCTGGAATCCATTATGCTTGATCACGATATGGTGGATATCATCCCCAAAAATCGAAAATTTACTTGGAATAATCATAGAATTGGGGCTGGAAATATTATGGAGAGGCTTGACCGCTTTCTTGTTGATGTTTCCATCATCTCTCATTTTTATGTTCCCTCCTCTTCCATCCTGACTTGTTCTTCCTCTGATCATTATCCTGTCTCCCTTACACTAGGAGATCAGTCTTCCTTGGGCCCCCTCCCCCTTCGATATAATATACTCTAGTGTGAATTTCCTGAAGCTCGACAAATTGTGATCAACTCCCAGTTACAACATGTTGAGGGCTCCCCTATTCATATTTTGGAATCTAAATTGAAACTAGTGCGCATAGCCCTCAAAGAATGGGTCAAACACCATTACAATGAACCAGACAAAGTCAAAAATGAAATTAAGAGAATGCTCGAAATATTTCAAACTAACATTGACATCCAAGGAATAAACAAAGAAAAGCAGGACCATGAAAAAGAGCTCTACTGAAATTGGTATAAAGCTAGCAGGAATGAAGAGGAAAAATGGAGACTTAAATCTAGAAATCTCTGGTTGCAGGTCGGGGACAAAATACCTTTTTTTTCCATAAACAAGCCACAGTTAGAACGTCAAGTAATAACATCATAGAAATCATGGATGATTAATGACAGAAGCACATAGATCAAGAAGCTATTAAAACAACAACATAAAACCACTACAAAAATATTTTAACCAAGAATGCAGAGCCGGAGGACTACAGTGATTTTTTGACTTATACCCCCAAGATGATTATGGAGGAAATTAATGCATCTCTCACCAAGGAAATTGAGGAGCCTGAAATTCTTAACGTAATTTGGAACCTCCACCCCGAAAAATCTCTAGGCCCGGATGGTTTCTCCATAAGTTTCTACCGGACCTTTTGGGATGTCATCAAAAAAGACCTCATCAAAATTATCCTTTGGGTTCAAAGAAAAAAGAAGGTCAGGGGATTCACTAACTCAAATTTCCTTTCCCTCATCCCCAAATAAAACCGCCCCTCTTCCTTCTCCAGATTCAGGCCTATCTCCCTTTGCAATTCTTCATACAAAATCATAACCAGAATCTTCGCTACCCGCCTCAAAACCCACCTCCCGAATCTCATCTCTGAAAATCAAGGAAGATTCATCTCCCTAAGACAAATAACTGACTCCATAATTTTGGTCCAAGAAGCTATCCACTCTAGCATGATGAGATCCGATAAAGGATTTATCCTGAAACTGGACCTGGCCAATGCATTTGACAGAGTGAGACACTCCTTCCTTCTCTTTGTCCTTCAGAAAATGGGATTTGAATCAGATTTATATCTCACCCAAACTTGCATATCTGATCCTTGGATATCCCCCTTAATCAATGGAGGACCTGGGAATTACTTCCAATCTTCTTGAGGCCTTAGGCAAGGTTGTCCCCTCTCTCCCTTCCTCTTCATTCTTATGGCAGAATATTTCAACAGGGCTTTAGATCAAAAACGCAGAGAAGGGCTAATCACTGGCATCAAATTTAACAATGGAGTCAAGAATATGAATCACTCTCAATTTGCTAATGATGCCCTCTTGATGGGTGGGGCCTCCAACATCGTTTCCTAGAGGTTCAAATTGCTTTTAGACAAATTCATACATTACTCTGGAGGATAGATAAACAATCACAAAAGTTGCATTTATGGGTGGAACGCAACTATCAACACTATCCACAACATAGCTCAAATTTTTTGGGTCCCCTACCACTGGAACTGGACCCATTTCAACTATCTTGGCATGCTTATCAGTGTTGGATAGTTGAAGACTGAGATCTGGAATCTCAGCATCGACAAAATGAAAAATAAAGTTCAGCAATGGGGATCCTCTTGGCCCAACATGGTTGGGCGCATCATCCTCTTAAAATCTGTTCTATCTTCCTTGCCTTTGTACCACTTTTCCCTTCTTTAGGCTCCCATCAGCATCCAACATAAAATAGAATCTATCTTAATACACTTCTTATGGCAAGGAGGGAAAAGCGAGAAGAAGAAATTCAATTTGGTTAAATGGAGACAGGTAACACAAAATCATGCAAATGGAGGATTGGTAATTCACATTCCTATGCTAATGAACATTACTTTTGGGTAAAAATTGTATGGCGCCTTATAACGGGACAACAAACTTGGTGGAAGCAAGTGTTGGAGTCAAAATACCTCTCCACGTCAAGGCAAAATCTATTGGAACATAATATTCCTCACAGACCTTGCACTAAAATATGGGCTTTCTGCAAAAAAGCTATTCCTTTCATCATCAATAATATCTCCAAAGTCCCTCATGGAGAACGCAGTGTAAATATCTGGGAAGATAAAATTATGGGGCAGCCCCCTCTCTCAAACAACCCCAGTACTCTCCACATTCAAAATTATCTCAAAAGCCATGGGATCAATACATTGGACCAAATTTCCAGCTGGGAGGGGAATACCAACTTATGTAAGGGCTGGACCTTCCCTCTCATGCCTCCTCTCCCTGAGAATTACCAAAAAATTCTTAAATAAATGCTCCATGGTGATGCCCCTCTTAACAAAGGCTGTCAAGATAGCTTCAGATGGGATCCGTCTGGTTCCCCTTATACAATCTAAGCTAGGTATGAGTCCCTTCTCAAAGATCATTATCCCACTCCACCCTGGGCCATCTGGAAACAAATATGGAAATCTGAAGCGTTTCCCAAAGTCAAAATCTTCACTTGGATCCTGCTCAAAGGGAAGATCCTTACCTCTGAAAACTTAAAAAAGAGAGGTATCAACTGCGCTTCTAGATGTCCCCTTTGCCTTAAGTCTGAAGATATTGCCTTCCATCTCTTTTTTGAATTCCCCTTTGCCTCGCAGTGTTGTCTTTCTCTAACTGAATTCTCCGGGATTGATCTTGGTGCTATCAGCTCAATATTGGATTTGATCATAAAATGGAAAAGAAGCTACCTCTGGGGCAAAAAAATCAAGTCAATTACCAAAAGAATTTGGGATACTCTTCCCTATGGTTTGTTATGGAACATCTAGCTAGTGAGGAACAAGGCTATCTTTCAAGAGCAGAGACCCTGCACAAGAAAAGTCCAAAGAAATACTTGGAGTCTCACAATTAAGACAATCCTTTCCAAAAACAACAGCCATCTAAACTTTAGCAATCTGCAAGTTGAAGAAATAAACTTTCTTGGTAAAGCTCTTGACAATCCTCTGAGGTTTAGCAAAAATCCAGGCAATCGACTTCCACACAATGAGTAATGGAAGATTAGACTCAAAGAGAAAGAGTTCATTGAGTGGCTTTGATGGTGCTTCAAAATCAAACCCAAGTATTGCAGGGGCAAAAGGATATATAACGGATGAACAAGGTTGCATCATGGCCACCTATGAATGGGGGCTGGGTTGTTTTTCCAATAACAGAGCTGAAGCATATGCACTGTTGAAAGGTCTCGAGATTATTAAGACACTCAAAATGGGAAAAGTCATGATATTCGGTGACTCAGCAATCATCATAAGCATGATGAATAATTCTACGCAGACTCCCAATATAGATCTCAGCAGGCTAATTGATATATGTCACACCCTGTGTAAGGAAACATAAGACATCTCCTTCTTCCACATTCTCAGAAAAAACAACAAGAAATTAGACATTCTTGCAAATAATGCTTATAAGATACCAGTCGGTCAACTTTTTATTTAAGGAGCCACTTCCTTTTCTCCTATGCCATGATTTCCTCTCTTATCATTATCCTTCCCTTTCTGAATCTCTCCCTTCTCGTGACTCTATCAGGACAGGTCTTCTCTTATCATTCCTTCCTCAGTGATATACCCGTGATTTTATTCCCTCGAGCTTCTCGTCATGCATCGCTTCAAAACGCCGATTGCGTTTGTGCGATCGCACTTTTCCGCCGTTCCTATCCCCTTCTCATCCATCGCAATGCAATTTCACCATCGCTCCTTTTTCCTCTTCCCTTTAAGTCTTTTCGCCTCTTTTTTTTTATAGCGGTTTTGCGATCGCGCTCTGCCTCCGTTAAGTCTCTCGTCGCTACTCGCTCTTCGCTCTGTTTTCCATTTTCCTTTAAAACTGTCGATATTTTTGCCAACTGTGATTATGCGATATCGCACATTGTAGTTAAATAACATTCCCTTTTTGGCTTATCGCACTTCGCGGCTCTTTCCACTTCACATTTCACACTCTTTACCTTTTTTCGCCTCTCTCTCTTCACGACTCTTTCCTTTTCGCACTTCGTGACTCATTACCCTTTCCACTTATTGCACTTCGCGGGTCTTTCCACTTCGCAATCTGCTCTCAATACCTTTTTCACTTATTGCAATTCACAGATTTTTCCACTTCGCAGTTCACTCCCTTTACCTTTTTTCGCCTATCGCTCTTCGCGACTCTTTCCTTTTCGTACTTCATGGCTCTTTCCATTTCCTTTTCGCAGCTCGCATTATTTTTGCCCTTCGCGACTCTTTCCACTTCACTCTTCGTGGCCCTTTACATTTCAATTTTCACTATTCCTGCCTTTTTACCTTTGTCCTCTCTTCTGCATTTTCCCCGAACCTCCCTCTCTGTCGTCCCTTCAGCTCTCCATTTTCCCCTTTTATGTTCCCGCCTCTTCTTTCTACAACACTTCATTTTCTGCAGCAGTGTTTCTGCCCCAACCCTTCATTCAAGCAGTCATGAGAAACGAAAAATGCCTCTACTATGCCGAGATGGAGCTGATCAAAGGACAGCTAAATCTTATGGAACAAAAACATCAAGTGGAAAGAGGACAGCTAAAGCCTGTACTGTGCTGGTATCAGGTGCAATATTTTAAGGAGCAATGGAGAAACTCCTCTAACCGTTGTGCCCACATGAAAGAATCAATGCAGATTCAGAAATACATGCTTAACAAGAGATCAACGCCAAGTTCTATTTCAAACAATGTTGCCACGGTCAAGCTGGGAGAAAATCAAGACAACACTGACTAATCCGCATTCCTTCAACTTACTCCTTACATTATGTCTTTTAAATTTTCTTTTATGCTCTCTTAGTTTGTTAGAATATATCAGGATTCTGTTATGCAATATAGTAGTAATAGTAGTCACAAAGGAGGCTCGATATTTTTCCACTTAACCCCTCTAGGATACTCTTCTCCAAAACTCAAATGTATCAGGGAATTCTTTCCCCTCTTTTTGGAATACTGAATAGCAACCGATTTAGTTAAAAAATAATAATCACTTTATAATTTTTCAAAATTCAAAACAAAAATAAATTCAATTGCTAAGAGTCAATCTCTCTCTCTCTCTCTATATATATATATATATAGAGAGAGAGAGAGAGAGGAAATCTCAAAAATAAATTCAATTGGTAAGAATCAATCTCTCTCTCTCTCTCTCTCTATATATATATATATACCAATTGAATTTATTTTTGAGATTTATTTTTGTGTGTGTGTATATATATGTGTGTGTGTGTGTGTGCTATATTATACTAAATAATTTTTGAAATATGAACTATGATACATTTTTATTATTTATTTTAATTCTTATTTATTTATTTTACAATGATGTAAAGATTATATTTTTTAAATTCAAGAGTGTACATCAAAATACACCAAAGTCTATCTAGGTTTGTCACTAGGGAAACTATACGAAAGATAGAACTTCAATTTTAGCAGTAACCATATGAAAAGTTTGCTAATGTTTATCCCAATAACAAAAAAAGAATGATGTATAGGGCCTTTAAGGCTATTCTTGAACTCAAAACATAAAAACAAAAATGGAAAAGGGTAAAAGAGAACAACATAGAAACGATCATCAAGACTTATCGAATTCAAAGAATTCCATAGTAATGGGCTCCTTGTTGCTACCTAGTGAGTAGATAAGGTGAGGATGGATGCCCAAATTAGTCTCTATTAATTTTATCTTGTGATCCATAGAACTCATATTCAATTGCATCTCGTCCAACATTAATAAAATTTCCTTTTTGGCTTCATTACTTTCAACCAAAACTCATCCCAACAATAATTTAAAATGTGAATATATGTCGACGATACACATGCATTGGCTATAGCAAGCCCTGGTGTGGCTCATATCTATGACCCAAACTTCCAACTCAACCAACACTTTGAAATCGGTAAGACAATAATGCTCATCAACAATTTCTTGCTCCACCTATGTTATCTCCTTCTGGACCTACTCAGGTGTGTGCTCTCTATATCATGTTACAGAGCTCTATGCTTGATGCTAAAAATTAGAGCCTCATTGCTCTCAATAACATGTTTTCCCATTTCGAGCCTATTTACAGAGCATGATAACCCAAGCAATGCAAACATTCACTTGACCAGTGTGGAGGAGCGATGCCAAGGAAGAGGCAACATAGGAAAATATGTAGGAAGGTTATGCACATAAAAAAGGAACTCAATGGTGTTGGCCAGAAGAGAGGGAGGAGTGTTGTGACTCTGTGGGAGTCTAGGTTTTTGGAGAGGCTTATGAGGGCAAGTAACACAAGAGCACGACCAAGGAAGATTGATAACGAATGGGAAAATCCAAGCCAAGCCAACAGATCTAGTATAACAGTGAAATGGAAATAAGATGATGGGTTGATAGCCCCTCCTTAAATACCAATGAATTAAGGAGAAATTTTTTTATAACAACAAGAGATATATATAAATCCCAAATCAATACCTAAGGCGGGATGGAGTGAATCTCTGACATGAATGACCATGAACTAGACTCTACAGGTTCCAGACAATTATCCTTATGTGTAGGGTGTTGGCACTGTGCAAAATGAGAACCCCCCACCTCCTGAAATGACCAATATGCATGAGGAATCCTTGCCAGACTGAATCCTCTAGTGGTCAAGGACTATAATGCATCTCCTCCCAAGGTTTATTATATCTCCATTTTAGATCAACCATCAAATCAACCTTGGAATTATTGGCCTTTGCAGTTGAAGAGTGATTGAGTTCCATATGGTGTCGTGGAAGAGAGTCAAGGAGCATTATTGTCTTTGGGGAGGACACATTTCCATGTCCACTTTCCTTACTGCTTCGTAGGACAGTGGCAATGCACCCACTCCACATGTCACTTTTCAAACGCCCCATCCAAAGATGATACATACTTTTATGTTATTTGAACCTCTTTATTAAATTTAATTATAAATTTTGACTTGTTACACATTAAGGATTTAAAAATTTATGAAATATTGTTTATATTACAATGCTTTCCAAATTAAAAATTTATTTATTTTAGAGACTATAAGTGTTATTTTAAAGAAAAGTTTTATAAACTTTAATATATAAAATGGTACAACTCATAATTTTGCATATTGACGTTATAATTAGAATATTCACAAGTTCCTTGGCACTACATATTATAAAGACTTTGGAGAGTCTTTCACACAACCAATAAATCTCAAAATTCTCCATTCAAAATGTCCACATGAGATAGAATTCTAAAATATTTGTAATTCAAGTTGTTGATCGACCAGCTTGGGGTAGAAAACAAGAAATTGAGGTGTACCTAGAGTTTTACAATTTTCTAAAGCTAGAACAAACACCAAATATTGGAACTATTAGCATGGAAATAAGAGGTTAGAGTTCAATATTGGAGATATCAGGAAAGAAATTGTCAGCTATATCTCTTGTTGGACTCTTGAGATATTTTGATCCATTGACAATTCCCTATCCTCCATGCATTCTTGCAACACATTAAAAATAACCTTTGAACCCCCCAACACCATTAACTTATTCATTTGCAAGGAGCTTGCTAACCTTATCACCATGAATAAAGCTAGAAATCCAGGTTGGTTATTGGTGGTGTGTCCTAGTCCCCAAGAGAAGTTGAATTTCTTAGTTTCATTAGGGTCTATCATGACCTCTGGCACTCTTATCACCCCTAAATTTCCTTTAGAAGCGTCATCAAATAATAGGATGGGCCTTCTACATATTTGCTTCCTTTGAGAAAATTCTACTTAACGTACTTGCCTCCATTCCACCTCATTTGTGGATGGAGGAATATGAATTGGAGAAGAGATATATTTAAAAAGTCTTATTGAGATTCAATTATGTTCCTAAATGTCCAGATTAGCCAAGTCCAAGCTTTTAATTCCAGTTGATTGTATTATTTCAGTAGCTAAGTTGACAACAGAGCTCATTGCCTTGGATATCAAGGTTTGTCGTTGTTGAAATGTAGTTTTGTTATGAGAAAGCCCTAACTTTTAGCATGCAAACTTTGGGAGCTCTTTTCTTATTCTAAGTAGAATTGATTTCTTGCAAAAATATCCTAAATATGAATTTTTTTTTCCATTTCAAGAACATCTCATTCTAGGACTGTGGGAGTGACACTCTAGATAATATTTCTTTTAAATTATGTTCCCAAACTTGTAGAGAGATTTTTCATTCAAATAATAGGTGACACGTTGTTTCATTTTGTTCACGACATAGAGGGCATCTAAAAGGGCCTTTAATTCCTTGTTTATGGAGATTTTCGCCTATCAACAACTTGCCATGAACCATTACCCAACAAAATACATGACTTTTGGAAGGGAGTCACCTATCCAAATTTGATTAACAGATCTTGGCTTTGGGGGAATTAGAGTTTCCAATGACAAAGATGAATATCCTTCTTTTACCAAGTATTCTTTTTCTCCTCCATCGTGCTCATTGGGAGAATTTTGAGCCACAAATCCTTCCAAAAATATTTATTTATCCATTATGATATGTTAACTAGTTTAGATAAACCTCTATTCACGAGCCAAATTTTAATTGGAGTGAGCTCCTCAAATAACTCCACTTGGGTCTTACCTAAAACGTTATCTGTCTATAAATTCTTTAACTAACCATTTCCAGGAACCTAAGTAAGTTTTGATTGTATAAGGGAGGCCACCACTTTGATAAGTTTCCACAAATTTGATCTTGTAATTTTTATCAAGGCCAAACCAAACATATTTTTCTTTCTCCTCTAAAATGTTTTCTGAAAGTTACCTCCTCCACCAATCCATTACTCCAATAACTCATCTTCATAAACTTTTGGTTCACAGGGCCATATTCATCATAATTGGATCTTTGATAGACAATTCTCCTTTATCTTTTGGATGTTTAATTACCAACCATTTTATTAAATGGATTTTTTTGTTGTCGGTATTGTCTCCCTCCTACAAGAAATTCTAGATTTCACATGCAAGACATTCTATGATTTTTTTGGGAGCTAGAAGAGTCAAACATTGATAGAAAAAGAGGGAAGAAAGAATAACATTTATGAGAGTGGTTTTCTCTACAACTGAGTCATCTCAGCCCCCATTGTCAGATATATTTCTCCATTTTGTTTATGATTTCTCGCCAAACTTGGGATGAAGAGTTTTAAAGCTAAATTAACATTCCTAAACATTTGGAAAAAGACCATGTTTCTACACTTGGGATCCCTGGGATTCGTGAAATTGTGTTCAACTATCCAAAGAGATATTACACCAATAAATTTGGATTTTAGGATTATTTAGCTTTCCTTCCAAGGCATCGAGGAAGCAACCTAGAACATGTTCAAATCTTCGATCTATAATTGTGGAAGTCACACCTAAGAGAAAAATGTCATTTCCAAATTGGAAGTGGTAAATTTATTCAACCCCTCTTATAATATCCATGCCCTGAATTTTTCCTTCCACTCATTCTTGTTCTAGTTTTCTACTCAAGGATTTTTCCATGATAATGTATAAAAGAAGAGAGAGAGAACAACCTTGTCTTACTCCCCTCTGTGCTTTAAAAAGGGAAGTTGTTCTACCATTGACGAGAGGAGATATCCACAAAGAACCACCATATGCTTGCATCCAATTTGTAAACTCATTGCAAGAATCAAAATTTCCTAATACAACATATAAAAAGGAGTGACACACAGAGTGAAATAATTGGCCATGTGCATTTTTATAATCATCCCCTTTTCCTTGTTTTCTTTGCTTGAATGTGTTGCCTCCTGCACCAAAATAATGTTGTCTACAGTTTTATATTCTGAATGAAGCCACCCCAACTCTCTAAAATTAATTGGCATGTAATTTTATTTAATTTATTAGAAATCATCTGGGTGAGGATTTTATAAGAATAATTGCATTAAGAAATGGTATAAAACCTGGAGAGGCTAGATGGATTCATATCCTTTTGGAATGAGAGCCATAAAGGTAGATTTGGTGTCGCTTTCAACTTTTTTCTTTTTAAGTGTAGTTTAGCATTCCTTTTAAATCTGTCTTCACTATATTAAAAAACACATTGAAAAGGTGAACCAAAAAACCATCAAGACCTAGAGCTTTATTCTTTTCCAAATTCTTTACCACATGCAAAAGTTCCCCATCCTTTATTTCTTTTATCAAGGTTTAATTTTCGTCATTGGTGGTGACTATTGGGATGTTTTCCAACATTTTTCTAACTTGACTTTAGTTTTCCTCTTCCTCTAGAGTGTGTACTTTCTCAAAATGAGATATTGTAGCATTATTGATTTCTTCAAAGTTTTCAGTTCTTTGTCCATTTTTAAGATTAATGCCCTCGACATGGTTATATTGTCTTTCTTTTTTGGTTTGCTTGTGGAAGAAGGAGGTATTTCAATCTCCCGATCTTAGACATAATCTCCTAGATTTTAAACACCAGTATTCACCTTGTTTCCTATAATCCTGATGTAATAATTAATTGGTTACTCTTTCTTCAAGGAGAAGTTTCTCTAATACTACTTCCTCTTCAATTTTCCTCTATATTTCATCCAACTGTAGTTGAAGTTCCATTCAACCTTGATATAAGGAGAAAAATGATGTTGAAGGCCAATATTTTAATGCTTGTTTAACTACTTTGAGCTTTGAGTCCTCCACAAATTGATAAGCATCCTCATGGTGGAGTCATAATTGGTTAAATCTAAAAGGAATTGACCCATAGTCTTCCAAAAATTATAGTTTGACTACTATCGGTCTGTGATAAGAAATAGTTGTAGATATTATTCTCAAGGAGATTATATAATAATGAAGAAAGAACCTACTGTGAATCAAAAAGTGGTACAACATAGCAAAAATATGACTCGGCCCTAATATTTTGTTGCGCCATGTATATTTCCCTTTCACGGGCTTCATGTCAAGAAGGCCCCATTCACTTATAAGGTCTTCCATTTGTTCTCTCATTGCATCCCTTATATGTAGATTGCATCCCTTATTTTCCAAGCTTGATGTAGTGGTATTGAGTTCCCCACTAATGACACAGTGATCAGGGTCAAGATTCCTTTAAATACTCACAAAAAACTCCAAAATCCAAACCTTATCTAGATGTCTTATAACCGAATAAACATCAATAATATGGAAAATTTTCCTCGTGTCTAGATGTTTGAATATGTTTAAGAACCAATCATTCAAACTAAAATAAAATAAAATAAAATAAAATAAATAAATAAAAATCTAAACTTCCATATGCTGAGGACCCCACCTAAAGCACCCCATGAGCCAACAACTAATCCTCCACTACTTTTCCTTTTTTCCCCGATGTTTAGAGAATATTATTCAACTAACTTCATATCTTGGATCAATAGTGTAGAGGGATTTTATGTTTTAACTAAATTCTTTAAAACTTATTCTTTGATTTTACAACCCATGCCTCTACAATTATGCAAGAGGATTTTAATTAAAATTAGGGGCGAGGAGGTTCATCTCTCAATGTGTTTGACAAAGCACTTGCTTCTAAAACTTTTCCTTTTTTGGGGCCCCATAGATATGGGAAGGATTGTTGTGTGCCCATAGTTTAACCTGTGTTAGCTACCTCCTTTCTCTTATCTCTATTGGTTCGTCTTCCCACTTTCTTCAAAATATTTTCCTCCATCATTTATCCTTCCTCATTTGCTTGTTGAGTTTCACTTATCATGATAATTTTCCATGAAAGTGCTAGAGTCTTTGAGGTTATTTTTTATTGGTCAATAAGAGGTTCATGCAAATGAAAATTGTCCCTACTAGTCAACATATTTATAGGGGTTTCAAGAGGATGGGATGAATGGATTATAACTATACTTTGATCATCCTATCATGGAGGTGGGATCTCTTGATCTTGTAGAGTGGGATATAATCCTAAAAGTTCATATTTATTTGAGATCAGTGACTGAGCATTTGAGGATGAGCTTGGGGGATTACAAATATTCGCCTTTGTTGAGCTAAATGATTCTCTCTTCTTTGCTAAAGGGTTTCAGATATTTTTTGGGCTTGTCTAAGTTGAGGTTTTATTGGGTCCCTTATAGTTTGGTGCCTTCTTTTAACTTGTTGCCATCCTTCCTTCTCATCTTGGTTCTCTTGAGTTACCTAGGGTTTATGAAGACACTTTTTAGCAAAGTATTCATATTCATGATAATATCTACACATGAAAGGGAGTTGTTCATAATCAACCTATTGTATGGATGACCAATTATTAAGAGAAAGATCAACATATTATGGGATTCCTTTCTCCAAGTCCAATTCTACATGGATTCTTATAGAGGAAAAGATTGGTGATTTTGGTTTCGATTTATCAATATATTTTCCTATAGGGTCTCCAATTCTCTTAAGGGCATCATCTCCCTAACAATGAAAATGAATGTGGGTGTAACATTCCCTCCCACCCACTTGGACCTTCCATGTTGAATAAGAGGTGTTACTTAGTCCTAACCCAACCTCCATGGTATTATAATGGAAATGGGGATATGGAATTCCTCAAATTTCACCCTCTTCGAAACTAAAACCTACTACTGCCATAGCAATTATCTAGTCGAGATTTTAGATGATATCAATTTTATCTCAATTTGATGCCCATATCAAAATTCATGGCCGTTTAAAGTTTCACCCTCAAAAACCCTGCCACATCAGCAAGGCTACCATGTGGCGCTCATCTTGTGGCCACAAATAGCTTGCCTCATCAGCATCAGTCTCCATGTGGATCATAGCCTCATCTCGGGTTGTGATATGTCACCATGCCCCACCCTTTGTGCCTTTCCATTATTCCCTCGGGGTTACTCCACTGTATTTAGGGCATGCCAAAATTATTATACGTCTTTTTCCACAAGGTATTCTCGTTTCCTCGGCTTCGTTAATCGCGACCTCCATAAAAAATACACACATTAATCCTTGCGAGCTATGAGACCCACAATGAAAATATTCCCTTTAAGTTTTGAGAACATTTCCCATCCCCCGACTTTGTCATCCACATCTCAACTTTGCAATGCACTTCTTGATCCACCCAGGGACACAATGACATCATGTTGGCATCACGATGACGTTATCATGTGGTGATGTCATGCTGATGTCTTGACAAAAAATATTCTTGTTCAGTGCCAGAAACATTCTCATTTTCTTCAGCCCCATCAATGGTAGCTCGACTAGTGAACACACACTTTGAACCTCCCGGGGTTCACAAGGCCGCAACGATGTCATGTTGGTACATGGCCCTTCCTGAGGGCACCACATGTCACTCAACTATAGGTCACTTGGCCTTATGAATAAGCCTCCAGTAACTACCATATTATCTTGTTTTTCCTGGCAAATAACTCTTTTCCATATGGCACTTCACATCATCACTTCACTTGGGCCCCACCGGATTGAACCTTATCTTGTTTTGCAACAAAATTACATTACAAGTTATTTCAGATTTTAGACCTTACGGAAGTATCAACAAATAAATAGTATTAGACCCACAAACCTTTGTTCTTTCTCGGTACGACCTGGACTCCAAGTCTTATTAACACACACACACACGGCCCAATACAAGTGCACACTACAACTTATAACATCGGTCTAGTTCAGTTTGGGTCCAACTCAAAACAAAAATACGCACATGGTAGAACCCCCCGAAGGTTCGATTCTCCGAACCTTTTCCGAACTAAGCTTATTTATACCTGTTTCTAAGCGTTTTTTTGGCCTTATCCTTTTATTGCGCCTATAAATATCTATGGTCTTGCATGTGAATTTCTCACCACGCACATAACATGAAGTCGATCCTGACTAGATCTAAATCATTCTCAAGGGTTTACACTTAAGACTTAAGTCCAAGATCTCTCAGTGCATTCCATAGAAGCACTCACGTATACAATTTTCGAGTTTAAAATAGAGTTCATACAAGAAATATTAAACACTGTAACAACCCATTAACTCATTAAAATACCATAAAATTATTGTGAATATAACAATAATACCAGGAGTCTCAAGCTTCCATTTCATGTATATTACTCATTCACACATTCATTCAAAACATACAAGGAATAAGTAATCCTTATTGATTGTACATGTTGTAACACAACATCCTAAAATAATTACATTGAAATAACCACCATTTCAAGCTTTAAATAGCCTATCCATGCGCTACATACCATTCCATCAGAAAGGATGACATTGACCATCAATGGCAAGCAAACCATAAAAACCATGATAACAAATATTCAGTATATTGAAACAACCAGCCTCCAATCCACGAAAGCTATTTTACAATTATAACATACTGAAAATGGGATTCAACTGGATCATGAAATGCTATGTAGATACAAGAAACATAAGGATTCCCCAAATCCATTATAACATATGAACATCCACATGTACATCCCATTCCAAGTATGTAAAATCACACCATTTAACCAGTAGTGTTGGTATACCACAAGTAACCATACAAGCAGTCATGCAATTATTAAGGAAATGACAAGCATCCATGATCACAAAAATAGGTTGTCTAGACCTTCAAGATACAAGATAGAAATTACTGTTGAGTCTCAAATCTGCATCTTTCCTATACACCTTTCTAGACTTTTTCCATTTACCTGGACCTCCTAAGCTATCAATATCATTGCATATTAATCATAAAAGAGCATTTAAAATGGTTTTTAACTATGTTTTGTGTCTGCTGTTTGAATTAGATTTTTTCTCATTTAGCTGCGGAATCTTGTCACTTTCCGCAGCTGCTGCAACTTTTTGCAGCCATTTTGTTAAAGTCTATATTGCAGGTGTCTTCAAGCAAATCGAGCCACATGGGCAAGTTGGAAATGATATGGACATGGATCGAGTCCTATTGGCTCAGTCGAATTCACCTAAGAAGGCTGTGGTCAAAGGTGGCCAAGTGGTGGTCAACCGTAGAGTCCCACGGTGACAGAACTCTGTTTTTCATCACGTGAAGACTTGCGTGGACGTTTCTAAATCACGGGAGATATATCAACACCTGTAAACGGCTCCATAAGCCGAATCCAACAACCACTTTCCATAGATTTAATCTTCACGGCAGCCATGATGCTAGATTTCTGGACGTGGTTGTTCACGTGTCTTCTATCAGCGCAGACTTTAGGGAATTAGTTATATTACCCTCTGTTATAAATAATGTGTTCTCATACGCATAATAGTTAGTTCTTGTAATGTAATTCTGTTGTAAAGAAAGCCACTGTGCCGTAACACTTTTTCCATTGTTATGACTGCATTTTGAATATATGAGAAGACTTTGTTTATCAGCGTAATTCGTGGTTGATAGCTGTTGTCCGAGGTTTGTGCAGAGGGCCCCTGCACATGCTGAGGTTTTGTGTATTACTGTATAGTTTCATGCTTCATTTCTTTACGTTCATTGTGCCATAGTCATTCACGTGTATATATATTACATCTTTCATGGTATTTACATTTCATCTTTGTCCATAATCTTTCATGCTTTACATTTTACTTCTGTCCATAATCTTTTATGCTTTATATTGTTGTTAACTGATCAGTGTTTTTGTTCCAGATTACAATAGGCAGCCCGAGCATTTGCACATCATTTTATAATGACTAATGACATGGAATCAATCTTGTCCTTCTGCTGATTTCTTTTTCTTAGTTTTTAATTCCAACACTGTTTTATTCATTTCAGTTTTGAACATTTGCTTTACTAGTTAGATTAGATATTAAGCTGCTCATGTCATTATCAGTTACCTCCGAAAGCCATAGCGAGACTAATGGTGAGGGATTGAAGTATGAGTGTGTAGTTTGATATTAGTTTATTTTTATGCAAGTTAGATATTAAATTGCTCATGTCATTATCAGTTACCTCCGAAAGCCATAGCGAGACTAATGGTGAGGGATTGAAGTATGAATGTGTAATTTGATATTAGTTTATTTTTCTGCAAATTAGATATCAGATTTCTCAAGTTGTTTATGATTACCTCCGAAAGCCATAGCGAGACTAATGGTGAGGGGTCAGAATATGATTTGATGTAATTTGATTTTAGTTTTACTTTACTTGCAATCTTTTCTTTGAGTACAGTTTCTTTTGTGTTTAGACAGCAGCAAGGGTAATGGTTTTCATGATCAATAGTTCACTGTTTGTTTAACTAGAATAGTGGCACATTTTCATTTCCTTTTAGGAACTAATTTTGTCATTGTATGTTTCAAAATCCTTTTGAAGTTTGAAGTTTGGGAACTCATTATAAAGGACATCATTGCCTTGAACAATCATAACCATACTTGTCTTTAGAATTTCCATCTCACATTAGGAAACCAACCAAGATAAAAATAAAAAAAACCAAAAACGACAAAAAGTAAGAGATAGGTTATCTTGCACATATAGTGCGCCACACTTCGTCAGCTTACGAATCCCGGATTGACAAATTAATGTAGCAATTTAGGACACACTAAATTGACCAAACAATTACATGTGATGTCAAAGCATCCAAGCATTCCTTTTAATACCCTGCATCAAACAATTCATCATGTTCATATCAATAAATAATACCCATTTATCATGTGGCCATAAAATATGTCCTAGTTATTGTAGATCACCGAGCATGTTGTTAGAAAACAAGAAAGTAGAAAGTTTTCCTTATGTTGATAATCACTTGTGTTATTATTGAATTATTATTATCTTCTTTATGTTCTTCTTTTATCTTATTTTCATTAAGCAATCATCAAATAAAAACAAGAATATTTAGGACAACAGAAGTAGGAACTCATGCAAGGCTAAAAACCCTCTATAGGGGAAAACACAGTCAAACTCGTCCATTGGAAAATAAAATTGAGATAGACCAAGACCTTAGACCAAAATACCTTCCTAACTCCACCAAGTCAACCCTCAAATTGTTCATCCAACCTTCAAAGATCAATTACAACAAATATTGCATCAATATTTCATCAAGAAACAAATGTCAACCCTACTGCATCAAAATTTCGACCTTGCTTCAAGAATGCAATTTCGGCCCTCCTACAACTTCAATTCATTCGCATGTGTGAGACAAGAGAGAGAAAATATTGATTTCTTCTACTTGATAAGGACATCCTCCTTCGCTAGGCTTTCCTCTTTCTTCGTTGAATTTCATACCTTTTTACTACTTCCAGCTCTTGTAGATCGAACTTGTTGATAATCTCATCCAAATGAGTTGAGTTGATACTTATATATAATCCTTCTAGGGGGTTTAATTCTTCTAATGAGGTTGACTTGTACTTCCTTTAGGCTGACTTGGTCGAGGAGGCCAATTGACCTATTTTACATTAAAATAAACTTATTTCTTGATAGATGAAGCCCAAGAAGGGTCTATTACATTATGACAAGGACAAGGACTCTTGACACAAACCCTAGAAGCCTACAATGGAGGATTTGACCTATTAAACATTAACCAAAGCATGAAACCCATGCTTTAATAAGTCAATTTCATTTATAATAATATAAAAAAATCTTTCTTTTGACAAATACATTACATCATTAATTAAATACAATTATGAATACCGACACTAGTTACATTTTAACACTCCCTCTTAACTAGGGAGGTGTTCATAATTACATATATAACGAGGTACATGAAAGATCTCAAAATGATATGCTATATGAAGATTCATAACAAATGTAGTGCTACAGATTAAATACCTGACCAGGGTACTCTAATCAAGTGGGACTGAGGTGAACTCAAGCTTTAGCCACTCTAGGTACCATCGAGCTTTTAAGCTATATCGCCAACCTAGGGATCTAGGTGCGTATCCAAGGTCAGATATCCATGACCAACACCACCCTTCCTACTTTGAGATCTAGACATAAAGACACGAGCCAGCCAAATGTCCTCCCAAGCATTTTGTATTACACGAGATGCGTCATCTCTCCTTATAAAATAAATCAGATATATCCACCAGTCCAAGGATGCTTCAAAATGTTCAACCTTATTATGGAAAGATTTTCCTGTACACACACAACCCCAAGTAATAAACCTTCAAATACAAGTAAACACAAAACTTGGGGGTCGTCAATCATTCAAATGCTACTTATATCATCATCAAATTATCCAAATGCATCTTGTCATAAGATTTCATCTTTCACTTCTTCAGTAGCATCAAATACATCCTCCTTCAAGTCTTTTGTTTGAAAATCGATTTGTAGTACTTTCATTCATTCTTTATTCAAGGTATTTCCTATGACTGTCATCATATGCCCCCCCCCCCCTTAATATTCTTTTCTTTTATCCAAGCTCCCTCTCAACTTAGGGAGATCAACAACTTTCTTCATTTATAACATCGAATAAACTTCGACTTTTCAAGGCTTCATTATTTCTTATGGCATCAAGGTCATCTCAATCATAATCATTCTCATAGCTTCCTTCATCATGCTCATCATCGTTAATTACGAACATATCTTGAAGATTGTGCACCTGCAAAACTTTAATAGCAAGTACAACCAATAAAAATATACAAAATCATGAAGTTAACTAAAATTATGTCATTACAATGGAAGCGTCAAAACATTCATCAAGTACCTAAACCTAGTTAGATTCATCAATAGCAAGGTTCACATCTTTTATATACTAGACTTCAACAACTTTTTAGGGTTTTATCACAAACCCTTGACTCCATCTCCGAGACACAAGGCCTTAGATATTAGCAACTCAATCAAGATATCGATTCAATTATAGTATTATATATCTAAGGTTTCAATGATATGATTTTAAAATTTACATGTCATACTTTACTATGGTTTGTTGCAAACACTAGCCTTTATTATCAACGCTAAATCATGAAAACAATATCTTCATTACCTAGAATATCAAACTATATTAGGGTTTTGTTACAAACCCTAGACTTTACAAACTAAAATATGAATATAATAAGTTAGCATACTCACTTATAAATATCTAGGATGTATTAGCATTTTACATCAATATCTACAAGGTAAACCCAAGACACAATACATTGAGCAATTTTGACCATTCTAGGGTTTCAAATAAATAGACAAATATACACCAAGGGTTTCATTCCAAGGATCTTACTTTAGTTATTTCAAGGTTTTTGTTCATAAACCATAATTCACCAAACCCTAAAGATCTAGAGTTTTCATTTAGACATTAATAACAAACCCTAAAGGACTAGGGTTTTTACCATGACATTACCCAAACCCCTAAATTTCAAAGGAATAGGATTTCTAAATTTTATCAACAACCCCCAAGTATATTATGGTTTCATTATTGACATACCCTTAGCATCAAGAGGCTAGAGTTTTACAGTGAACCCTAAGGGTTAGGTTTTCACAAGAATGATCAAATGACAATATAATGAGGGGAGATTCAATAAAATGATTAATCACCCTAACAATAATATTTATGATTCATAACCCCAGACATAAAGATGTTAGTAGTGTAAAGCAATTTTCAAAACAAGAATGATCACACCTTTTGTATGAAGAAAGCCTTGCAACATATCTTGTAGTCTATGACATACCATAAGTTCTTCTTTAACAAACTTTGTAGGACATCAATTCTTGAAGGGATTCATTTGCAACATAAATTCTTTCATGATTCAAGTTTTTCCTTTGAAGTTTCTTCCACAACCTTTGTGTATTCTGCAAGTTTGTTTTCTAACCATGGAAGATATAAAAGGTTATTAGCATATAATACAAACAAATCTTGATATGAGAGGGAAACCAAACATAGAAGAGGAAACAACGAACAATATATTTATCTTTTGGTAGATTGGTGAAGGATCCCTCTTAATCTAGTCTTTTCAAGGGACACCTACAACTTATCAAAACAACTTTATGTTTTTTTAACAAAGTATATTGAATCTATGAACTATGAAAATCAAAACATAAAAGAAAACATTGCAAAACTTAAAGTAGGATATGTAAGGGATAATATCCCTAAGAGTCTTTAGCAAATAAGTCTTTGACTTCTGATTCTTCTCTATCAATCTTCTTTGATGGAGCTTCATCAACAACATTCACATGTTCTATTTCTCTCTTCTTATTCCTAGGATTCTCTGGACATTGATTTTTTTATTGACTCATCTTATGACAGTTGTAGCATTAAATCTTGGACAGGTCAACTTTCTTCTTTGATCCTTTGAACTTCTTGAATGTTCTCTTCTTTTTGTGATGATCAGAATATGCATTAGAGGTGTTGTCATCGTCGTACTCTTTCTTGTTATTTACTAATGATATTTAGGCTTCTTCTTGCGTGCATGCATTCCACATCTATTCGAAGTTGGAGTATCCTTCCAACTGCTAATTTTTGATGCAAAAGAACTCCAAAATTTTGGCAGGCCTATAAGAGCAACAATTACGAGTTATTTTTATGGTACGACTTCATCTATTTCTTGGAGTTAATCTCTTATTCTGGATATCCTTACAAAATATGATGACACAATATCGTCTGTTAGGTCCCTATATTACTAGTATAGTCCCTTATTGTTGTTAGTGTAACCCCCTTGTTGTTATTGTTGTAGCCCTTTAACCCCAATATTGTTATTATTGTGCCCTTACATTATTATTGTTAGGTCAGCTAGGATTATATTGTGACCCCATGGACTCATATATATAGAAGGAGGTTTTGTCATTTGTATCATTGAAGAATTGTTCATTTATGTAATGTAAAGGAGGTTGCCCTCTTGAAGTGGCTTATTTCTAAGGCGTTGATCTCTCTTTTATTCTATTTTTGGAGTTGGTTTCATAACATTTGGAATCAGATCTTTGGATTCTAGGGTTTCGCTGCTCCAAACAGGTCATCGTGGCATTTTCGCGATAATTTTTTTCTACGAAAGTTAAAAAGTTGAAATTTTTACAGAGCGAAGAAGAAATCATGAGGAACTTCCTGCAAAAATTTCAGATCTTGGTTCATAATATTTTCAGAGATATGATCAGTGGAAGTTAGGGTTTTTTCGAGCTCCCGAATTTCATCTCAAAGAGGTGACCATGGGAAAATCATCATAACTCTCTCTCTGAGCATCGGATTGGAATTTTGTAAAAAGTGACCGCAAGTACACAGACTGTAGTTTATTGTGTATCAATTTCAGAGCTGAAGAAGGAAACAATGACACGTGGCACGTCGTACAAGTTCGCTCTACTGAACCAGTCCATAATTAGGTCATTGTGGGAGATTGGGCATAACTTTGCATTGAAGAATCCAAATCAAGTTAGGCCTGTGGAATTTGAAAGAAGATTCAGAGGGCTACTGCAGGGCCAAATTTTAGATATTGAAGATCCAAAATCACAAAGATAATTCAGTTTCAATATAGAGCTCCTCAAAATCAAGAAAAAGGTGTGTTTTTTTTCTTCGAATTGCATAAGTCTTGTGTGAAAAATCAGTTTGAAGTGATTCCAAGGGCATATTGAAGCATAGATATTAGTATTGGGCTCTAAAATGCCACCTAAAAATAATTACAAGAGCAAGTGCACCAAATTTCGCTCTCGCAAAGAGTAACAAAAAATGAAATGGAAGTTTTGAAGAAAGGCGTGGAAGCTAAGATGGATGGTTTGAAGAAAGGCATGGATGGTTTGAAGAATGGCATGGAAGCTAAGATGGATGGCATGGAAGCTAAGATGGATGACATGGAAGCTAAGATCAATGAAAAAATGAAAGACAACATGGAAGACATGAAGAATGATTTAAAAGAGGACATGGAAGGTTTGATGACAAGGTTAATACAAGAAATGATTCCTAATGGCAAAAAGATAGTAGAGGAAACTCATGATCAGAACAAAATAAATGTTAATCATGATTTCATAAACTCTAATGTTGGATTGAAGAACCACCATATTCCAAAGATGGATATGACGAAGTTTGATGGCAAGGATCTTGTAACATGGATACTACAGATGGAGCAATATTTTGATCTCAATAATGTGCAAAACACACAAAAGGTATGCATTGCAACTTTACATTTAGAACAAAATACATTTGTATGGTTTCGATGGCTTTTCTCCCGTAAAAGAATTATCACTTGGTCAATTTTTACGGAGGAAATGATAGCACATTATGAGGATACAGAGAGAAACGCCTTCTTTAGCCAATTGATAAATCTCAAACAAAAGGGTTCAGTGATGGAGCACATTGAGGACTTCAAAAAATTGAATATAAGGGTAACTGATATTCTAGAGGAACACATGATTGATGTCTTCATAGGGACTTTAAAGGATAACATCCAACATGAAGTTTGCGTTTGGGAACTTGATTAATTGGAGAAGGCATTCAGGTTGGCAAGAAAAATTGAATGTAAAATTATGGCGACAAGGAAGCGTACCACTCACATCTATAAAGATGGAAGTGTTGCTACTCTTAGACTTCCACAACCTACAAGGTTGACACCACAACAATTGGAAGAAAAAAGAGCAAAAGGGATTTGCTACAATTGTGATAGCAAATACACTAAAGGTCATAAGTGTGCTGAGAAGAAATTATTTTACATAGATTGTGAAGAGGAGGAAGAAAATGAACAATAAACTTCAAAAGAAGAGGATATACACCAGGAACCAACCCTAGAAGAAGAAGAAATGAGTCCGACCATATCATGTAATGCATTGGCATGAATTACCACTCCTCAAACTCTCAAGATAGAATGACATATGAAGAAGAAAAAGGTAATAGTGTTGATTGATTCGGGTAGTACCCATAATTTTATTCATTGTAAGGTAGCCAAGGAATTGAATTGTTTTCTATACCCAACACTAGAATGTTAAGTGATGGTTGCAAATGGAGGAACTATAAATTGCTCTGGAAAAAGCCATAATATCAAGCTAACCATGGGGTAATATGTATTGAATAGTCCAATGCTTTCCATTCCAATGGGAGGTGATGATGTTGTACTAGGATTACAGTGGTTACAATCTTTGGGGACGGTAGATTTTAATTTTCAAGAACCTTTTTTTTTTTTTTTCGAAAGGAAAGGAAAGGAAATCGAATTACGGGGTATTGCAGGGAAGCCAGGAAAGATAATAAGCTCTAATGTCATGACAAAGCTTTTTAATAAAGAACAACAAGGTGTAATTGCACAATTATGCTCACTAGAAGTTCCAACATCAAAATCATCTATTTCTTCAGATCTCCAAAAAATCTTGGACAATCATTCCAAGGTATTTTAAACTCCCAAAGGAATCCCACATATTCGTGATCATGACCAAGCTATTCATTTGATTCCAATAAGTGTTCCTCCAAATATCAGGCCTTACAGATATCCTTATGTCCAAAAGAATGAAATTGAACGTATGATTGCAGAAATGTTAGAGCCTGGTATAATTCAACCTAGTCAAAGTTCTTTCTCTGCTCCAGTAGTATTGGTGCACAAGAAGGATGGATCATGGCGCATGTGTCCGGATTATAGGGAGCTCAATAAGCTCACTATTAAAGATAAATTTCCCATTCCCATGCTTGATGAATTAAGGGATGAATTACATGGAGAAATTTATTTTACCAAGTTGGATCTTCGTTCAGGATATCATCAAATTGGAATGAAGATTGAAGATATTATGAAAACAACATTTCGAACTCATGAGGATCATTATGAATTTTTGGTCATGCCTTTTGGCCTTACCAATGCACCTTCTACATTTCAAGGGTTGATGAATTCCATTTTCAAACCCTTCCTTAGAAAATTTGTGCTAGTATTTTTTGATGATATACTAATCTACAGCAGGTCTTGGAAGGATCATGTTGAACATGTTGACGGGGTGCTCAAACTATTGCAGGAGAAACAATTATATGCAAAAAAATCCAAATGTTTCTTTGGAGTACAAGAGGTGGAATATCTGGGTCATATTGTATCTCATGAGGGTGTTAAAGTAGACCCTAACAAAATTAAAGCCATTAAGGAATGGAAAGTCCCCACAATCATAAAGCAGTTGCGAGGATTTCTCGGGTTAACAGGGTATTATCGCAAGTTTGTTAAGAATTATGGGAGAATAGCAGCACCTCTAACAACGTTATTGAAGAAAGATGCATTTTCATGGACTCCTGAAGCAACTAAGGCCTTTGAACATCTTAAAGAGGCAATGTGCCTAGCACCGGTCTTAGCTACGCCAGACTTCACAAAAACCTTTATTGTGGAATGTGATGCCTCAGGAAATGGAATTGGTGCAGTTTTAATGCAGGGAGGAAGACCCATTGCTTTTGAAAGTCGTCCAATCAAAGGAAAGTATTTACAGAAACCTATTTATGAGAAGGAAATGTTAGCAATACTGCATGCACTAAAGAAATGGAGAACTTACCTAATGGGAAGACACTTCAAGGTAAAAACTGATCATGATAGTCTTAAACACTTTTTGGAAAAAAGTCTATCTTCAGAAGAGCAGCAAAAATGGGTCACAAAGATGTTGGGTTCTGACTTTAAAATAATATACAAAAAAGGGAAGCTAAATGTTGTTGCAGATGCACTCTCAAGAAAGGATGAAGAGGTGCAAGCATTGGTTTGTGCCATTTCTATTATCCAACTAGATTGGATAACCGAAGCAAGGGATGAATGGAAGAAGGACGAAGAAGTGTGGAAACTCATCAAAAGTTGTAGCAAGATCCTAGTACATATGATACATTTAGTTGGAAAAAAACGATTCCTTATGGTACAAAGATCGCTTATATATTTGCAAGAATTCCCAACTAAAACAAAAGATTCTTTTGGAATTGCACACTTCTCCTTTTGGAGGACACTCAGGATTTTTAAAAACTTACCACAGGGTGAAGAAATAATTTTTTTGGAATGGCCTTAAATCCGATATTCAAAAGTTTGTGGCGGAATGTTTGGTTTGCCAGCAAAATAAAGTTGAGACAATTAAGACCCCGAGTCTTCTACAAACTTTATCCATTCCAAGTCAACGTTGGGAGCAGATTTCAATGGATTTTATCATAGGTTTACCTAAGTCCGAAGGAAAGAGTGTCATCGTGGTGGTAGTTGATAGACTTACCAAGTATGCACACTTTTGTGCATTATCTCATCCATTTAAAGACAGTACAATTGCTACTGCATTTATGGAAACAATTCAAAAGCTACATGGAAACCGAAAGATTATTGTAAGTGACAGAGATCCTATTTTTACTGAAAATTTTTGGACGGAATTATTTTCTTTTTTGGGTACTCAACTAGCTCATAGCTTATCTTATCATCCTCAATCGGATGGTCAAACTGAGATAGTGAATAAATGTTTGGAAGGATATCGTCGTTGTTTTGTATCTGATAAGAAAACACAATGGGTCAAGTGGTTACCTCTCGCTGAATGGTGGTATATCACTTCCTTCCATACTCTAGCAAAAATGACCCCATTTATGGCACTTTATGGGTACCATCCACCGTCCATCACATCTTCTTTGAGAGAAAATTCTAAGGTTCAAGAAGAGGAAGATCACATCGAGCATCAACAATAAGTTCTCCAACTCTTAAAGGATAACCTAAATTTGGCACAAAATCGAATGAAACAACAAATAGATCAACTTCGCAGTGAGAGAAGTTTTGATGTAGGAGACTGGGTATTTTTACGGCTACAACCATACAAACAAATTTCCCTCAAGCAAGCTAAGAATGATAATAAATTATCGCCAAATTACTATTGTCCTTACAAGGTGTTGCAAAAGATTGTTACTATGGCATACAAATTGGAGCTTCATACTTCTTCGCGAGTGCATCCAGTTTTCCACGTTTCATGCTAAAAGAAGGTTATAGGGGACTGATCCGTATTTATGCAGGAACGCAACATAATAAACATATAACCATAAATACAAAGATGCAGCAGAAATAACACTTCATTTCATTAATATCAAAGAACTGAAATTTGCTTACAGACAGAATGGAAATAAAACTAGCGAGGGCGCTCGTAGCTATCTCTGAGAAGAGATGTGGCGGCTACATGCCTCTGAACTGAGTTACAATGAGGCTCGAGGGCCTATTTATTATTTAGAAACAATGGGAAATCCTAAACAGCTAAAACCCTAACCCTAGGAGATGAAGCGCCAAAACTATGGGCCCCGTTTGGGTAAATTGGTGTTTCAACTTCCCAGGGACGTAACTTTGGCATACGATCTTCGTTTAATGTGTACCATACCTCGTTAGAAAGATCTATCCGAGGACTACAAATTTTGAGTGGGAAACATTGGCCCATGGAGCCATGTTTCTCCCCGTTTTCCCAAAAAACGTCGTTTAGGGCCTCAAAACGGCTTCGATAGTTCAGGACCCGAAAAACTGCTAAAAATAGTAAGTTGTGCCGAAGCTGAAAAAACTGAAAGAGACAATGGTGGGGCCCCAAGTGGAATAGGCATGTGACCACCAATATCCACCTGGATCATTCCTCCCCCCTTAGGAAGCAATGGTCCCCATTGCGTTAAGTTCCTCCATGAGATGAGGAAATTTCTGCTGAACTTGGTCCCTGGTGAACCACTTTCCTTGGTGCAGGAGTTGGCCGGCTTTGACAACCCGATACAGTTGGATCTGCTGTTGACGAGTGTTCTTGATTTGCATGTCCATGATACAATCTGTGGTGGCCTGTTCCATGCAGTCTGGGTTTAACTCTGTTGGTGTGAGTTGTTCTGCAATGTCCGAGGTGTCCAGTAGAGGTGGGAAGTAAGGACAAAGGCGATCCACATTGAAGACTGGGTGCAGACCAAGGAATGGTGGAATAATGAGCTCGAATGCATTGTTCCCTACAGCCTTGGTGATGGTGTACGGCCCGTATCGGAGCGGGTGAAGCTTACGGTGGGGTCCAGTGAGGCGCTCCTTCTGCAAATGTAGCCATACTTTGTCACCCACCTGGAAGTTGTGTGGCACCCGGTGTTGATCATGGCGTTGCTTGTACTTGGCATTGGCTCTGTCCAATATATCATGAACCTATTGGTGGATGTGTTGAATGCGCTCGATGAAGCTACTGGCTTTGTCAACTTCAGACTGGACATGAGCTGAATTGGCCTGAGCAGCTGCAAATGGCATGGCTACGTCAATGGGACATAGTGGCTGGAATCCCAATCCCACCTGAAAGGGGCTATGGCCGATTGAACTGTGGAGAGCCCGATTATAACTATGTTGTACATAAGGGAGGCTCTCGTCCCATGTGCGTGGATGCTTTGAATTGTACATGCGCAGAATGTGTACAATCATTCTGTTGACGACCTCTGTCTGGCCATTTGTTTGGGGATGGAAAGCTGTGGACTTGGTGAGCTTTGTGTCCAACATTGACCAGAGGCTGGACCAAAATGTGCTGAGGAACCTGCTATCTCGATCTGATATGATAGACTGTGGGATCCCAAAGTGCACCCACACTAGTTCAAAGAAGAGTTTAGCAGTGGCTTCTGCTGTGATATTCTTCTTACAGGCCGCCATGATGGCCATCTTCGAGAATCTGTCAACGACCACGAAAACACAGTCATTTCCATTCTTAGTAGAAGGCAGGCCCGGCATGTAATCCATGGAGATGGATTCCCACGGTCGACTAGGGGTAGGTAGTGGAGTATATAGGCCTTGCTTCTTGATGGTCGGTTTGGCAATGGCACAAGCAGTGCAGGATCTGATGTGCTTCTCGACATCCTTTCGAAGGTTCGGCCAATAGAAATACTTCTGTAGTATTGCTACTGTTTTCTCGACCTCGAAATGCCCAGCAACTCGACTGTAGTGTGCTTCCCATATCATCTTGGCACGCTCGCTTGAAGGAACACACAGGTGTCCCAGGTGACATAAAAGTGCATCTTGGAGGTGAAAATTTGGAACTTGCGTGCCCCCCAAGAGTGCCTTGTAAGTGTGGCCGAATTCTGGGTCACTCTCATAGAGAAGCGGCCGATCAGAAGTCTCGTGCCCACAAGAGTTGAGCACGGTGGTGAGCGCCACGATCGGTGGTCGGCTGAGGCAGTCTGCAACATTATTGGTGCTACCCTTCTTGTACTTGATGTTCAAATGAAGCTGTTGCAGATATGTGGACCACTTCTGATGGCGATCATTCTGCAACTTCCCTTGTGTCTGTATGAACTGCAGGGGCCGGTGGTCTGTGTGGATGATTGTTTCCTTCCCCAAAATGTAATGCTTCCATTGTCGACAAGCTTGCACAATGGAATACATTTCTTTGTCATAAGTGGGATACTTGCGAACTATGTCAGACAATGTCTCACTGTGATATGCCACTGGATGTCCTTGTTGAGTAAGAACTGCCCCAATAGCATAGTCAGAGGCATCTGTCTCGATCTCAAATGGCTGTTGCAAGTCTGGTAAAGTGAGCACTGGGGCAGAACAGAGGTGGTTTTTCAGTTCTGTGAACACCTTCTGTTGAGGTTCCGACCAAAAAAATTTTGCTCTCGCTCCTCCCTTGGTGACTTGACTCAAGGGCCAAGTGATATGAGAAAATCCCAACACGAACCTCCGATAGAAATTAGCAAGACCCAGAAAGCTGCGAAGCTCTGTTATAGTGGTTGGGGCTGGCCAATCCCGAATGACTTGGATCTTGGCTGGATCCACATGCACCCCCCTTTCATCAATAATGTATCCTAGATATTGAACTTGGGTCATGCCAAAAGTGCACTTCTCCAAATTGGCACACAACTTGTGTTGCCGCAGTGTTTGGAGGACTTGTCGGATGTGGTGAAAGTGCTCTTCCCAAGTTTGGCTAAAGATCATAATGTCATCCAAGTACACCACTACAAATGAGTTGGTGAATGGCCGCAAGATGTCGTCCATCATCCTCATGAAGGTTACGGGAGCCTTCTTCAACCCAAAAGGCATGACCAGTCATTCGAAAAGGCCTTCCTTGGCTTTGAAGGCAGTCTTCCACACATCGGAGGGTTCAATTGGTACCTGGTGATACCCAGACTTCAAGTCGATCTTGCTGAAATTTTTTGCACCTTTGAGTTGGTCCAAAAGGTCATCAATCTGTGGGATCGGGTACCTATTCCAGACAGTGATCTTGTTTAGCGCCCGATAGTCAATACAGAGTCTCCACGTCCCATCCTTCTTCTATACCAACACGATTGGGCTCCCACAGGGTGATGAAATTGGTCGGATGTGACCTTTCTGCAGCAACTCTTGAATTTGCCTCTTGATTTCATCGTTCTCCAGAACATAGCGCCGATAGATCGGTCCATTGGGTAGTGGTGCACCTGTGGTCAGATCAATCGGGTGCTTGACCTGACAGTGCAGAGGAACCCCTGTGGGTGAGGTGAAGATGTCCCCGTATTCCTCCACAACCTTAGCCATTTGTTGTTGTCGTGTAGAGGAGCCCTGTCTGGAGGTCGTGGCCACAATCTTCTTCTTGCCCTGGGGGTGGATCATCAGGAAAACAAATTTCCTGGTTTGGGAAATGAGCTTACTGCATTGTTTTGCAGTAACCAAAGAGATAGCGGTAGGAGGTGGTACCTCTGGTATCCTGTATAACTTATTTCCCAAAGTAACAATAACAGCGCAAGGCCGAGACTCATACACAGCATGACGCTTCCACAAGTATGGTTGTCCTAATAATACATCAGAAACATCAATAGGAGCAATGTCGCATAATACCTCATCTGTGAAGGGCTTGATGCTATAGGGAATGCGGCACTGTTGGCTGACGTGGAGATCTCGTCCTTAGTGAAGCCACCCAATGGTGTATGGATGTGGGTGAGCTATGGTCGACAAGCCCAACTGCTTCACGGCTTCTATTGAAATGAGGTTCTTTTGGCTCCCATTATTGACAATGAACTGTACCGGGGATCCCTTTACCCACATCTAGGAGTGGAAGAGACGTTCCTCCTCCTCTGGATCTTCCGATTCCTCCTTTTGGATCTTCGTAGTGACAACAGTGGTGTTGGGCTCCGCATCAATAATTTGTTTCCCTTTGTCAAGTTTTGATTCAGAGTTGGAGCATACATCTGACTCAAAAGCCCTCATCTCGGCCACCAATGACTGCTTGGCCTGACACTCACTTGTGTAGTGAGTGGAGCTCTTATGGAACTCACACCACTTTCCCGTGTCCTTCTTTGGCTTTGTGGTGTTGTTCTTTGCTTGTGGCTTCGACAAGTTGTCTTGAGTCGCCATGCCTTGGCTCTGTCCTTTGTTCTGCGGTTTGGGAGCACCCTTTCCTTGCTTTTGATTCGCAGATCCAAAGTCTCGCTTCTTCTATTTGAATTTCTACTCAATCTTGGCAGCATACTGGTATGCCGTACCAAGCGAGGAGATGTCGAGGAACTCCATTTCCTCCTGAATGTGTATGTGCAGACAACTGCGATACTTTAGCACCATATGTTTCTCTAAATCTTTGATACCCAACTTGGTGCGCAGGGTATGGAACAGATTCATCAGCTCATGCACATCTTGATCCCTTTGTTGTCGCAGCATGGTCCATTGTATGTACTTGTCCTCATAGCTCCCCACGGGATATTATTGTTCCTTGATGGCGTCTCGGAAAGAATTCCAAGTGGGTACGACCAAGAATAGAGAGGGTTATGTCTCGTCCTTTTTCTCACAGTGGGTTTCCCACCAGTCCTTGACATGGGGGGCAACTTTGAGGAGTGCAAAAATAATCTTCTCCCTGTCGGAAAAGTCATGAACTAAGAAATATCCTTCTAATAGATTCAACCATATATCTACGGCATCTGCATCTATTTGACCCTAAAATATGGGAATGTCAAAATTTACTGGTACCTTAAAAGGAGTCGCACCTCCAGAGTGGCTGCTGGATGCAGATGCGCCACCGGTGGGCAGCCGTTGAACGATCTGGGCAAAGTTATCCATCATCGCGTTCCTTTGTTTTTCGAGGGCCTCCTCGAGCAATATTTTGATAGGATCTCCTGCTCCCTCATCTTTTTTTCATCCCCCATGGGTGTCCGTCGGGGTTCGCGAGGCTGATCTTGCAAAGGTTCCACCAGATCGAGCCCTAACTCCTTATACCGCGACCTCGTTGGGGACATTCAAAGAAAGATCGAGAAAAAGAAAACCGCTTTGATACCACTGATCCAGATTTATGCAGGAATGCAACAGAATAAACATATAACCATAAATACAAAGATGCAGTAGAAATAACACTTCATTTCATTAATATCAAAGAACTAAAATTTTCTTACAGACAGAATGGAAATAAAACTAGCTAGGGCGCTGGTAGCTATCTCTGAGAAGAGATGTGGTGGCTACAGGCCTCTGAACTGAGTTACAATGAGGCTCGAGGGCCTATTTATTATATAGAAACATGGGAAATCCTAAACAGCTAAAACCCTAACCCTAGGAGATGAAGCGCCAAAACTATGGGCCCCGTTTGGGTAAATTGGTGTTTTAACTTCCCAGGGACGTAACTTTGGCATATGATCTCCGTTTGACGTGTACCATACCTCGTTAGAAATATCTATCCGAGGATTACAAATTTTGAGTGAACAACATCAATCCATGGACTGCTGTTGCTCCTCGTTTTCCCAAAAAACATCGTTTAAGGCCTCAAAACAGCTCCGGAAGTTCAGGACCTGAAAAACTGCTAAAAATAGTAAGTTGTGCTGAAACTGAAAAAACTGAAAGAGACAATGGTGGGGCCCCAAGTGGAATAGGTGGGTGACCACCAATATCCACCTGGATCAGGGACAAACTTCTAGTTCAAACAATATTGCCAGAACTTGATGAGGAAGGAAAAATCATATTGGAACCTGAAGCAGTCATGGAAACAAAAACTCGACAGCTATAGAATCGATCAATTTCAAAGTATCTCATCAAATGGAAGAACTTACCCACTAAAGATTCTACATGGGAGGATGAGAATTTTATACAGAAGCATCTGGAGCTACTCAAGCATTGAGGACAACACTTTTTTGAAGGAGAGGGGCATGTTAGGTCCCTATATTACTAGTATAGTTCCTTATTGTTGTTATTGTAACCCTCTTATTGTTATTGTTGCACCCCTGTCACCCCAATATTGTTATTATTGTGCCCTTACATTATCATTGTTAGGTCGACTAGGATTATATTGTGACCCCATGGAATCCTATATATAGAAGGAGGTTTTGTCATTTGTATCATCGAAGAATTGTTCGTTTATGTAATGTAAAGGAGGCTACCCCCTCAAAGTGGTTTATTTCCAAGGCGCTGATCTCTCTTTCCTTCTATTTTTGGAGCTGGTTTCATAACATCGTCTCTTGTCATCCTTAAGAAGAATCTATGTTGTATATGTATGGAATTAGGTTGTCCTTTAATCCGTATACTAGAAGATTCATGGCCAAGATTTCAGTTTCTCTGAACTTCTCCTTTCCTGCATCATCTATAGGTTTCTTAACTTTTCCTTGAACAAGATCCAAAACTTTGTGCTTAGTGAAGATAAGATCTATCCTCTTTTTCCATGCCCTGTAGTTGGAGGCTCCTTCTAGCTTGTTTTCTCCCTTCATTGTAGTTGACATAGTTCCTTTAAATAATAGACTTATTTTATTACATAATCATTTTCCTTAATGATCTTCAAGCTGCTTTTTTCCTCCTTCTTCACCTTAGCTTTGATACGATGCTGGAAAATCAGAAAGGAAAAAAGATTTCCTTATGTTGATAATTACTTGTGTTATTATTGTATTCTTATTATCTTCTTTATGTTCTTATTTTATATTATTTCCATCAAGCAATCATGAAATCAAAACATGAAGATAAAGGACACCAGAAGTAGGCACTCAACCAGGGCTAAACCCCTCTATAGGGGAAAACCCAGTCAAACTCTTCCACTAGCAAATTCAAATTGATATAGACCAAGACTTTAGACCAAAATACCTTCCTCACTCCACCAATTCAGTGCTCAAATTGTTCTTCCAACCTTAAAAAATCAGCTGCAACAATACTGCATCAACATTGGATCAATATTGCATAAAGAACAAAATTTCGACCCTACTGCATCGAAATTTTGGCCCTCCCGCAACTTCAGTTCCTTTGCACGTGTGAGATGAGAGAGAAAATTTTGATTTATTCAACTCGATAAGGACCTCCTTCTCCTTCGCTAGGATTTCTTCTTTCTTCCTTGAATTTCGTACTTTTTCACTACTTCCAGCTCTTGTAGATTGAACTTGTCGATGATCTCCTCCAAATGAGTTTAGTTGTTGCTTACATATAGTCCTTCTAGGTGGTCGAATTCTTATGATGAGGCCAACTTGTCCTTACTTGAGCCGACTTGGTGGAGGAGGCCCAATTGACCTATTTTACATTAAAACAAATTTCTTTCTTGACAGATGAAGCCCAATAAGGGTCCATTACATTATGACAAGGATAAGGACTCTTGACACAAACCCTAGAATCATGTGATGAAGGCTTTGACCTATTAAACATTGACCCAAGCATGAAATCCATGCTTTAATAAGTCAATTTAATTTACAATAAAATTTCTTTTTCTTTCTTTTGACAAATACATTACATCATGACTTAAATACAATTATGAAGATCTACACTAGTTACATTTTTCAACACATGCAACCCTCAATTCCTGCTGCAAGGATACTTAAAAGTTAACTCCACCTTATCGGTTAGCCCGTATTTACCATAATCACACTAGATAGTAATACATATATGGACATATAATAGATCATGTGCTCCTGCTTTAATGTACATGAGATATTCATTGGACATTATGGTTACATACATTTATAAGGAATAATTACTTATATGGTTTAAGTGGAAATCCTGACAACTAGAGGGATTTAAACTCTCCTCCCAACCATAGGTTGATTTGCACTACATTGTTTCTCATATATAGCCACCCTTGATCCAAATTGAGAGCTCGAGTAATCAAGATCTTGAGGAATCGTGCTTCAACTAGTCACAAAGCTACAAGAGTCCAAGGACACCATAGTGAGTCCACTTGCAACCCTAGTAGGAATTGTCCCGAACACTATGACTCCTACTCCTCAACAACAACTAGTTGTTCCTTCTCTCAAAATCATCTTTTCTTCTTACTCGCACATGTTTTCCTTTTCCCTTCAATTTCCTTGGCCTCTCTATTCTCAGACTATGCCAAAAGGTGTAATTTGTATTCTTTTGTTGCCTGTGTGTTGTCCCTTATGCATTATTTTCTCCTTTGTGCGATTGTTTCTCTTTTCTTTGTCAGTTGTACCCAAGGGCATGCTGCCCCATGCGTTCCCTTGTTTGCCATGCAAAGTATCCTTAATCTGCAATGTTCTCCCTATTGCGAATACCCCCTTTTTTCCACGGGCCAACACCCATATTCTTTGAATGTCTATGCTAATGCCCCCATGTGAATGTTTTCTTCCTATTCATGGGCCAACCCCAAATTTCTCCCTTTCTATGTTGACAAAGCCAACTCCTCTTACAAGGATAGGGAAACCCTACCGCTAGTACATGAGCCCATACTCTTTTTAATTGCTTGTACCAACTACTTTTCCTTCTACAAGAAGCTAGACAACTTCTTCAATGCACCTCTGAGTGCAATATTTTCTCAAGCAGACCCCCAACAACTTTCTCACTCAAGCTCTGAATCCATGTTCTCTCCTCGGCCAGTTAATGTGTTACATTTCCACATTAATTTCATGACTATAGTTTGTAATATGATTACAAGAGGGATTGGTGAAGGAGCTCTCACCATGGGAAATATAGAATCACACGAACAACAAAGGCAATATCAACCTTTGGTTTAAATTAGGAGTCCAATGATTGATATACATACTTCTTGATCCATAGAAATAGGGCCCACCTCAGAAGATACGATTTATGTCTTCCTTGAGTTTGAATAGGAATGCATAGAATCCTCTCCCATAAAAAAAATGGTTGACTTATCCTTTGGTTAATAGTTGCAAACTTTTGTTTATACAGGATTCCATCTAATAAGGAGAAGGCCATAGGCTAATGAATTGACGAATTGGACCTTTCTTGACAAAATTTAGAGCCTTAGATTTTGCAGAAACTCTAGGAAGACAGACTCTGAGAATCTAATCAAGTTTTTTGATAAATAGGTCATGGGTGGGCCTGAGGATGAGATTGCTTATTGAATTTAATAGGTGTTTAAAGGCTATAACAATTACAACTAAATCAAAAGTGGGAGTAAAGCCTCCCCCTACCATGGTGGCGGGTAATCATATGATCGAGAATAAAAAATAATGATGTGGGATTAGAGTTTACATAGAATTTTTAATGTAACATCCCCACATTAAACTATGGACTTAGCACAAATAACATGGAGCTCACACATATTGATCACAGTACTATGCACATGAGTATGTGGTGTGATAGGAAAACTATATGACTTTTCCCTTGCCCCTTTGAGCTCTAATCTCACCATTGTTTGCTTTCACAAGAATGCAGGGGGTGGGGGTCATTTTTAAGCCGATTTGGGAACACATACAAGGTTTACACAAGGGGTATAACTCCATGATTTATAACCATGGGAGCCAAGATTGAGTTAGATGATGTCACAATATGGTTGACAACAAATGGCTGGTTTCCATACATTTTAAGCTAAGTGGGTTAGCTAAGTCAATTTGAATATATTATTTCAAGGCATGGCTTGTCGTGAGATATCTAGTTCTATTCTCGACGAGGTTAGAGTCCCATTGAGTCTTGATGGGTAACCAATGTTTATTTTGGTTGGTGATTTGTGTCACCCCATTTGGTGAATTTTGAGCTTGAAATTCGAAATAACTTTGCAAATTTCAAGGCGGGGTGAATTAATTCAAATGCAATTCAACAAACTTGAATTTCTCGAATTTCTGTGTCAGTTTTCGCTATCCACAATGCGTGTCCATGGTTTTCATCTTACCCATGCCAATGGTTTTCTATTTATTTTATCCATGCCCATGTTTGTCCTCGTGCCTGAGTCTTGCTTTATTTTCTCACCACGCAGACTGTAGGTTGTAACAATGCTTGTCTTTCCCTCTCTACAAAATTAGTAGTATGTTGAATTTAATGCCAAACTTTATCACAAAATTTTACAACGTTGAATTTTTGTCGAACTGAAATTTAAATTTGAACCAAGTAACACCATTAATAATTGAGCTACCCTCCATCTAAATATTATACAAAAGAGTGAGGGATGGGTGGTCTTTAAGTCCATCCAAGAACACATGCTAGGTGCACATAATGGGCATAACCCCACAATTAATTTAAAATTGTGAGACCAAAATTTAACTTGGATAATGTCTCGATATAATTGACCAAACATGACTGGACTTGGTAATTGAATTTGCCTCCATTTAAATATTCCATGTAAGAGTAGGGAGAGAGAGTACATATAAGATGCACATAAGAAATATAACCCCACACTTTATAACCATGAGACTCAAGCTCATGAGACCCAAGCTTGACTTAGATGATGTCCTAATATGATTATGATTACGTGGTGATTGAATTACCCTCCATTTAAATATTCTTAAAAAATGACAAAAAGGTTATCTTCAAGGCCATACAAAAACACATGTAAAGTGCACATAAAAAGTACAACACCAAAATTTATAATTGTGGGAACCAAACTTAACTTAAAAGATGTCCCAACCTAGTTAAGCAAACATTACTAGTTTCCAAACCTTTTAAACCAAATAAATTAAATCAACCCAATCAGGGACATTATTTCAAAGTCTCCTATGGGAATTTAGTTGAGCCTCATTAAACAAGCAACGAATATTATAGCCAACAGTTGAACAACTCTACATAATTGAAAATCTAAAAGTAACAACACCTTATGAGTTGATTTTCCTGTATCAACGCTCAGCCCAAGTTCAAAACACATTCACTAAAAGTTGATGGCGCTTATTGATAGAGATGTATGAGTTCCGCGACACACAGCACTTTTTCGGTCACTCGTCGACAAACAGCAATCTGCATAAAGGCGCAGCAGTACACTGGTACGTTACCAGAAAGAGCATTTCCTTAAAAACACCGGCAACGCATTGACACAGCATTTGTCCGGATCTTATCAAGAATCTACCCAGAAAAATACATTCTCCCGAATGTGAATATGAGTTTGCATTTTAATATTCTCAGAAACCCACAAAAGGATTCTCGTAATATCTTCACTGAATGTCATTTGTAGTACTTCCCATTACCACGAAGCCCCTTCGAACTCTCCAACATATATATACAAATAGTGTTTTCTTGCAAGGGAGATCTGCGTTGAGTTTGACTACACGAGAAAATGAGTTGTGCAGGTGGGGATGGTGATGATATACCAGCAGAGGCATACTCTCTGCTTCATAAGATTGCAAGCCAATGGACCGGCATAGTGAATGCGCAGGAACTGGTATTGAAGATCCTCCTGGGATCGATGACCAACAGGGTATATGAATGCCACTGGAGTTGGGAAGATGGCCACTGCCCAAAGAAAGTGCTTGTCAGAATCTACGGCAATAGCGCCAATCTGCTGTTCGAAAGAGAAAACGAAATTATAACGTTTGAGCGCATGTCCCAGCTGGGTCATGGGCCAAGGCTGCTGGGTCGATTCCCAAATGGTCGTCTCGAGGAGTTTCTTGATGCTCGGGTATGAATATTATTTTTTGAGTTCTATATCTGTATTCAGTTATTTTTAATGTTAAGAGAACTGATTTTGAGATGACGAAGCTCAGGGCTTAAACTCAACTTTCTGCATATTAACCACCCACATCCTCCCCGTCCTTTGAGAGGTCTACATTTGCGAAATTTTGATCACGGCGGTTCACTTGCTCGCAATTCCACTCATGGCGATCCTGGTGACCCAAGACACTCTCCAAGACACAATAAAAGCTCACAAGTTTACCTACTCATGCCCTGAAAAGAGCGCAGTCCCTATTCACTGGGTGATGCAGTGCATATATTTGTGATTTTGACTCTATGGAATTGAACTACTGACTGCTGGCTGATAATTGTCACTCCACCGATGATGGGGTATAAACCTATTTCGTCCGTCCTTGTTTCATTCTTGTTAATCAACTTGAAGTATTATTTTTGAGGACCAGTGATCGATATGACTGAATTGGTAATCGAGATATTTTAGATTTGATTTCTTAATAATTGATATTGATATTGAGCTGGTGAAGTAATGCCATGCTTATTAGGCACCCATGTTCTCCCAATAGTTCAGAAGGGCTTGGAAGGCCTGTACTTATTTTTTACAATTTTATTATTATCACAGTCTAACTGTTTACAATTTTGTTCATAGTAGTCCACATGACCTAGGGCTCGATAAGATGACAGTGGTATAGAAAGCACAGTACAACTGAGCAGTTGAATTGCCACTTGTCAGCGGTTGGCATCCTCAAAGTAACTGCATTTAGCTATTTAATGTCAACATTAAGATATAATGCATATCATGAGTTCGTTTAAGTTAGGTTGTGACTTGTGATTCATTGTTGGAGTAATTAAGCTTAAAAGAGTCCCGGCAAGATGCTTCGAGAGCATCCACCGCCTATTAATAGATGAGACATCATTTGACACTTGGAGGCATGAGGTGGGGGTTGACTCAATGGACTCAATTCTACTGTTTCATGATATGATGTTTTGCTTGTGGGAGTGTGCTGGCCCAAAGGGTAAACCCACTGTTTCTTTGAGGATTCAAGCTTGGGTGGGGGTTGTAATAATGCTCGACAATTAAGCTTGATTGTATTCACCGAAACAAAATTCCTTAGCTGCTATGGAAAAGGTGAATATTTTTTGACATTTTTGTTTGCTAGTCTAGCTTAATTAATCTATTATCAAATGCCTCCATGTTAAGACAATAGGGTATTGGTTCAAGCTTGTGCATGATGGCCTGTTATGTTGTAATTCCACTCTATGAAAGGACTCCCTGATCCCAGTGGTGAAAAAGGGTTCCTTGATTTGTATTTGTGCCTTAATCAAAGGAACCACAACGAGTTTCTCCTTGAGCATGTACAAGTTCCTATGAGTTAAAAGCTAATTCCTAAAAAGCAAAATTCCTATAGAGCTCACAGGTTTGTGAGAAGGTTGCACAGGTTATGTGTGGACCTTGTGAGAGAAAGGTGTGCCAAGAGTAGCTTGTGTGCATTATTGGATTAGAGAGAGGAATTTCCTTGGGATTGCGCAAGAATTTAGGAGCAGAGCAGCCTATGCGCAAGGAATTAGGAGGAAATCAAGGAGCAGATCAGAGGTCTTCCAAGGAGTATTTCAGCCTAGTGCAAACAGAGGGAATCAGATTGTATTCTCTATTGAAATAAGTTGTATTTGTAAGAGATTTAATGCTTAGTTTCTATCAATAATCAAGCAGAGGGTTAGTTGGGTTTCCTAGAAAAATATTGTGTTTAATTGTGTGTGAATGTGTCTTTAATTCTGTTTTATTCCACTACAAATTTGAAGTAGATAAATTCTGTTTTTTAGTGAAAAGAAACTAGTTTTCAGTTTTCAGATTGTTCACTATAGCAGTAGCAAAATTTCAAGGAAATTGTACATGTTATCAGAGAAAGTACAGAATTTAGCCAGCACAGGTTGAGACATCCATCTCAAGGGCTTTGATCATAGGCTAAGGGGCAACCACATCTGCCTGCAGACACTAAGGAGCTGATCTAACGTGAAGAGAGGACGAGTTAAGTTCCAATCTCTTGTGATCTGATAAGGCCAAGATAGGGAGAGCTGTTGTCTGAGTATTTTATGAAGTTATGTGCATGTCGGATACTTCTGTGATCTGACCTCAGGAAAGATCTAATCCCTAAGTTAAGGGCTGTGACTTCTGGAGCAGCATTTTTGTAGGGCCGCATGCCTAGTCTGCTACAAGAAGAAGATTGCGTGCAGTTGTGGATCAGTGTAGGTAAAGAGATCGGGAAGAAGTGCCTAATGCAGAGCTGAAGGAGTATTGGAGGTCGAGTTTAGGGCATCTCTGAGGCAGCTGCAGGAGCCCTAAAGAGGGCCGAAATCTCAGGTCATATGCACAGGAACAATGACCTTATAAGATGAAGGTAACAACAGGTTAAGTTACGTGGATTTGCTACTTCATGTTGGTCATTGCAAGGAGATGGAGAGCTGGTTTTAAAGTATTTAGAACAGGAGATATTGAAGCCCTAGTTAGGGTCTTCTCAATGCATGTACAGTCACCGTGGATCAGACCTTAAGTCTGTTCCAACAGTGTGTGCTAGGGTACAGAAGTGGGGTGCATCATGAATGGTAGTAGGTCTGTCATGAAGTGTTGAAAAGAGTGAAGATTCAAGAGTTTTTAAAGAATCTGTTCAAGATGTGAACAACAGAGATTTGTATACCCTAGTTAGGGCTTCCCTCTAAGGTATGCTGCCACTAAAACTGTTCAGAGGGTTGATAAATTTGCTCAGATTTTCTGTATGTGAGAGAGAGGAGAGGGACCCAAAGAAGGAGACATATAGACAGGGAATAGTGGCTGTATTGCGCAGAGATTTTATGTATATGCCAGTCCTGAAGTAGACCGTTTCCAGCCTCTAGTAACTGTACAAAAGTGCAAATTTATGGGCAGAGTATTTAGCTGATACAGTGAAGGGAAATATGGGTCAACGTGGAGCAGTCTCAGTGGAAAGAGAGCTACGTTGAAGTAGTTGGAAAGGACTGTTCTAAAGGACTTAGGACAGTAGATTTGATAAGCCCTAGATCAGTCACGGAGATGACTGTAAGTGGGAAGATTGGGAAGCTTGAGCACTGTTCACAAATGAAGTTGTGAACAATGCAGGAACAGTGCCAGTTGCAGTGCAGGATCTAGTCTAGGTTTGGAGCAGAGTTATTGGCAATGTGTGTACAGGTGGGAGGACTGTTAAAGGGCTGCCAAAAGATTCCTAAGTACAGTTTTGGTGAAGGACTATCAGGCTGTTAGAAGGGCAGAAGTATTGGATCCTAAGGAGCTGAACCTTGAACGGGGCAAGGGCAGCCAAGAGGGCTAGTGAAGCAGCCCTAGTTCACGGTGTTGAGAAGGACATCTTCAGTGGAATGAGGGCAGCCTCCTTTTCCCTAAGACTTGTCTTTGGTGGAGCAGCAGTGAGGCAAGTAGTGGGTAGGTTGAAGACCCTATGAGTTGGCATCCTTGATGGACAAAGGAGCAGCTAGAGGGCATACTGTTTGGGCCAAAGATTAGTGACCTAAAGGAGCTGCGTCCACTAATAGTGGCAGATTGTGGAGCTGGCAATGCACGCTTTCAAAGGGAGTGACCTTGAGCAGCAAGGCAGGAAATTCTCAGAACAGAGAAGTGATAGACTCACAGCGCATGGTGGGAGAGAACAGGTCTTCAAAGTAGGTTCCGTAGAAAGAAGCAGGAAAGTCTTCTAGTTCAAAGGGAGCAGCTGCAACAACGGTAATGTTGGAGACAAATCCAAGTGGATGAGATTCTTCCAGGAACACCTTCCTCGCTAAGAGGGAGTGTTGAAAATGTTAGCGAGAAGGGTTCCTTGATTTGTGCCTTAATCAAAGGAACCACAACGAGTTTCTCCTTGAGCATGCACTAGTTCCTATGAGTTAGGAGCTAATTCCTTAGAAAGTAGGACGAGTTCCTAAAATTTAGGGTGAATTCCTAAAAGTTAGGAGTTCAAGAAGCAGTAGACTAGTGGTAATTATTGGAAGGTTGAGTTTATTGTCTTCTAGTGCGAGTTATTTTGGTCAAAGGACGAGTTAATTGAGTCAAGCTTCTAAATTATAGGAAGGACGAGTTAACACAACCAGTGAGCTTTTGTTAACTAGTCAATCAACAATTCGACTTTCCTTAAATAGAACTTGCCAGTAATAGCCTAATCAAAGTGCTTATATGGAGGAACGAAGACACAATTTGATCATTGTCTTGTGAGCATGAGTTGGTGAGACAAGGAAATAGAGAGCACAAGTTGGTGCTTGTGTGAGTTTGATAGAAAGCAGATAGGGATCAACAATCTTGCAATGGTTTCAAGCCTGGTTCAACGCAGGAAAACAAGTTTGTTTTTAGACTGAAATAAGTTGTATTTGTAAGAGATCTAATGCTCAGTTTCTATCAATAATCAAGTAGAGGGTTTTCTTAGTTGGGTTCCCTTGAAAAATATTGTATTTAATTGTGTGTGAATGTGTCTTTAATTCTGTTCTATTCCTCTGCAAATTTGAAGTAGAGAAATTCTGTGTTTTAGTGAAAAGAAACTAGTTTTCAGTCTTCAAATTGTTCACTACAGTAGTTGCAGAATTTCAAGGAAATTCTATATGTGATGTTTGAGTCTATGAAAATGATCGTGACATGAATTTTGCCATGTAATTACGAAGTGTTGTTTATAAAAAAAGGGAAAAAATTTTGCCCCATGTTTATTAGTTATTGCCCTCATCTCCTTATATGGCTTTTTGATTGTGAGCCACAATGCACAACCTTGTAAAGTAAGAGTGACGCACACACACACATTGTCGATTGGGTTGTGATCTAGTGACAACTTGGGCTATGGTCTAGCTGCAACATGGGCTATGGGCTAGGTTCAAATCTCGACGTGCTCGCTTCCCTCTTGTGCTATGGATGGCCAAGTGTGACCTCTATTGTGGCCTAATCATCAATATTGCTTCAACATGTGTGTTGATGATGCATAGCCTTTGGACAAATGCCATTGTTTGTAATGTCCTCTTTCAATTAATTGTCCAAGGGAGGACATAGTAGCCTATTTAACCCCTAGGCTATAGTCATTAGGAAAGGGGATGTAGCACACTCCCTTGTCTAACTGGAGGTGGTTACTATGCTAACCCGACCCTCAATGTGTAGTTATGAGAATGGAGTAATTTTTTTTAGTTTACAATAATCCACCTCCACAAGACTGCTAAAATAAACACATTTACATAAGCCATTTACATGAGCCGAAAAAAAGGCAGGCTGTTAAGGAGATTTTTAAACAAAATGACAGATTTCATGCAAGAAAAAATGCAATATCCTATAACATGCAAAACTTGAGTAATGCACAAAGAAACCAGTTTACACGTAGCTTCAGCTACTACAAGGAGTAATTGCTTGACTATATTTCATTTTAAGCACAAACTACACAAAGCTTGTCTGGCAAGACATAAAGACGAAAACGTTAGTCCAACAGTTTAGAAAAAATGTAAACATGAGAACTAGGGCTAGTATTACTTGAAAACGGAAATCTAATTGTTTTTTTTCCCAAAATAAGTGAACTTTCACTTCCACCAAATTTACCTCTTCCTGAACCGTAGGGAAAATATCATTATAGCCTCAAACATCAATCACAGTATAGTAGGTGATTTACAATTCCCACACCAACATAAACATCCATCAAACTTCTCAATACAAATATTAAAAATATCAATCAATCATGTCTTAGTTTTGGTTCATCAACTTGAAACTGTAGTTCAAATCAACATTCACAATGCTTCATAAACTGTGTTATCGGTAATGAATAAAAAAATCACTGGCAGCAATATAACGAAAGCTAGGTCTCGCTGGTTCTCCATCTTCTAAGCTAGCTAGACTGGAAATGTTCACTTCTAGTCTCTAATGGACAAGGCTGGGAACAAAGGATTTGCATCACAAAACTGTCTTCCATGATTTTTGATAGCTTTATTCCATCCAACCACAATTGGAATTGTAGGAGTGAATGTAAGAGTCTGACTGGAGAAAACGTTTGCATCCAGCAAATCCTTTTTCAATTCCATGACAAAGTCAACTGTAATGCCCTTCAAAGTGTAGAGCAAGCCGAGATCCCAGTAGGTGTGCATTCACTTGAATCTTAACACCTAAGTTCAACATCTCTTTAAAATACTTGGATCGCCAACAGCCCTATTAAATCAGAAAATGTGAAATCATCGGTACCTATAATTATTTGAGACATCGAATCTCTCACTGGGAAATTCTTAGCTCACTACATTCAGAAATAACAGTGTCCCCCCATGGTAATTAAAATGGTGTGATGATCTACAAACATCAAATCTTTTGTAGATACCACTGTCTCCATGGCCAGCCCAAATTTTTCCTTAATGCAAAATTAACGTCAGGAAATTATTGGCTGCTTGAGTGACGCTGTTAATTTTAATTAACCATGGTATGTTCTATGCTTAAAGCAGTTTACTTCAATCTTTCTTATTAGCCCAATTCAATTTCCAGATATGCAGTCACATAATCATTGATAGTAAATGCTGATAGAACATAAATAAATTGGCAAAAGACAAGCCAAGACAAGAGACACAAATATTCTTGTAATTCTTCTTATTCAGCAGAGAGAGAGAAAACATATTTTACAGCAGTCAACAGGATGCCCTAGCCAACAAAGTCTTCGCTGGTCAAACCAACAATTCAGCTTCCAAACAAGCTCGGTCAAACTCAATCAAACTCGACCTTCCATCAAAGTCAAACACAGCCCAAAACAGTCCACAAATCTGGTCAATGCAGTGGTCAAAGTCTGCGGTCAAAACAGCAGTCAAAGCTGCGGTCAACAATAGTCAAAGTCAACGTTCTGCCTTGGTTTTTGTGCCTCCAGCTGCGGCCTCTCCAAATCAGAATATGACCCAGAAAACACAGTCAAATCACAAGAGTTGACCCAAATTCAACGCTGGTCAATGCTGTCCAGAAAAACCCTAAACCAGTCTGAAAATTTCAGCTTCCTGTGTCACACGTGTGGAGGAGAGAGAAGCCTCTAAGTCTGTTCGAACCAATCAGATGAGAGAGAGATGTGTGAGATGAATGAATGATGATCATGTCTCTCCTTTTTATATCCATGACTGAGGGTGTGTGACACAACTTTTTGGGCTTGTGAGCCTACATTACAATTCTGGCCGACCTTGACAAATTGCACATGTGTGGAAAAATAAATTCAAAATACAACTTCTGCTCATCCAAACAAGATGATCTTCAATCTCGCACCTCTCTGAAAGAGGAATCCAACAAAAATATCATCTCCATCATATGAGCAGTGCAACATGGAGTTTGGCCCTATTTGCCAAATTTAACACTTCCTCTCAACTAGGGAGAACTCCACCTGTCCATCCATCTGTCAACTTGTGAAATCCTGTCATCCAGTACCATCATGTACTCCATATATCATCATGCAATCCTGTGTCATCCCGCTGTCTCTGCTCTGCTATAGAAGAAATAATAAGAAAATATGATCGAGAGTGAGTCACAAAGACCTTACCACTCTCCACTGATCCGAAGTTAGTTTAGAGGTAAAAACCTCAACCAAACTTGATCCTAGATCAAGTTGTTGGACACATCCCATCACCAATTTGGCACACAAGGCTTGACCTTGAGTGCAAGTTTGTATAATTCCCATGACTCCCCAGTTTCTTGGGGTGCGACACAACTCCTAGATGGCTCTATGAAACCTTTTGTTGTTAAAACCACTAGCATAATGAAATCTTAAAATCCTTTGCTATCTTATATATGCTCTCATTAAAGGCACCTAGTAGAAGCAATAATAAAAACTCGTAGCAACAAGAATTTAGTGCAAATTTGTAACTTAGGAGCAAGGGTCATCAACTTAGTATTCTTTTTTTGATGTTAGGAACTTTGCATTCCATCAGATGAGGATTAAATAGACCAAAAATTTCCTTCTACTGGTCCTGCTTGAAGGGAAATCGAACGAGTGACATAAGTTCAAAGTCTTGAGGTTGCTAAGACCTCGTCTAACTGGGGCATATTGTAAATAAAAACTTATAAAAACAGGTTGACTGTGCCAGACCTTGACATACATCGATATGAGAAGATACAAAAGACTACTAGTGTTGCAAGCAAAAAACCAACGAGTCATAACAATTATTGGGAAAAATCTCCAGGCATCTGCACTAGCTGGTCATTATCCTCATCCGAGGAGAAGGAGATGGTCGCTAATCCCCTAGCTAGAATGTCAGCTTGTGGTCTATAATGTCCAATTTTCCCGCCAATTCTACCAATCTGATAGAATTCTACTGTCGAGTCCTCCCATACCTCCCTATGCTGCTTGCAATACTCAAATGACATTTAACCTTATGCTAGCTTCGTGCCATGATCGATGAACTGATAGGAGCGCATGCAATGTGCCTGTAGCCCCCTTTCATGTAGGACCAAGAGACATTAGTATATCAAAGATTTGTATCATAACTTTATATGAGCTTTTCATTGGTAAATTTCACATAGCATATTAAGTTCCAGACTGTTGAAATTTCCTTGCACCCTAGGTCAAGTCTATGCCCTAGTTAGGAACACAAACACACTAGAGATGCCCAACGAAAAAGTACTTTGCATAACAGAATATATCATCAGTGAAATCAACAATAGTACATAAGGATTGTGGCCCAAAACATGTTCCTTATTAGTCCATCAATAAGAAAACCTTAGGGCTCCTGTACCAAGGATCATGACCTTTTACAAACCCTAGTATAATGTTAATATACACAATTAGTCCTTTGAGCAATACAATAGGGCTAAGGCCAATTCCTTTAGGTCCTCATCTGCCTAATTACAAATACAATCAACTGTCCTTCGCCTAGAAATACAACCAGCAAGAACTTAACTGACTTGGGCTTGTTCCTTTAGCCCACAGTCCTCATATCAGACTTCCTTCTGTTGCTACAAACTTCTTTTGTCCACACGGTCTGCTCCTTTAGACCATTGTCCATCTGCTTAGTCACTCCACAATAAACTTTGTGCCTTGGGATGTTCCTTTAGTCCTCTGTCTCTTGATATAGCTCATAGTCAACCTTAAAACCTTCCTTCACCAACCCTAATATAGGCCTACTCCTTAGAAGACCAATCTGCAACTCATGGCCAGTCTGTTCATGCTCTAATAGACCTTTGTAAGCCTCCAAACATACCATAAACCAACCCTTTCTTTTCTGCTCTTGGACTGTTCCTTTAGTCATGTGGCCTTGCGACTAGGTTGCGGCCTTGCGACTGCCTTTAACTCTCGACCCCGCGACTACCTCCTGCCCTCAGCCTTGCTTGCTGCTCCTTGCGGCCAATCCTCCTTGATTGTGGCTAGACAACTTAGCCTCCTCTCCATTGTTCATAAAAAAAACTCAACCTCCTCTCGACTTGCAACGATTCCTCTAGGGCTATGAGCTCATAAATGAAGTCCTTTCTTGTGTGTAATCTAGCCTCTCCTTTGGCTAGTATATATGGTTGTCCATAGGTCACTCAGGGAACCCCTTGATCCTTTAAGGTGTTTCCACTCAACCTCTTAACATTAAATTAGAATATAAAATTCATTATCTTGGGTTCTATGCCCACTCCTTTGGGTCCAAAACCCCAAACGTGGGTACTTTTCCCACAAACTCATCTTTTTGTGGGTTTTCTCCACTCGTAAATACATTATGAGCTACCCAAATTTCCTCACTCCCTCTTAGTGAGGAAGGTATTTCCACCACTACTTGGAGGTGGCCCTACCTCTGAATTTGATCCACAACCACTTCCTTCTGGAAGGCTTGGATCTTTGAAGATACCATACTCCTTGGAAACTCCAGCTCCATGATTTTTCCTTGCATGGCCATGACTGTACTTGCATGTGCCACAACTTCCTTTTGCATTATCATGACTTTCCATGCATGGTCCATGACTGCCCTTGCATGTACCATGACTTTCCTTACGTGCACCATAACTGTCCTTGCATGGGCTACGACTTTCCTTGCACCACCACAACTGTCCTTGCATGGTCCGTGACTTTCCTTGCATGGCATGGAAGACTCCACTCTCTCACTTGAACCCTAAAGGTTAGAATTCCACAAGGTGGTTGACTCTCCTTTGTTGTCTCCCTCTGAAGCTAGACTCCGTTTGAGCCTACACAACCTCTCCTTGGCTCACTCTGCTTTCCCTCTCGAAAAGTGTTGCAAATGAACTTGTGTCCTTTCAAGGTCAGTCTCGAGCTGCGGTTGAATACTGGGCCTAGTCCACTCTAGATAACCGCAAGTCACTTTGCAAGTGTCCTCATCCTCTTGGGTCTAACACCTCATATGCACATGGCTCCACTGCCAGATGTGTAACTCTGCAACCCAATGAAGATACTATCTCACAATCAACCTGCCATCCACACGAAGCTACCTCATCCATTTCAAAGCACTCCCTGCTAAGGCACCTAAGTTGTCTCAACTTACTTTGACAAGTCAATAGAAGTCCATCAACGATGTTGGCAATCTGTCACTCAGCATACTGTTGAGCACCGAGTTCTCCACCAATCCACCAGAACTTCCATCCCATCTCTTCACCAAACCAGTCAAGAGCATAGCTCCATGTTCTCTGATAAATCTTCTGCTCCATGTCTCGCCAACTAACTTGGCAACACTGCTGCTTCTTGCAACAATTTCACAGCTCCCTCCTGGTGTTGACACCTATGCACACTTTGATCTGGCTACCCTTTAAAGTAGCTCTGATTCCATGTTGAAATTTCCTTGCACCCTAGGTCAGATCTATGCCATAGCTAGGAACAAAAACACACTAGAGATGCCCAACAATAAAGTACTTTCAACAACATAATATAACGACAGTGAAATAAACAATAATACACAAGAATTGTGGCCCAAAACACGTTCCTTATTAGTCCATCAATAAGAAAACCTTAGGGCTCTCTTACCGGGGATCATGGCCCTTTACAAACCTTAGTCCAATCCTAATATACATAGTCAGTGCTTTGCCCAATACAACAGGGCTGAGGCCAATTCCTTTAGGTCCTCCTCTGCCCGATTACAAATACAATCAACTGTCCTTTGCCTACAAAATACAAACAACAAGCACTTGACTTACCTGGGCTTGTTCCTTTAGCCCACAATCCTCATATTAACCTTACTGTACCTTGCGGTAGCCCACTTCCTTCAATTGCTACAAACTTCTTTTGTCCACACGGTCTGCTCCTTTAGACCACTGTGCGATTGCTTAGTCACTCCACAACAAAATTTGTGCCTTAGGTTGTTCCTTTAGTCCTTGGTCCCTTGTTGCAGCTCACAGTCAACCTTACAACCTTCCTTTACTAGCCCTAATACAGGCTTGCTCCATAGCACACCAATCTACAACTCACGACTAGTCTGTCCATGCCCTAATAGACCTTTGTTAGCCTCCAAACAGACTACAAACTAGCCATTCTTCTTTGCTCTCGATCTTGCTACTACCTGCGGCCCTTGGCCCTATGACCCTCGGCCTTGCGACTGCCTGCAACCCTTGGCTCTACGGCCCTCGACCTTGCTTGCAGCCTACTTGCTGCTCCCAACTACCAATCCTCCTTGATTGTGGCTAGATAACTTGGCCGCCTCTCAACTGTTCATAGAAAACTCGCCTCCTCTCCACTTACAATGGCTCCTCTAGGGTTGTCACCTCCATAGTATTAAAAATCGGAGCCGGTGGACCTAATGAACCAAGTTTCGAACCAAAATTGGTCAAACCGGGACTGGTCAGATCTCAATGAACCGGTTTTAAAAAAAATACATTAAATAATTAATTTTTAATAAAAATAAACTATTTTAAAGATTTGCAACCATGATTCCAAACTAATAGAGACAAAATATGAAGAGTTTGCTAATTTATATACCATGTAAAGGTGAATATATCAAAATGGCACCGAGTGCAATACATATCATCGACAAAATACATAAGCAATTAAGCTCCAAATGGCCTATAAAGTCCAAAAACAATGCTACAAGCTTATGAGGCCATTGGCCTACTACAAGACTACATATCAATGATCAATAACATGATCACTCCTCATCATGATCAAACTCATCACCACTACTAGACAAGGGATCATCAACATGAGCTACAGAAATAATATGGCTCATAGTTTGAGGAATCCTAAAACTCCTCTACAACTTTAGTAGTAGTAGCAAAAATAGACATCAAAACTACAAATCACTGACCAACATGGTCTCTCATGAAACTCATCATTGATTCATCACTACTAGAAATGGGATCATCAACAAGAGATACATAAACATCATCTAGCTCAAAGTCTTCAGACTTGGATTGCTCAACCTTATAACATGATAGAAAGTGAAAAAGTTTAACATGCCTAACCAATGATTTTGGTTTGAGTGAAGGGTTCATCTCCTCAACCTTAAAATGTGGTAGAAAAATATTAGCATGCCTAACCAATTGTTTTCATTTGAGTGAAGGTTATATTCTTGTTAAGGCCACGATAGGTGAGTTCAACAATCAATACCACCAACATCAACAATGTTCAACAATCAATGCCACCAACATCAAGGTTCTTAAAGGGATTCATGCTCTTGATCAAATGCCAATCTCATACCCTCACACATGATAGAATCAAGTGGAAACATTGCAAACCCCCAAACCATGAAATCCTGAAAACCATTAAGTCTGTTAAATTTTGATTGAAATCTAAATTCTAGTTTCTCCATATGAAATCCAATGAGGTCGAAACCACTCTCAAACATCCCGAGTCATTTCATGGTAATGTTAAAAATTTATTAAAAGGATGAAAATGAAAAATAAAGGAAATGTCACTTTTACTTTAAGAATTTAACATTCCCATTAATTGCCAACATTGTTAGGGATGTGTCAGGAAAATGAGAGGGTAGGCATGCTTTTCTTAGAGGGGATGTTTTTGGAGGAAAACAACCCTAAATTTCCCTCCAAACAACGCCAAAACTCACAAAAATGCATTATGTGGGGTCCATAGTTGGCCTGGCAATGAACTGGTCGGTTTAGGACGGAACCGACCAGTTTGACCATAAACCGACTGGTTCCGTCCTAAATTGGCCGGTTAGCACCGGTTGGACCGGTTTTTTTGGCGAAGAGGAGTGTCGAACCTGATTTTTCTATCGGTTTGACCCAGTCGGCTAATGAACCGGCTGGTTTGACCGGTGTCCGGTTCAACCCGACCCGCTTTTAATACTATGGTCACCTCACAAATGGAGTCCTTCTTACTTGTGTGTAATCTAGCCTCTCCTTTGGCTAGTATATATAGTTGTTCGTAGGTCACTTAGGGAACCCCTTAGTCATTTAAGGTGTCTCCCACTCAGCCTCTTAACACTAAATTATAATATAAAATTCATTATCTTGGGTTCTAGGCCCACTCCTTTGGGTCGAAAACTCCAGACTTGGGTACTTTGCCCTCAAACTCATGTTTTTGTGGGTTTTATCCACTCAGAAGTGCCTGCCGAGGTACCAAATTTCAACACAGACTTTATTGGGAGCACCATTGGGGTGAATTAAGGGTGTTCTCTTTCCTCAACATTGTTTGGGATACATCAATGAGTTGGAGTATTTCTAGTAGGAGCATATCTAGCCTAAAGATGGTTGCTCCCTCCACCAAGTATTGATCTCCATCACCCTCTTTGTAGATGATGGGTTCCTCTTGGTCTCCACTCTAGAGGGTTTGCGAAGACAACTTGATGTTTGATCCAAATTTTCTGATCTTCTTTAGTTGACGATCAATCTTGGTAAAACCAAGGTTATGATCTTCAATGGGTCGAAGTATGTCCTCTTAGACTATCATTTTTACTTCTAGGGTGTAGAGATTCATATCATCGTTGCTTAAACATAATTAAGGATTCAATTCTTAGGGTTGGGTTTGGTTTAAGGAAAGCCCCTCCAACCTTGGATTAGGGGCCTATGTATCCCTGGTTGTCCTCGAGAGATTGTGCTTCTCGTACTTTGTGGACAACCTTATTAGGCATACTATTCTCTATGCCTTTCGGACCTTGGGACCTAGTTTACTTGAATTAGATTGAACCATGATAAAGGGAGTTCAAGTCCTTATGCTTCGCTACATCATTAATTGCAGGAGGATAGTTCCCCAATACCTTATTCAGTGGAATTTTGCGACCCACCCATCTTGGATTAAAAGCATCTTTTGATTGGTTTTTCTTCTACATTAGATTTGGCACTTTGTTGACTCCTTAGTTGGTAGGGATCACTATCCTTATATTGCATCCCACTCTTGGAAGCCCTTGCCATTATCAACATTTTTGGTTGGGTTTGTGTTTGTGGATGTCAATGCGTACTTTATTCTATTTGTATCTTGATGGATTCCTCCCCATGTTCAAATATTCTCTAGATGTAAGTTTCCAATTCTCGTCAATTAAGTAGGAGTTGAATAGGATTAATGGAGAGCAAATCCACATGCACTATATTCAAGGTACTTTGGTTGATTCCTTTGGGGGGTTGAATCATAAGGTGACCTTCTATGCAAGGCATTTCATAGAGTTGAGGAATGACCTTATTATTTTACCTATATAAGCACTTCATCACTGGATGCATGCTCTTAGTCCCATGGGGTAGTTTCGGGTTGGCTCTACTTGTAGTTATGTTGAAATTGATCATCATATCATACTAGGAGACAAGATAGGCCAACTTTGCCATCTTTAGTAGAACAAGATGGAGGAGCACTTCCACTTTCATTGCCCCATCTATTTTGAGATTAGAGGATGGTTTTATTGCCTATTGAAGGATTCCTAGAGCTCCGTATCCACCTTCTTTTGTTTTTTCGACTGTAGATGCTTGACCTTGTTTATGAGGGAGGCCCTCAGAGTCAAATCCATTCACTTAGGCCACACCTACCCATATAGGACAACTAGGCTGATTACATATTTATTTTTAGTTATCCTAGTAGACAGAGGGACAAATAGGTAGGTAGAAAACTATGCCACATCAGTTGTTAGATCAATGAGAAGTAGTGAAGCTGTTTGTGTTCCACTAGTGAGGCCCTTATGGAGATTTTTCCTTAAGCTCCGACATAGTTCACATGATAACAATAGGTATGCAACTTCCTCCTGGTTTGTGCAGAGATTTATGTCATCTATACTATGAGACACACCTCTAACCAACATTTCTAGGTCTCGTTGACTAGTATTCTATTAGTAACTTTTCTCTTGTGTCCTCGAATGTTAGGATGGATACAAATACTAGGACCTTCAACTTGGGGGAGGGAAGTTGCCTCTCCCCTTCTTCATCCTGAGTGGTAACATGGGGGGCATTGAGCTTTTGCATGCCCTCATGTAATACTTATTCCCCCATAGGAGTTTTTGGCTCTCGAGCCTCAAGAACACTTGCACATATTTGTGTCATAGTTTGGTTTTCTACTCCTTGGTTATAGACTGTAGATCTTTTATAGGATAGATTAGGTCACAATTGATCATGCTTTCATAGGCAAGGCCTTTGCACTCCCACATTGTATGCCACATTATTGTACTTAGAAATCCCATTGACCTATTTGTGGTCATTTGTTGGACATTAATAAAATTATCTTATCTTATTTTATCCTATTGCAACTAAGAAACATGTTCTACCTTATCCTTAATGATTTTTCCCTTTTTGATGCACAATAGTTGTAGCCAAATAAGAAGTTAAAGTTTGAAAATGCCAATCCCCCAACATGCAATCTACCCCTCATCTCCCCTTGAGCATGGGAAAATGTTCCAAATTCTTTTAATACTCATGATACAACTTGTATTCACAAGGTGAAAAATCTTTAGAATGAAATGGGGCTTGTGTATTCATGATCTTTTGGTCCTTTCAGAGAATGTAAAGATGGGTCAATGGTATGAGAGAGTGGCCTTCCCTAAGACTTACACATGACAACCATTGTTGTAGTTAAAATAAAAGGTGTTTTGCTCATAAAAAACATGGCTCAGTGTAATCTCTTTAGGATCCATTTAGATCCTTTATGTAGATTATACCATGTAAACCATAATTCAACCGAAACTTTACCCTTGAACTTGTTCATATCATATAGCCTCTGTTGAGAATTTGATAGGGCGTAGTTTGATTCAATTCTCTACTTGATAATCACTTGTGAACTTGTGTCTCTTACTTAGATCTTCTCTTCATTAGCTTATTAGGTCTTTCATCAAGTCAATTATCAAAGCACAAATGACACAAGATTTTGGCTCTTCCAGCCAGGGCCAAAACCTCTCCCTCTTGGACAGGAAAACCCGCAAATTATTCTTCCTATAGACTTCAGTTGACACGTACCATGACCATGATACAACCCTTGACCAATGTATCCCTCCAAGACCTTGTCACTGCTTCCTTTTGATTCCTAGTGTAGCTTCCTTCTTTTTCCACACTGCTCTGCACCGTTCTGCACCAGTCTTAGAAAGCTCGATTCCTAGCCCTTGAATGATGTGATTCCATTGCTCTTCCTTCGATCTAGCCTTGGTCTCCTAGAGACTCTTTCACGGTCCTCTTTCTGCACCCTCTAAGCCCAAGGCCGAGATCCTTTTCTGTTGTAGTAACACTCCTTTGTATTGTAATTTCCTTCGACTTCTTTGCTAGATATGTGTTGACCCAAACTAAAATATATATTACTATTCTTTAGCTCAAAACCGAACTATTGATACGCTGTGGTAACCCTGGTTCTCATTGAGATATGCAAGATATAGATGCAGCCCTTGAACACCGAATTGTGTAGACTTTATTACCACACAGACTTGCCTTATTTCTTCTCTGTATATCTCTTATCCTTATGCACTGAAATCCGCACTGTATTTCGTACTGAATTTCAGACTCGATCCAAATTGGTGTATTCATAATGAGGCCACAATTCCTTTATTTATAGTGAATGTTTCTAGTTTCTAGGTCGACATGAGCTTTGTAGGCAGGTCGACTTCATCAAGGAAGATATTTCCAACACATTTGGAGCTGACTTCGTGGAGCAAGGTGACAAGGTCTTTGGAGCATATATTTGTCCTTTACACAAGTGTAACATGACTTCTCATACATGACTCTATTTTCTACATTTACGACAGGATGGCAAATCCCTAAAAGACATCAAGAAGAATTCTTTGACCTATAATAAAAAATACTTGCTCATGAAATCCATGAGTCAAGCTTTACAAAATACATTTTATTATGTTTGTCTTCTTCATTACATACATTCATAATTACATCGTCATTATGAAGACCGATCCTAGTTACACTTTTCAACACTCCCTCTTAACTAGGGAGGTATTCATAATGGTCACTCTCAATCTGAAGAATCTCATAAGAAGAATTTGATTGGTAGTATATTTGTTATAGCATCATATTATCCATCATTGTTACATAGCAAGGCCTTGTCTCCACGAGATCTTGAGCCACAATGTTGGTGAGACCAATGACTATAGACACCATCATCATTGTCTCCGAGGTACATACTCCTCCCGGGTGTTCGCCGAGTATGACCTCATAGGACTATTCTTATCTCAAATAATATCTGTCCTGGACTACTCTTTATGAGAATGCCATTACCACATTCAAAGAGTATCGGATGCCAGATAATTACCCAATCCCAAAATACTCTATTCTTTCTTCCAATTGAAGACAATAATGCGTGTCTATCTCTCCCTCTTAACTGGGGAGGATCCATTTACCATGTGTCTACATTCTTCTTCATGGCCTTCACTGAGACTTATGGCGGTTAGTCCTGGTCTAGTGCATGACCCATGAGATAGAAAAAACACAACTGTCACTCCCTCTTAACCAGGGACCTACAACAATGAAGAAAACATCCAGCTGCTCATGAAGTACTCCTACCGATGATGTCATGAATTAAGGAGCCTTAAATTTTCTTCTTAGAGCACAGATCATTCATCACTTTCATCACTTTCATCCAAGAGCCATGTCTTTTATCAGAAAGTGATCCATCAATCTGTCCTAGCTTCATGTTATGCTTCTTTCATTCGAACCATATATCTTCCAAGGATCTTTCATCCTGTCATATGGTTATCAACTTGTGGAAGTCATCTACTTCCATTTGACAACCCTGCATAAACTCTTTAGATGTTATTCAATTATAATTATGAATACTTAAATCAAAAGTTACCTCAGTGATGATATTTCACCATGACATCCTTCTTGTAGGCATGGTCATCCTTTGTATATGTTAACACATCTCAAAAGATATGTATTGCCAAAGGTCTTCATCCTTTCCATACTTCTTATTAGAATCTACATATATTTCCAGGAGATTTTCTAGTCATGTCTTCTCAGCTCACTTGGATGTTGACTGCCTCTTTTCATGATTGCTCCTTTTCGTGATCTCTTCCTTTCTCTTCCACACAATTTTATTTCATTTTCAGGAACTTCCAATGTGCAGCTCCTTGATAGTATATAATCATCTCATATTCCATATGAGGACATATTATGTTGATTTCATCTGGTATGGAACATGTCTATTGACAACCTGTGCATCGGTTTTCTTTGATCACACTTCTTCTACCTGCAACCTTATGACCTGTCTACATAACATCCAGTGTCGGCATAAATATATATATGTACCTCATTTTTTTTTGAGTCATCTTGCAGTAGATTTCCTTGGAGTGAAGAGTTTTATTCCCTTGACCTACTTCATCAATATGTCATTATATCCTAATCCTAGAATTCTGCAAGTTAGAATTCTCGAAGAAACCTTTTTGCTTTCTTTCTAATCAGTGAATCCAAAGAGGATTCCATTAGAAAATGTCAACACTTGTTTCCTTATTGATTATCTTTGATCTTGATGATTGCCTTCTATAAATGTTATTTCAGTGAGATTTCTAGGAGCCACTTATAGTATAGATGTCACATATGTGTTACAGACATCCTCCTACAACGAGTCCTCCTCCAATGCTTCCATCATGATGCCTATCCTAACGAGATGCATCTACATAAAATACAATGCTTTCTATCATACTATTTTACAACTGACTGAAACTTCTTAAAGATGAATATGATCTCATTCGTGGAAGAGGGCTTTTACTTCTTCTTTCTTAAATTTCTTTGTATCAGGTTCTTCCTTTTCTCTGGCAACATAGGCTCCTTCCCTCTTTCTCTTGTTTTTGATATGTGAGGGACAATTCCTGTTATAGTGCCCAATTTCATTACATTCATAGCATCTCATATTTTTGTTCTTTCGTTTCCTTTTTTGAGGACCAAATTTTCCAAATCTTTCTCTTCTAGATTCAGTGGCTTGATTTGATTTAGTTTCTTTTGTCTTACATAAAGACCATATATCCTGAAATGTTATTGCTTCTTTCTGCCCAGAGGTGCTTGAAGTGAAGCTTCCCCATTCCTTAGGTAGAGCATTTAATACCATAGTGAGTATTTCTCCATCATACACTACTGCTAATTTCTGCAGTTGTTCTCGAATTGCGGAAATCTTCATAAAATATGAGGTTATCCTTTCCTCTCTTGACATTTTCAATTTTAGCAATTCTTGTCTTAAAGTCAATATTTCTCATGCAGGACTTACCCAGAATAACTCTGCTAATTTATCATATATCTCTTTCGATGATTCTAAATTTGACAGATAGGGAATGATAGAGTCCTTTATGGATTCTATAAGGATTCTTCGGGTTCTTATTTCTCCCTTTGTGTATTTGGTATAGGCTTGAATATTTTCTTTTGATGGTTCAACATGAGAGCCTTTGACATAGTCCATTACTTTACTTTCAATTAAGTTTAGATCTGTCCTTATCTTCCATGCGCGAAAGTTTTAAGTTCCAGACAGTTTGTTACTGTCCTTGCAAGAAATCATTTTGACAGATATGGGATACTTACTTGGAAATATGCTTTCTTCTTTTATCAACTTCCTTGTTGACGATGATGAAGATGATGGTAGGATCTCCTTCTTAGATTGATTTCAAAATAGTGATCTTGGATCCTTGATGATCAAGGATTACTTCAGAATGATGATATCTTCGATAGTGTTGGGTGGTGCTTGATGATGTGTCTTCCAACAATGTCTTCAATGTCAAGAATATTTGATATCAAAGATTACCTCCTATATGTGTAGGACCTTTGAATAAGGTTGAAGGTCTTCTTGAGATGGCTTGAGGATTTCCTTGCAAACTGATTTGACTTTGACTTTGATGCTTTCTAGAGAAATTGATTCTTGCTCCTTGATCTTTGAGTGTCTCCTTGTTATGTAGCCCTTTGTCTTCAACACCTTAGCTCTGATACCATGTTGAGAATTTGATAGGGCATAGTTTAATTCAATTCTCTAATTGATAATTACTTGTGAACTTGTTTCTCTTACTTAGATCTTCTCTTCATTAGCTTATTAGTTCTTTCATCAAGTCAATCATCAAAACACAAATGACACAAGATTTTGGCTCTTCCAGCCAGGGCCAAAACCTCTCCCTCTTGGAGAGGAAACCCCACAAGTAATTCTTCCTATAGACTTCAATTGACAAGTATCATGACCATGATACAACCCTTGACCAATGTATTCCTCCAAGACCTTGTCACTGCCTCCTTTTGATTCCTAGTGTAGCTTCCTTCTTTTTTCGCACTGCTCTACATCGTTCTGCACCAGTCTTAGAAAGCTCGGTTCGTAGCCCTTGAATGATGTGATTCTTTTGCTCTTCCTTCGATCTAGCCTTGGTCTCCTAGAGACTCTTTCACGGTCGTCTTTCTGCACCCTCTAAGCTCAAGGCCGAGATCCTTTTCTGTTGTAGTAACACTCCTTTGTACTGTAATTTCCTTCGGCTTCTTTGCTAGATATGTGTTGACCCAAACTGAAATATATATGACTCTTTAGCTCAAAATCGAACTGTTGATACACTGTGGTGACCCTGGTTCTCACTGAGATATGTGAGGTATAGATGCAGCCCTTGAAGACCGAATTGTGTAGACTTTATTACCACGCAAACTTGCCTTCTTTCTTCACTGTATATCTCTTATCCTTATGCCCTGAGATCCGCACTGTATTTCGTACTGAATTTCAGACTTGATCCGAATTGGTGTATTCATAATGAGGACGCAGTTCCTTTATTTATAGTGACTGTTTCCAGTTTCTAGGTCGCCGTGAGCTTTGTAGGCAGGCCGACTTCATCAACGAGGATATTTCCAACACATTTGGAGCTGACTTTGTGGAGCAAGGTGACAAGGTCTTCGCAGCATATATTTTTCCTTTACACAAGTGTAACATGACTTCTCATACATGACTCTATTTTATACATTTATGACAAGATGACAAATCCCTAAAAGACATCAAGAAGAAGATATTGACCTATAATAAAAACTACTTGCTCATGAAACCCATGAGTCAAGCTTTACAAAATACATTTTATTATTTTTGTCTTCTTCATTACATAAATTCATAATTACATCGTCATTATGAAGACCGATCCTAGTTACACTTTTCAACAGCCTCAACTTGTGTTTTAAGGCATTCCAAGCATCCTTTCTTCCTAGGGCAGTTGTATAGTGTTTTGACAATGTTGAAGTCACTACAGGCAACCTAAAGGGTCTCTTACAACTCATTGGTCATTCATATTGAGAAGGCTACTTGTTCCTTTGCATTGTTGGATGCATAGATGTTGGCTAAGCCTGAGAAAAATCCAACCCAATCAACACAATCGAAGACATATGGGGAGTTATCAATGTCGTTACTCCACTCCTTCCTTTTTCATGCCTTTTTGAGAAAGTATCAACATGTGGCAAAACTACTTTAAGGTCCATACTCAACCAAACCCTGTTAACCTTAACTTTCTACAAATAAAAAATGTCAAGATCTATGGATATGGTCCTAATCTTTCTGGCCATATGTTTTCTACATGTCTTTCAAAACTTAAACCCTTGACATTCCACTAGGCAACTTTCATAAGGAAACAAAGGGAATGAAGTCTATCTTCTATTCATTCCCATTGTTTTCTAACTTATGTTGCAAGAAACGTGGGTCTAGGCCCCATTTCACCCAAAAAACGAAACAAAAACACGTTTCTGCGTACCGTACGACCTGGAAACACAATTCCGGCCGTATTGGTACGTTTCTCGTACGAGAAACGTTGCCAGTATGGCCGGAAACGTGTTTCCAGGCCGTACGACCGCATTTCCTTCCATCAAAAGTGTTTTTTTTTTCTTCCCTGGTTTTCGTGCCTTTTAATATTATTTTAATTGTTTAGTTTGTCTTTTGGATGCTTCTAGATGGCTTCTAAACTTATAAAAAGACGATTCGCCTCATTCTCTCATCACATGAATTGAGCAGGTTGTTTCACTTGGAGAAGAGCGATTTTAGCGAGGAGAAAGGAGGAAGAGAGTAGTGCTTCAGCTAGGGTGTTTTCACCAGTGAGCAAAGAAGATATCAGTAGCAAGAGAAAGAGATTTCAAAATCAGATTTGGAGTGCGAAGTTTCCAGCTACGACATTCTTGGTTTTTGGCTCAGCTACAATCATATTTCTCTTGTTTTTTCTGGCATTTTGGGGTAGCTTCAGCTACCCAAAATTAATTTTGGTAAGAAGCATTCAATTTCTTGGTTTTTTCCCATTGTTTCGTCTATTTTTCGAGGGTGTATGCTACCAAAATTATAAAAAATGTTTTTTATTTACAAATTTATTTTAAATTTTTTTTTTTTGCAGCAATGGCTTCCATCCAAGGTTCAAGTTCAAACCCCAAGGCCAACCCAACGACTGATTATTATCCTCTTTGGAGGCATGTTGAGGAGCTGCAAATATGTGGAGGTGGTGGCTCATGGGAATGGCAATGTAATCTTTGCAATAATTCTTACAAGGGCTCTTACCCAAGAGTGAAGGCACATCTTTTGCATGGAGGAGGACAGGGGATTGCAGGTTGCACGAAAACATTAGACCCTGTGGCAAGGAGGGAATATCAAAGAGAGCAAGATCAGACTGATGGAATTAAAAGAAAGCATGATGATCTTAGTCAAGCTAAAAATCCAGCAAACTTTGAGCCAAGGATTGTAGTTGAAGCAAGGAAGAGGAGAGGCACTCAACAACCAGAACAACCACCATCCAGAGGGGCATCCGGTACAATTCAAGATAGCATAATTTCTAAACTGGTGAATGTGCAAGCAAGAGAAGAAGTTGATTCCAAAGTGGCTCGGTGCATCTATGCATGTGGTATCCCATTCAATCATGTTCGCTCTCCTTACTGGCAAGATATGATAAGGGCATTTAACAAAGCTCCTCAAGGGTACAAGGGGTCCAACTATGAGAAAGTTAGAACTCAGCTTCTAAAAAACGAGAAGGATCTTGTGGAGGATGTGTTATCACCAATTCATTCTTCTTGGAGTAGCTCTGGGGTTACCATAGTCTCAGATGGATGGACAGATACAAGGCGTAGACCATTGATAAATATCATTGCCACTTCACCAAAAGGAGCAATGTTTTTAAAGGCGACAGATTGCTCGGGAGAGGTAAAAGATGCATAATTCATTGTTGATGTTATTATCAAATCTATTGAGCAAGTAGGTCCTAACAGGGTGGTGCAAGTTATCACGGATAATGCACTAGTATGCAAAGCTGCAGGTTTGATTATTGAGGGGAGGTATGACCACATCTTTTGGACACCCTACATTGTCCATAATCTGAATTTGATCTTTGAGGAGATCGACAATAAAGTCCCATGGATAAATGAACTCACAGGGGAAGCAAGGGAGATTGTTAAATTCATCACCAACCACCACTAGTCTCAAGCAATATTTGAGAGTACTCCAAATTGGAGTTGTTAAAAGTCGCTGAGACAAGATATGCCTCAAACTTCATAATGTTGCGCCTCCTTGTTAAGGTTAAGCAAGCATTAGTGTCTATGGTGGTGAGTCAACTTTGGGCTGAGTGGAGACAGACAGATTTAGAGCGGGGATCTACGGTGCATAGATTGTGCCTTGATGAGGATTGGTGGAGCGAGATAGGTTTCTTGCTAATGTTCACTACCCCTGCATTTGAGTTTCTTCGGAATGTTGACACTGACCAACATTTCTTAGGAGAGGTATATTATGGCATGGATTTCATGGTTGAGAAAACTATGGAAATCATTTCACAAGAGTCTCCACAGCTTTTGTTTGTAGATTATCATTTTGCCAAATTAATCAAGAAAATCATTGTTGATAGGTGGAACAATTTCAACGCTCCATTGCACACTTTAGAACATGCCTTGAACCCAAAATTTTATGATGAGGAACTTATTGCTCAAAGCAATGGGAAGAGGAAGGCACCCCATAAGGATAGAGAGGTGGCTAATGGGGTGAAAAAATCCCTTATGAGAAATTTTCCAGCTCATCTACATCGTGAAGGAAGAATTTGCTAGTTTCGCTGCAGGAATATATGATTATTCAAATATATCATCTTTGGAGGAGAGAAGCACCATGAATCCATTTAGGTGGTGGATTTGTCATGGAGCAAATGGTGTACATTTGCAAAACCTTGCCATTCGCCTCCTTTAACAAGTGGCAAGCTCTTCATCAACAGAAAGGAATTGGAGCACCTGTGGTTTTATTCATTCTGTGAAGCGCAACAGGTTGGGCTCACAGAAGGCAGAGGATCTTGTTTATGTGCACTCCAACCTTTGCCTTGCATCTCGTAGGGGTCCAAAATATGGCAATGGTCCTTCAAAGTAATGGGATGTGGATCCAGAAAATCCTGATTTGGATCTCTTTCTTGCTGCCTTGAATATTGAGGACCAGGATCATAGAAGTGGAATTGGCCAAACATCTTCTTCATCCACACCATCCACTGCTGAGCATGCTTCTACTGCTATATTTGATGAGGATTTGATAATGAGTATTAGTCTTTTGACTTTATTGTACTTGCAGCCTCATATATATAATAAACGCTGATTTTGAGATTTTGATATATAATAAAGGTTGGTTTTGGATATTCCGATATTGCTATTTTCATTATGTGTCTGTTATCATTCATGAGTAAATGTGTTGTAACTTGTAATATTTTATGCTTTGAATTTATCATGTATGTTTTAAACTTTTATGATTTCACATAACATTTCTTAAATATCCTAAATTCTAATATAAATATATAAATTATAATATATATATATATATATATATATATATATATATATATATATATATATATATATATATATCCCGCGTTTCCCCTTTTCCAAAATTTGGGGAGGTCGCGTTTCGTATCACTTCCTGTATTGGAAACTCGTTTCTGTTTCCTCGTTTCATGCAACTTAGTTTCTAACCCATCTAAGACCTTGGATTCAAAGTCGTAGGGGATTTCAAAGCAACATGCAACCATTGGTCCATGGTGATAGAATTGTGTTTATTTTGAGATTCATCTAATGTATCTTTCGCATGAGTGTATTAAGGGTAGTGAGTGTGCACTTCATCCTCTTCTCAATCAGGAGGCCAAAGGAGAGTGCATAATTATCTTTATTGCAATAGAGGTTGAGGGGTTTGCTAATGCGTAGCTTCATTATTGCAACTACTTTTGGTGCTTGCATTTTCTAGGTAGTATTGTTTTTGATTGTTCTTATGAACAACTTGTACCCATTCACTATCAAAATCATTGTTAATGGGTTGCTTGGGTCCTGTTAGAAAAAAATCTCGCACTTCTCCAGATAAAGTCCTAAACCTCAAGTGTGAGACCTTGTGTATTTCAAGAGGGGGCTACTATCACCTAACCAATCCTCTTTTTACTTCTGGTCTACTCTCTTCTGGCTCAAGGGGGGTTCTCCCTAAGATAGGATTGACATGGTTTTCAGGGCTTTGAAGGTAACTTCAATATTTGAGTTCAAAGAGTCAAGAAAGGTCCCTAGACACACACAATTAGGAAATTACAAGGTGATTTTATAAGGTAAACCCCAACAAAGCGTTTTAAAAGAAAAAGGTGATGGAGAATAGAAGATCAATGGCGTAGCTTGTCAATACATTTTTGGGGATATGGGGTTTAGGAGCAACACACTAGGAAAGAAGTGGAGTAGATTTAGGTTCAAAGACCAGGGCAGACCCACTAGTGTTCCCTAGAGGTTTGACCTAGAAGTCCTACTATCTTCAAAACTGAGATAAGGGAGTGAGCTCCACATAGGTCATCTCAAAGAGCTTGATGAGAGGTGCAAGGAGTCTTTGAGTGGATCTAGCTTCAAAGGCTAGGGAAGACCCACTTGTGTACCCTATAGGTTTGGTCTAGACTTCTTACAATCTTCCAAAATGGGATAAGGGAGTGAGCTCCACTTAAGTAATCTCAAAATAACTTGGTGGAGGCTTTGTCAAAGAGAGATAGTAAAGTAAAAGCTACCATGCAACACTTAATGACCATCCTCTATTAACAAAACCAAGAAAATTATAACTTACTTCATTTATCATGCATCCATCGAATATCTATGAATATTCATCCATTAAAAGAAGACTATCCACATCAAAATTCAACAAGACCTTCCTACATCAAGATCTACCAATATTCATCCAAGAGAAGAAGATTATCCACATCAACAAAATCCTCCAAGAGGTCACTCTACTTATTCCTTCATAGCCAAATTTAAGAAATAGGACAATTTCAGAAATTTCAGACTTGCTAAGGAGGGATATCTCCCCCATTGCAACCATGAGAAAATGAGAGGAAGTAAAAGCTTATTGAGGAGTAAAAGCCCTCCTCACTTAAATTCCCTTTTCACTTAATTAATCAATCTAAAATTACAAAAATATGGGCTTTTCAAGCCATATGTACAACACTAACAAGCAAAAGTACTAAAAAATGACAAATTTCCCTAAGATATGGCAATTCAAAGCTTCAAAGTGCAACATCCAACATCTAGAGTCCCTTTTGCAATTACTCTGACCAAGGATTAGGGAAGGTATCCCTGTGACAAGTACTATGATCGAAATTAGGAGAATGGTCTGATAGAGGCTAGTTGGTGCCTTCCAACATCCTACTCAGATCTTTGAGGGAGTTGCTTGGATCTCTAAGAGAGTTGCTCGGATCTTTGAGAGAGCTGCTCGAATCTCTGTTTAGAGAGAGCATGTTTTGGCATTTAGCTCGGGTCGATGTCGTTTGGAGTTTCACTTGGACTATGTGCATTAGTCGTGTGACGGTGAACAAGGATTAGTCTAGATACCATGAGGTTGAGGCGTAGATCAGATCATGGTGACTAGTTGATATTGATGTTGTACCATAGATACTGAGTGGATGCCATGATTTTTATAGGTCAAGAGGGTTGACTTGGATGATTATGATGCTGGTATTTATGATATTGATGATGCTTATCTTAATCTTGAATCGAGTCCCGTAATCCCATAAGGATCCAAAATGATGTCACTCTGAAAATGCAGGCAAAGTCATCCTTTTGTGAAGTTCTAAAAGACATTAAGGAAATTTCTCACTTTGGATTGATATATCAGCTTGAGGTATCTTTATGAACCTCATGACCAATACATGCTACACAGTGTTGAATTTTTCATGGGAATTCAGACCTACAAGAAGAACCGTAAAGCTAATGCTTTAGAGTAATGGCACCTCTATTATGCAAGTTGTGGATAACATCACACAACCACATAAGGAAAGTTCGTGACCTTTGCTCAGATTGAAGTATTGAACATGTGCTTTCTTTGAAAAATGTTACTATGTCATAAACCCTACATTGCAACTGATTGATGAAAGTATATTTGAAGTATACCTTTGCATAAAACCCGCTTATAATGAAAAAAAAATGCTGAATTGTCTCTTAAGAATCATGAAGATATATTTTGAAACAGAGGGAGAAGTTATCATAAGATTAACTGAGCCTAAAATATCAAGTTGTTGAATTGAAGAACCATGGCAATTGGCCCGACACAATCTAAAGGTGATTCTTCTAAGGTCACTTAGTTGGCTCAAATATCTTGATTTCGGAAGGAAAGGCTGGCCCCTCTTCAAGCTTAAAAGTTTTAAGGATTTCCTGATAAAGTCATTTGCAAACCTTGCACTAGGATAGGTCAAGGACACAAATGACTAAAGATATTGAAGGTTTTATTTCAGAGAAAGTTTTGATGCCAGGAAAGATATCTTACATCTACTGTTTAAGAATGTTCAAGTTATTCTTTGTACATTGAAATGAAGGCCAAGTTCTTATGAACAAAATACTACTGCTCCAATGATTTAGAGAAAGCAGATCATCATTGGACTCTCTTGATTGATTGTTGACAATGTTGCATATGTGAAGGGCATGTCAACTCTAGGATTCTGACATTTGATTATGAAATTGAAAATCTAGGGTTTGTAAACCCTAGTAAGCAAAAAAATCTTGAATTGGTCGTTCCTGCTGAAGATAGAAATCTTGTTTCATGCAAGGAAGATATGACACCATGATGACATTGTGGATGAAGCTGATGCAAGAAGGCCAAGATCAAGAGGGAGATAACATTCCTCTCAAAAGTTGTTTTTCCATGGCCTCCTAGTGAGGATTGCAGGGATGTGTTGAAGGTTGCTAATGGCTTTGGCAACAGAGGGAGAGGAAGTGGAAGAACGAAGCAAAGCTTGTGACAAAAGGATTTGTCCCAGAATCGAGGTTTGAAGATCTGAGTTTAAGAGGGAGCATGCAAATAAGAAAATTTGAAACATGCCTATCTGTGGCTAGAGATGAGAGACTAGAAGATTCTCCGAGTAAGAGGGAGATCATATTTTTGCTCCAGTTGTCAAGACTTTGAAGAAGTCTCATAATTTAAGAAGGCCTTTAAGGAGTCATGTGGAGCAACTATGATATGCTGTACCAAAGAAGGGGCAGATAGAAAAACTTATGTTGGCTTCAGAGGGAGCTCAAAATGATCATAGTAGAGTATGTTTCAGATTAAGAGGGAGTTGGCAACTCAATGTGATCTCGAATTGATGAAGCCTAAGCCTGATGAAATCTTTATTGCAAAAGTTTGTTAATAATAGGCAGTTGATTGGTTCTTTAATGAACTTGGTTTGAATATTTGCTTTTGCAGTGAATACATTAAATCAGATGAAGCCAAAGTATGATCAGTGGATACTCTTGTGGTTTGCTAATTATTGTTTGAAGTATGTGGCTGGTAATGAGCTTAGGCTACTGGGATACTCCAACATTGATTGGGCCGAAAGTGCTATCGATGGAAAGAGTACATCTGGCGGACGTTTTTGATTGGACTCAATAATGGTTTCTTGGAGGAGCAGGAAACAATGTTTTGTGGCAATTAGTATTGCTGAAGCTGAATATATGGCAACCTGTGCATTTTGTTGTGAAGCAGTTTGGCTTCAGAAATTGCTTACTGAAATGTTTGAGCTTTTTGAGTAGGTGCTGGAATTGACCATGATATTTTGTGACAGTCAAAGCTACATGGTAGGTCGAAGCAAATTGGTATTAAGTAGCACTACATTCATGACATGGTGCAGAAGGGAGCAGGAAAGCTTCAGTACATGTCCATTGATGAGCAGACGACTGACATTCTCACAAAGCCTCTGTCTTGGGCGAAGTTTGTATACTTCAGAGACAAGCTTGGACTAGTGGAGAACTCCTTTATCAGCGAGAGTTAGCATTGACGTGACATCAATAGGAGCATGGCTCTGACTGTTTGTAACAATAGGAGCTTTGCCCAGACAACAAATGGGTGGACAACAGTGGTATGGCTCAGATTGTTGGTGACAACAGGAGCATGACCCGGACTGTTGGTGAGATAGCACGAGGGACAAACTTTCTTGAAAGGAATTGTCTCTGAGGCTCGGACACTCATGGACTGGGTGCCACTTCAGTGTCATGACCTAGAGAGAGACCTATGGATCTGGGACATGGGTTTCCCTAGGGTTTGACCATGGGGGATGGCAACCCTGAACTAGTCAGAGTACCATGAGGTGAGACGCCCATTAGATCACGGTGACTAGTTGAGTAAGTAGCATTGGTTAGGAGAGCTAACCTGGGTTTTGGTACATTTTGATGATGATGCTGATGTAGGTCAAGGGTATTGACCTAGATAAAGATGCTATTGATGAGATTTACCTTTTTTTGAAGAATTTGTTTCATATTTCTATCCACAATCAACATTTTTTGAGATTTACCTTTCTTTTTAGAAAGATCATGTATACAAAAAACATCTGGATAGTCATTATGAATACCTCCCTAGCTAAGTGGGAGTGTTGAAGAATGTAGCTATGGTTGGTCTTCATAATCCTTGATGTATTTATAATACTATGTAAAAACACGAAAGAAAATTAAATTTTGAATTAGAAGAAAGAAAATTAAAAGAAAGGAAATCAACAAAACCACCTAAAATTAAGATCCCCGAAAATAGCTCATACTCACATAGATAACATATTTACCATATGTTACTAGCCACCATAATTTTAGCAAGTATTTGTGTAAAAGATGGGATAAGGAACAATATGTAAATAAATATACTTACCAAGATTTACTGCCTACCATTATTTACATGTTCTTCGACACTTTAATAAATATGGGTAAAAATGTAAGTGTGGAGACTTACTAGAATTTAATCTACAAAGAGTCGTGATCTAATTTACAAAGAGACATGTCTCTTGGGTATATTGAGTATAAAATACACTTGAAACTTTTCATTTTATACATTCACTTATCACTCACATATCTCTCTTTCTTACACACGTGATCTCACTTATCCTAAGTTTTCAACATTGTGCTCTCTACTTTCCTTTCATGGTTATTGGTTTCCTTTATAGGATTGAGAGAGATTTCTTATTTCCTACATTGATGTAATATTCCTGTCTACCACAAAAATGGACTTCTTAGGATTGAGAGAGATTTTGTATTTCCTACATTGATGTAATATTCCTTATGGATGTAATATTTCTTATTATACCCAACATAAGTTCGAAATGTTTCAAAGATTTCACAATGGTGTATCCTTGTTTTTCAATAATGGTATATCTCAGCTTTGCGTCTCTAAGGACTTTACTCATGAAAGCAATGGGTTTTTCATTTTTGTCATTGCCCTTTTGCAAGAGCACACCAACTTTACTCATGAAAGCAATGGGTTTTTCATTTTCATTTTTGTCTTTTGCAAGAGCACACCAGCAATTGTTTCTTTAGGAGCAAAGGAAAAGATGATAAAGTCCTTTATTAGGATAACTAGAACTAGAGCAGACACTCGATTTTGTCCTTTATGACTTCAAAGGATTTCTTAGATTATTCCATTCAAACAGACATCCTTTTTTAACGAATTTTCCATGGCTTAATGATCTTTGCAAATTTTGGGATAAATCATCTTATTAAATTAATTTCTCCAAAGGAAGATGTCCTTTGGGAGGTTTATTGATTGTATGGATTGGACTCTTGCAGGGTTGATATGGATACCATCCTTGGAAACAATATGTCCTAGTAATTTACCTTAGTCTACCTCAAAAATGTACTTCTTAGGATTGAGAGAGATTTCGTATTTCCTACATTGATGTAATATTCCTGTCTACCCCAAAAATGGACTTCTTAGGATTGAGAGAGATTTTGTATTTCCTACATTGATGTGATATTCCTTATGGAAGTACCTTAGTTTTCCCAATGAATTTCTGAGTTTGGTTGAGCAGATCAGTGACACATTTTGTCAAATGTTTTGAAGGTCTATAGCTGTAGGTGCAATTTCTTAAATTTATTTAAAGGAACAAGCACAGTATAAAGTAGATGTTTATGGAAATGCTTCAGACCAGCAATCTATTATTCATATAGTGCTCAGAAATTACACAAATCACCATGAATATGCTTCAGCCCAGCTGACCGTAATTTAAATTAAACTCAAGAAATTTTATGGAAGTATGCTACAGCCACACTGAAGAAGATACCACAATATATATCAGCAATAAATTCAGAGAGTCTGATTGTCAAATGACAGCAGGATAGTAGTTGGTACTCTACCTACAGAGATGGAGATAATGCTCAGCTCAGCCCTTAATATCTCATCCCTTTTATCATGCCCTTTGCTTGCCCACGAACAGAGATGCTAGTGAACTGTAGATCAGAGTGTATGACTGAAGATGGCTGTTACAAATCCCAAGGAGCACCAGCAATCCAAAGGGTCTATATCTCTGCAACTTGAAGTATGCCACAGCCACACTAGCATCTCTCCATTGGGTACATACCAATGGGAGTATGCTACAGCCACACTGAAGAAGATACAACAATATATATCAGCAATAAATTCAGAGAGTCTGATTGTCAAATGACAGCAGGATAGTAGTTGGTACTCTACCTACAGAGATGGAGATAATGCTCAGCTCAGCCCTTCATATCTCATCCCTTTTATCATCCCCTTTGCTAGCCCACGAACAGAGATGCTAGTGGACTGTAGATCAGAGTGTATGACTGAAGATGGCTGTTACAAATCCCAAGGAGCACCAGCAATCCAAAGGGTCTATATCTCTGCAACTTGAGCGATGGCAATCTGTCCTCAAAATGTGAATACAACCCAGCAATAATGCCAACTAATAGGCAGCATAAATTCTGAATTTTATGTCTGTTTCTAATCTAATTTCGAACTGGGAATGACGCTTCTCAGCCTTCTTAATATACCAGATTGGTAATGCAATCCGGCCACATCTAATGAGCAGAAAAATACCCAACCAAACTCAGCTACTAATCTCTAAAAAAATATGCCCAAGTATGCCAATGAGTTTAGCTTGTAAATGATTAGATTTGGCCACCAATTGGCTGAGTGTTGTAGCACGAATTTGGAAAAAACCCTGTGTAATAATAGCCGAAACAAAAACACAGGAACCCCTGCTAATGGTCCAGAAATGCAATTGCAACTCGGCCTCTAATCTCAGATGAAATTCAGCCCACCAAGTGTGGTCTCAAACCCTTCAGAAATTTGTGGAATATTCTGCAATGAAGGAATGGTGCACCCTCTAGCTGTTGGTGTTGTTCATCTCCTCTTTGACGCTGATATTTTTAATTAAATTCGGCATCTTTAATAGAATGAATTCGGCCTCTTGGAGAAGAAATGAACTCGGCCCTCAAAGATGATATAGTCCTGCAAACAAACTAAAATTTCACAATGCCAGAGCACCTGCAAACAATTGAATTATATGTTGGAAAGATCTGAAATCTTCCCAACAAGTCAACTAGGGTGGCACTTGAAGTCCACCAAAATTAGCTAATGAGTTTTGCTTGAAACTCTTGAAACTCGCTTGAGCTTCTTCACAATGTCAAATAGAAATGATAGAATAGAATGATTTTCCATTGAGTTACTCCTTTTATAATTCTTCATGGAGCCTCCTCCTATCTTCTAGATTCCCCTTTTTCCCTATTATTTTATTGGTGGGGCCCAATTTCCACTAGGAGACTTTTTACTGCCATCTTGATTTTAATAATAATTTACCTCCTTTATCAATAAAATATTTTTTTGCTGCAAATCTCCAATAAAATATTATTTACTGCCTATGTCACAGGGTTTGTCGGACCTAAATGTTGAGGTTCGAAATTAGCTGAACTTCAAAAATTTTATTAAAATTCGGTTAGGTTCGACCAGGTTCGGCACCAGGATCTCTGTGTTCACGTTCTCTATGTTCAGCTCTGTAATAACCAATGCAAGATAGACGGGTGTAACCGTGTAAGGGTCAGAGCAAATGACCTACCTCTCTTGCGACGATGACGATTTTGCTTATCCTCACTGCTATGATCGCGTGCTTGCTGCTTCGATGGAATTTCTAAATAGAATTACGTGATGGTCCACTAATGGTCCGACAGAAACTGACACAACTGATACATTAAATTATTTTGTGTCAACATGGCCCTTTCAAATGGCCGTTACAGGTCTAAAATGGCAGGGCGTAAATTATAGGTAATGAAATTCAAATTTTTTTAAAAACTTAATGTATTTTATTTATAAAATTACTATTTATACATATTTTCAACTATAATAATTACTTTTAATATAATGAATTAACATATTTTCAATTATATCTAGTTAAAATTTAAAATAATTATTTTAATATATTTTAAATTATATATAATTATTTAAAATATATATAATTAAAGGAATTAGTGTTATTAAATTTTTTATTATAATAAATATTATAAATTAATATAGCTTATATTTAAAGAAAATTATAAATTTATTAATATGATATTTGATATAAATTATAAATATATATTAATTATGAACAAATATAAAAGATTTAAATATTTTTTTATAGATTTTCAAATTTTTGAATATGTATATGCATGAACCTAATGGCAAACCTCATAACGAATTTCATTGGAAAAATCGAATTCGAATAAAACTTGATTGTAGGCGAACTCGAATTCGAACCCGAACCATGTGACATTGATTTAAGTAATGTCATTTTTATAATTAGATCCTATTATGATTAAGTTATTCATGTGTTTTACTAATCAAAATTCCTACTCATAGTTTTATAATTTATTAATTGATTTTGATTTTTTTTATGCCATATATATATTTATTGAAAAATATATATAGTCGAACCTAATGTCGAACCTCATTACGAACCTCATCAGAATATTTTCCTTAATCGAACTTAATCGTCGCTGAACTCGAATTCGAACCCGAACCGTGTGACATAGTTTACTGCCATTCTCTCTTAAAATAATAATTTTCCTTCCTCTAATAAAATATTCTTTTGCCACCATTACACTAAAATAATAATTTCTCCCTTCTCTCACAAAATAATATTTTCCCCTTTTTTGATATTACCCAAAAATTTGCAAAACTCCTAAGTGAGTGATTTTTGGATGCACAAAAATTGGGAACATCACAATTGATCAAATATATTTCTCAAATGTTGTACATAAGCATTTCTTTCTTTAGATAGAACTGTCATGTCATCTTGGTATATTTCAATTATTTTTCCAATCAAATCTCTAAAAGAAAAATCCATTGCTCTTTGAAAAGTTGAACCGGAATTCAAAAGACCAAAAGACATCCTTAAGTACTTGTATGTTCCCCAGGGGTTAGTGAAAGCTGTCTTTAGTTGATCCTTTTTTTTAACCAAAACTTGATTATACGTAGAAAACCTGCCAACATAGACAACATTCCAGCTGTTGTGACTCTTTGCTAAAGGTTTTCTATATTTGGGCGGGGGTAATTGTCCTTTAGGGAATATTTGTTTAGATCACTAAACTCCACACATAGTCAAATATCATGTCTCCTTTTGTAGACCAAAACAGGATTAGCTATCGAAGAAGAATGTCTAACAGGAGAAACTGGCTTGAAGCAATTTATATAATTCCTTTTGGATTAAACGGGCCAACTTGGGGTTGATGTGCCACAAATTTTGTCTAACAGGTTTTGCATCCTCTCTCAAAGGAATAGTATGTTAGATTACCTCCTTACTATATGCCTTTAAGTCTTGTTAAGACCAAGCACATATATCTTTGTATTCTTAAAAAAGTTTCCCAAGCTTTTTTCTTTCTTTAGGAGTAATATTCTTACCTATTTTGGTTGTTTTAGATCTAGATTCAGAGCCTCTATTGACCTCAATAACTTCTTTGGATTGATCGTCTATTGATTTCTTCTTACATTTATCATATCTATCAAAGAATTTTTCTAAGGGAACTACTCCTTTAGGAAGGGAATCCTTTGGAAGGCTTTAAATTTTTAGATTTTTGAAATTTGTTTGACCCCTTGAAAGATCCTTTCACATTATGCATAAAACGAAGGATTTGGGCATCATCTCTAAAGACTTGGCAATGTTCAAGGTTATTAGGTATAGTTGGTCTAAAAATCATCTCTAAAGAACATTTCCCATTCAAAAAGTCAATCAAAGGTTGCAAGGTGGACGCAGCAACAACAATTGAATCGACTAAGACATTGTGATCCCTAGGGACAAGTTATATAGCAAAGGCATCGAAAAACTCAATTGTGTCCCCATACCGCATTTCTATATCTTCGTTTTCTATCATTCTAAGTGGTAAAAGTTTTTTTAATTTGAGAAACAATTAGGTTTGAATCATTGATAACTTAATCTACATATCTAGGGTAAGATCCAATCCTAAGTTTAGAGCTTCATATTTAGCAATAATGTTGGTACATTCAAAATCAAGCCTATATGAAAATAACTTGCACTACTTGTTTGGTGAACCGTGAAACTAGGACAATTGCAACACCAAAACTTGTTTTAGCATAAGCTCCATCAAAATACATTGTCTGAACTCTGTATAGACTTCTTACACCTCTCCCTTAAGCTCTTATACACTTAGATGTTAGCCCTTCTGAATAATGGGATAGAAGGTATGGGCACCTTCACTATAAGATACTGCCATCTCCGAATCAAATGTTCACTAGCATCCCTGAATTGAAGGAAGATCACGAGGGAATCTGTAAGGGATGTACTCTAGGCAAGAATGTAAAGAAATAATTTGCAAGAAGTGGATACAAGATCCAAGGAAATCTTAGATCTCATTCACTCTGATGTGTGTGGACCTATGGCAGTAAAATCCCTTGGAGGTCATCAATACTATGTGACATTCATTGATGACTATTCTAGGAAAACATGGATATACCTCCTCAAGAAAAAAGATGAGGTATTTGAGAAATTTCAAGAATTCAAGAATGAAGTAGAGAATCTGATAGAAAGGAAGATAAAAACCCTTAGGTCAGATAATGGTGGAGAATACACCTCCAAAGAGCTTATAACATTTTGCAAGGAAGTAGGGATCAAGAGGAAGCTAATTATTCTTTATAATCTCGAACATAATGGTGTGGCTGAAAGGAAGAGCATAAAAATTGAAGAATGTGTTAGAGGTAGACTACATGATTAAGATCTCCCTCAGTTCTTATGGGGAGAAGCATCTGTAACAACTGTCTACTTGCAAAATCGAAGTCCTCATAAGATTATCAATAATATGACTCCAAAAGAAGCATTTACAGGAAAGAAGCCAAGTGTGAATCATCTTCGAATATTTGGATGTCCAATTTACATGCACATTGCGAAGGACAAAAGGAAGAAATTGGATCCTACGAGTACAAAAGACATCTTTGTTGGTTATAGTGCTTCATCAAAGACGTACAAAATCTACATTAAAGAGGATTGTCGTATTGAAGTAAGCAGGGATGTCATCTTTGATGAAAGTGTAGCTTACAAGAGATCCAAAGACATTCTAGTTGATTATGATGAAGAAGAGGTGCCCATTTTTGAAGAAATATCAAAGGATAACAATGTTCAAGATCCTACATCAATTCATGAAGATGTTGGAGGACCTAGTGAACCTGCGCAACATGTTGTTATTCCATAAACTCCTAAGAAACCTACTTGGTTGAGAAAAAACTCTACAAGAGGTAGAGGGACATGCAACATCAAAGGGAACTTTTAGAGAAAGTAAAAGACATAAAAGTGATTTTGGCTGTGCAACTTATATGACTAAGCTTATTGAATTTGAACTTTCCTCCTATGAAGATGTAGCTAAACATCAAGAGTGCAAGAATGCAATGCAAGAAGAATACCAGTCAATTATGAAGAATGATGTCTAGGAAATTGTTCCTTGACCAAGCGACAAATCTGTAGTCACTTCAAAATGGATATATAAGATAAAACATGTTGCAGATGGGAAGCAAGATTTGTGGCTAGAGGCTTTTCACAACAAGAAGCTATCGATTATGAAGAAACCTTCGCTCCTACAACTAGATATACAACTATTGAATCACTTGTCTCTTTGTTTGCTACTATGGGATGGAAAATCCATCAAATGGATGTTAAAACAACTTTTCTAAATGGGACCATTGGTGAGGAAGTTTACATTGAGCAACCTCAAGGATTTGAAGTCCATAAGAAGGAGACACACGTCTGCAGATTGAAGAATGCTCCATATGGCTTGCAACAAGCACCTAGAGCATAATATGCAAGGATGGATGCATACTTATTGAGACTTGTTTTTTTCAAGAGTTCTGCAATTCCTAACCTCTACATCAAAGTGGTCAAGGATGAACGTATAATCATACTCCTATATGTGGATGATCTACTTGTTACAGGTATGGAGCATCGAATACAAGAATGCAAGAGATAGTTGGCAACCGAATTTGACATGAAGGATCTTTGGCTTATGCATTATTATTTGGGACTAGAAGTTTGGCAGAAACCTGGTGAAATCTATCTTGGTCAAGGAAAATATGTGATCGAGATACTACAAAAATTCGGCATGATGGATACCAAGCCAATGACAACTCCTATGATTACTAATCTAAAGAAGTTGAGGAGTTTAGTTTCTAGTCCGATGGATCCTACTTGCTATAGAGAATTGATTGGCTCCTTAATGTATCTTGTGAATACTAGACTTGACATTTGTTTTGCAGTAAATGTTTATAGTCAATTTCAGACGGAGCCAAAACATGACCATTGGATAGCGGCCAAACACATCCTAAGGTATCTTCGTGTGACCATGCATCATTGCCTTAGATATGCTGGTAATGAAATCTAACTTTTGGGATATACTAATTCTAATTGGGGTGGCAGTGAGAGAGATGGAAGAAGCAGTACAGGTGGATGCTTCGACTTGCGATCTTCCATGATCTCATGGATGAGCAAGAAGCAAGATATTGTTGCTTTGAGTAGTGCGAGTATGTACTGCAAGTGAAGTTTGCATAGAGGTTGTTTGACTTAGAAAGTTGCTATCAAATTTATTTGAAGGACCACTAAGCCCTACAAGTATACATTTTGACAACGAAAGCTGCATAAGATTGACAAAAGACCCAATGTTTCATGCTAGGACAAAGCATATTAGCAATAAGTACCACCCTATTAGAAGCCTGGTATGAGTGGGGTCGTAAAGCTACGCTATATTCCTACAGATGAACAAGTAGTTGATATTCTGACAAAGGCATTACCAAACAAGAAGCTTGAGTACTTAAGAAGTAAGCTTGGTTTGGTGGATATCTCTTCCCTGGTTGAGAGGGAGTGATGATGGACATTATACTCTTTTCTTCATGTGTCATGTACTAGATTAGGACTAATAACCGTAAGTCTAAGTGAAATCCATGAAGGGAGAATGGGGTTCAGAGGATTGGATAAACATATGTGATTAGTACCACTTGAGGATTAGAAAATCCAAGATAGAAGTAAAAACTCATAAACCAATACTCTTTGAGGATGAGGTATGGCATCCAAGATAAGAGTAGTCGAAGAGGACTAATATTATTTGAGGATTGAGAATCCAAGATAAGAATAGTCCTAAAAGGACATACCTAGTGAACATCTGGATGGGGTATGTGCCTTTAGAGGTAGTGTGGTGTCTCATGTAAAGCCTCCCAACATTATGCTCTCATATAAGTAGAGCTTGTTAGTTAAGGCCTTGTTGACAATGCTGGTTGTAATATATATGCTTAAAAGATGGCTTATCAATCCGACTCTTCTTATGAGAATACTTCAATGTGAGATTCCTTGTACCTCATGATGGGATTATGAATACCTCCCTAGTTAAGAGGGAGTGTTGGAGAATGTAACGAGATTCGGTCTTCATAGTGACCTTTGTAATCATGACATTGTATATTCTATATAAAAAGAAAAAGAATTTATATTTATTCAAGCATGGGTTTCATGCTCAAAGTTCGGGTCGAAGCATGTTCTTCATGCTTCTAGGGCTTGTTGAGTCAAAGAAGAATTTATGTAATGTATTATAGTCCCATTTGGACTTGTTGGAAGAAAATAAAATATTATTTGTGAGTCTAATAAGTCAATTTATCCTCCAAGACCAAGTCGGCCCTACAAAGTGTGAAAATTTCTTAAATTTAAGAAACCCTACTATCAAACCTTGATTTATTTCTCCTACTTACATAAGTTATTAATCTGAATATTCATAATTAACATCGAATTAAATACAGTTAACAACCTACACATACAGATCAAATACTGAATAACATGCTCATAGACAAAGTGACACACAAGGATTTTCTGGACAAATGTCCCCGGAAAAACCCAATGCGGGAAAACCGGTGTTGCTAGCTTCTGGAGGGTCTTTATTATTATGCAAATTCTAAGTACAACAATCCTGGGCACCAAAACTGGTTAACCCGATAGAGAAATATAAATGGCAGCAATACCTCTATCTTGGAGACAAAAAAATATGACTGATTCACACCCTCAAACGGGATTTACAGAATTCAGCCCCTTTCCGGCCTCTGGCAACCCCGACGCTGCTCTAAAACCCTTTGCATCAGCCTGACTGGCTTGCATCAGCCTCTGCGCTACTCAGGAAGGGCTTGCGTCACCCTAGAAGGGGTTACGCTGCCCTAGCTAGGCCTATGTCAGCCTTGCTTGGCTCCTGCTGCCTCTGTGCTGCCCCTGCTGGCCTCTTGGCTAGGCTACGTAGCTGCTGCCTTTGCGCTGCTCTGGAATGTTCCTTCTCTGCCCTCATTGTACTCTTGGCCTGGGATCAAACCATCCCACTTGCCAATATTGCCCCTCGCTGTAGCTGAAACACTTCTGAAATTCTTAGCAAACCACGCCTTAGAATCTCAGCTTAGCTTCAGTGCTCTGCCAGTGTGTGTGTTCTCCAACTGACCCCAAGCCCTTCTCTTATAATTTTCTTGTTGAAACATCAACGATCGTGATCTAATCTCTAATCGACGGCTAAGATTAGACGCTGCTTGATCTGCCTCACATAAGTCATTCTCATCACATGTTTAATTTAATTCACTTTAATCTTTTAATTTTCCTAAGTTAGACTTAGCGTCCTTAATTAAAAAGATTAATTATTTGATAAAATTTAAACCTGATGGAATTCTTCTAAACACTTTCTAGGTCTTGGAGATCCCATGTACTCTAGCTCCTTCACAAATTTTGGGAGCTAGAGCACATTCGATGCTACCCCAAAATCTCAAGACTCCCTCTTAGCGAGGAATGTGCTCTAGCAATACACTTCACCTCGAAGTACTGCTCTGATCTCTGGTATTGGTCTCTGCGCTGATGCTTGGCCTGCTTCCCTACATCACTATGTTGCTGTTGCTCTCTGTACTCTTGCCCATAACTCTGCCGTCGTCACTGCTACATTTGTACTGCAACTCCCTCTCAAATTGCTGCATCGTGCTGCCAACTGTTGCACTGCAACTCAGTTGCTGAGAGTAAGCAACTGAAGGACCCCTGCTTAATGATAGACAAGTCTGTCGGGCTGTCTCTCATCACTGAAGCTACATAGGCTACTGCTCTGCGCTATCCTCGTGAAGCCACTGCGCTGCTGTAGCTCTGCACTGCGTAAGCATGGCTCCTCTGTGTTGCTGCTGCATCTGCACTGCGTTGCTCCTTCTCCAGCGTCTCAGCCTTTGCCTTTGCTTCATCCGTGATCTTTGCACCCACTGCTCTAGTCATTCCTTGCTACTATCTTAAGGCTCTCGTAGCTCAGATGTAATCCAAGAGTGGGCTACTCAAGGATCCCACCACCACTCTGTAGCTGCTCTACAGATCAATATCGCCCCATCTCCGTGGTTCATGAGCACTCATGGCTATGTCATCGTCGGAGCCATCGTCTGCTACAACAGCCTTGGAACTAGAAGCTTCCTTGCCCTTCTTCCTTTGAGGACAATTACTGGTGAAGTGTCCAAGTTCGCTGCATTGGAAACATTTGATCTTAGATAGATCATGCTTCTTTTTCCCTTGCTGCTTCTTTGATGCCAGGGCTGCATCTTCCTCTTACTCCTTCACCTTGCCCGCTCCCGTGCTGGTCTGCGTCTTGGTCATTCAGCGGATCTCCTCTTGTCGGAGGATAGCCCACATATCGTCCCAGTTAGGAAGGTCCACTCTACCCAAAATGCTTTGGACAAATGTTTCTCAGTCCTCTGTGACTACATTTAGAGCAGTCTTCACCATGACATCATCCTCCACCTTGACCCCTATGCCAGTCAGCTGATCTCGGATCGACTGTAGTCTGAATAGGAAATGATCGATTTCCTCTCCCTTGGTCATCATAAATAACCTTAGCTGGTTCTCTAGAAGCATCTTCCTCTGGACGAACTTCCCCTGATACAATGTGGTTAAAGCTTTCCACATCTCATTAGCCATCTTATTCTCGGCTAGTACCACATGATCTTTAACCCCGTCCATGATGAAGCGTTTGGCATGTGCCGTTGCTTCATTATGCTCTGTCAGGAGAGTTACATCGGTTGGTGTAGCCAAGACTTTCTCTACATGCCCCCTCAAGTCGTATGCCTCCAAGATTACCAGGATTTTGGCCTTCCAGATAGCAAAGTTGGACAGGTCGTCCAACCTATCCTGATCACCCAATCCGTGTGGCGCCATCTGCTCAGATCTACTTTGTTGGAACAGATCTTCCTCTCCCCGCTTCTCAATTGAAGCTCAGATCTAGGGTCCTTGGCGAAAAAGGCACCCTCTGCTCCCTCTGACAACTGATTTGCTACTTGGAAATCTGCCAAACACAACGAATCAACTCTCTTCGATCACCCTATGATCGATCCTCAGATTTCTTTTGGCAATGAAATCTGCTGAGCAGCTGTTCTCCTCCTGCTCTTTGTCAACTTAGCTCAGGTACAATTCTGCAATGGCATAATCTTCACCACACCAGCGACTGTTGAATATTTGCAACTCAACTTCCGGTTCACGACACTCTGCACAACAATTAATTACTGGATTGCATCACCTTGGCTGGCCTCTGCGTGAGAAGACTGGCTCAACGCAGGCTCTGTGTCACCCAGCTAGGACTGCGTTAGCCCCTGCGTGGCTCTTGCTGCCTCCGGTTTCTCTGCTGCTGATGCTTTCCGCAACACAAATTACTTTAGCCGTCTTGCTGGAGATCCAACTTGATCTGCAATCGCTCTGATACCATGTGAAAATTTCTTAAACTTAAGAAACCCTAATGTTAAATCTTGATTTACTTATCCTACTTACATAAGTTATTAATCTGAATATTCAGAATTAACATTGAAGTAAATACAGTTAACAACCTACACATACAAATCAAATACTGAATAACATGCTCATAGACAAAATAAAACACAAGGATTTTCTAGACAAATGTCCCCGAAAACACCCAATGCGGGAAAACTAGAGCTGTTAGCTTCTGGAGGGTTTTTATTATTATGCAGATTCTAAGTACAACAATCTTGGGCACCAAAACTGGTTAACCCGACAAAGAAATATAAATGGCAGCAATACCTCTATCTCGGAGACAAAAAAATATGATTGATTCACACCCTAAAACGGGATTTACAGAACTCAGCCCCTTTCCGGCCTCTGGAAACCCCAATGCAGCTTTGGAGCCCTCTGCGTCACCCTGAATGGCCTATGTCAGTGTTTGCGTTGCTCAGGAAGGGCCTGCATCACCCTAGAAGGGGTTACACTGCCCCTGCGCTGCCCTAACTGGGCCTGCGTCAACCTTGCTTGGCTCCTGCTGCCTATGTGCTACCCCTACTGGGCTCTTGGCTGGACTCCGTAGCTGCTGCCTCTGCACTGCTCTAGAATGCTCCTTCTCTGCCCTCGTTGTACTCTTGCCTGGGATCAAACCATCCCGCTTGCCAATACTGCTCCTCGCTGCAGCTGAAACACTTATGAAGTTATTAGCAAACCACGCCCTAGAATCTCAGCTTAGCTTCAGTGCTCTGCCAATGTGTGTTCTCCAACTGACACCAGGCCTTTCTCTTATACTTTTCTCGTTGTAACATCAACGACCGTGATCTAATCTCTAATCGACAGCTAAGATTAGAAGCTGCTTGTTCTGCGTCACTTAAGTCATTCTCATCCCATGTTTAATTTAATTCACTTTAATCTTTTAATTTTCCTGAGTTAGACTTAGGGTCCTTAATTAAAAAGATTAATTATTTGAATAAAACTTAAACTTGATGGAATTTTTCTAAACACTTTATGGGTCTTGGAGATCTCATGTACTCTAGCTCCTCCACAAATTTTGGGAGCTAGAGCACATTTGATGCTACCCCAACACCCCAAAATCTCAACACAAAGGAGAACTCGACTCAAAGGAAGCCTATTGACTATAAATAAGAAGGAACTTCGACTCATTTGGCACATTAAGCACAACAAGTTTGATCTGTAATCAAAGAAGAAAAGCAAGTGTGAAGGACAAAAAGGCAAGGAGAAATACCTAATGAAGGAAGGAAGGACGAAATCATACCTAATTTTGTCAGCACATGAGAAAATCTACGGTTTCTGGGCTAATTGTAGGCTGAAGTTGCTGATTTGAGTGGAGGCCGAGACCTATTTGAAGCAAACTTTGAGGAGGTTTGATCTTTGTTGACCTTGGAAGATTTCATCTTGCTTGAAGGACATGTTGTTGAAGGGCTAACTTGGTGCTTGGGAGGAACTTTGACTTTGGTCTTTGGGTCTTGGAAGTCTCATCTTGATTTGATTCCATAAGAAGAGAAGTATTCTTTTTGGGTTTTCCCCTTGGAGGGGTTTTTTTCTAGCTTGGAGCCTATATCTTGTGTACTTTGTCTCTTTGTGATCTTCATTGTTTTGGTAATTCTTTGATGAAAAGAAAATAACTGGAACAAAAGATCAACTAATCATCACAAATAATTATCAAGAAAGGAAAGTCAACTATAATCTACATGAAACTCGATTTTCCAACAAGATAACACCTGAAACAAAATTTTGTAGGGTTGTTTTACCTTTTTAGGGTTAGAGATGAACAATTAAGCACAAATCCTTGATGAAACTAGTCTAGGAGATGAAATAATCATTGAACTTTGAACTACTAGGAAAGAAATCCAAATTATGATTTTTCTTTGATTTTTTTACTGTTAGATTTCTTTCTAAACTAGCAAAAATAAAAGATTTTAAGTTTTAGGGGTTTTTTGCCCACTAGAGCTCAGGGGCTCAAGAAGTATACCCCACTAATAATTGGTCTTTCGTATATTAAAGGATTAGGGTTAAGAGATTAGAATCCTAGAGTAGAATAATCTCTTTTCTCTTATCTAATCAAGATAAGGTATGAAGACCATAATCCATACTTAACACTTCCCATTTCTCCACTAGAGCTCAGGGGCTCAAGAAGTATCCCCCACTAATAATCGGTCTTTCGTATATTAAAGGATTAGGGTTAAGAGATTAGAATCCTAGAGTAGAATAATCTCTTTTCTCTTATCTAATCAAGATAAGGTATGAAGACCATAATCCATACTTAACACTTCCCATTTGCCCCACTAGAGCTCAGGGGCTCAAGAAGTATCCCCCACTAATAAGCGGTCTTTCGTATATTAAAGGTTTAGGGTTAAGAGATTAGAATCCTAGAGCAGAATAATCTCTTTTCTCTTATCTAATCAAGATAAGGTATGAAGATCATAATCCATACTTAACACTTCCCATTTGTCCCTTGCATCCTCATCCCATCTTCAGGTTGATTGTTATTAGTCACCAATATTGGTTCCCTATTTTCCTCATTCTTGAGTAGGGGCCTGGGATTTTTTCCCTAAGAGGTTGATGCAACAAAATGAAAAGAAAGAGCATGGGCCATGAAGCTAAAATCCAAATAATTGGTTGGGATATAATAACATGTGTGGACAAAATCTTAGCTTGAGCTCTACCACCCCATTTACTATCACCTAGATCTTGACTAATGCACAAGCAATCAAAATTAAAGGAACTTTGGTATCCCAACCTTGATGAATAATAAATTGCTTCATGTTTAAGGTGCAAATGATGCATGAACAAAAGCTTGGAACCAAGCGATGTAAGAAAAGAAAATCAATGAAGAAAAGGAACACAAGAGGGGTGGTAATAATAGGCTAAGGAAAGGGGTAACTCAAGTCCAACAATTGCTCCTTCTTCACATTATATTTTTCAAGAATGTTGGAATTTCATAGTCATTACAACAATGGTGGCATCCTCCATGAAGTAAACCCCCACCATACCATTATTCTTGTGCACATGCAGATTGATTTATCGACCTAAGAATTGTTCTTCTCCTTAGGGTTGGAAGCACCTAATAAGGCCTTTGGATTACCCTCTCATGTCTAACCATGGTAACTTGTTTACAAACCCTAATCTAGGAAGACATTTGAATGTGATTCTTGTGTGAAGTACTTTGGTGCCTTTTGCATTAGATATGCCCCCCTATGATACTCTTATGGTTATTTTACATATGATGATGATTTCACTTGATTTTGAGGGTATGTTTTACATGTTTTCTCCTAAGTATGGCTACCATCCCTTGAGGAATTGTTTGAGACTACTCCAACACTTTAGAGAGGACATCCAACCCTAGTTGATGACCCTTTTGCGCACCAAAGCCAGGCTGTTGACGACTTTATGAGGAGTGTTAACCTTCGGATGTATTTAGCAGTGATGATGACCCTCTCCTCCCCCTCTAGAGCCTAAAATGATTCACATTAAAGTGAGGAAGCCACCTAGAAGGAAATTGTACGCTGGAGACGGTAAGACGCCCCAGGCTGGCATTGTACCTTCTTGATGGACATTGCCTTGTTTTAGGACTAGTTTGATGATGATTATGACTTGAGATCCCTCTTTAGGGGTGTTGTCGCACAGAATGTCTAGGCACTGCGACAACGGCTCAGATCGGGGGCTGTCACCCTAATCCCCAATCTCTCTATTTAAGTTGTCTCCTTATAGCAGACTAAGGGGGGTAGACCCTATGGAAATGGAATGAAGGAGAACTCGTTGGGAATCAACCAGTTCGGGAGACACGGTTAAACGACCAAATAATTGTAAAAGATCTAGCAAGATTAAATGATTTGATTGAATTGGAAAGATTGATACCAGTGCCTTATGGAGTCAACTATCCTGTTAAGGAAATTACAACCAAGTACTGGATGAGAAACCGCTGCTATGCAATGTTAATTTAGAATGCAGAATGCAAGGAAAACGATTTGAAGAAGGAGCGAGATGGAGCAAGCTTCAAAGATGAGAGTTAATGTTAAAAAGCCTAAAGCACTTAGATTATAAATAATCTGATATAACCACTAAGTACTTAATCGAGAGTGTCAATTATGAAGATGCCAAAATTACTCGATTAAAAGATATACAGATCCACAATAGAGCTCTCAAAATCAGATATCAATCACACTTACTTGAAATGATTTCCCAAACATTAGTATTCAATAAATATCCAATAATTCAAGTAAATGAAACAAAAGTTAATTAAACATTAGGCAATTTTAATTGATAGAATACGTTCCAAAACTCAGATGCCACTGATCATCAAACCCAACTGAAACATATGAAATTTACTAGCACTTAAATCTCAGTAATTATTCATCCAGATATACCATGAAAGTTAGATGCTAAATAAACATTTCATTAAATAATTTATGGATTGAACGATATTCTAAAATAATGCAAATCCAAAAATTAAATTTTCTCCTATAGTCAAACGTAGAATATATTCTTCAGTAAGATTTCAGATCTGAAATATAAATTGCAGCAGTGATTTAAACCATAGATCAGCAAACAAACGATGCCGGCACCAATGCCCAAAATGACTAAAAATAGTAAAAATTGATTAACTTGAAGAAAAATCAATTTTTAGGGCTTGATTAAGTGAAATTTCAAAATTCAATTTTAAGGCTTTAAGAGAGTTGGATTCAATAATTTTTAGAACTGATAAGTTTGTAACAGCAATAAATTGATAACAGATCAACAAACTGAAAATGCTGAAAATGATCTCCACTATATCTAAAAATAGTAAGTTTTGCCGAAAAACTGAAAATTCAGATTTTATGGACCTTATTAAGGATATGCATCAGAAATTTTCAAATTTGATTTTTCACAGTTATGCAAAATTTCCAACAAACTTCAAAATCAGATCTAGGCAAAATTAAAGATGCCCAAATGGTCAAAAATTCTGAAAATGAAGATTTTGCAATTCTAAACAATTTTGACCATATAAAATGTGTTTTTAGGGCCTAATTATTTGTGATTTGCTTGCTGTAATACAATCTGCAGAAAATAATGGTTTAGAGATCAAACCCTTAGCCCAAGGCTTTGAAGATCCCACCGTTGAAGATTCTTGAAATTTTGGGATAATATTGTCGTTTGAAAATTAGAAATTTGGAGACCAAAATCCTGTAAAAATAGCCTCAAAAGCCTATACGTCTTCAAGGGTCTAGATCTGGCTCAGATCTGAAGTTTTCCTTGGTTGATTTTTCAGATCTGAAGATTTCCTTAGCTGATTTTCAGATCTAATCCTGCATAAGAAAAAAAAAGAAAAACACAATACTCAATATGTACAAAAATAGATAAAATCCTAAAAACCCAAATGTTAGAAGTCAAAATTATGTTACAAAACTTTAGATCTATACATGTAAATTACAGATCTATACAATATATTTACAGATCTATGCACAAGAGTTGCAGATCTATCAGATCTAAGGAGTATAAGTATGGCTTCGCTCCCAGATCTGAAGATCTAAGGCTCTTACTATCCAGATCTAACTTTAAATTCAAAAAATTAAGATAAATTTTTCTATTTAGGCACGAGCTCTAGAAAGACCCTGCAAAAAATATTCCGTAAGATAACCTTAGAAATTAGGAAACAATGGGATTTTTCAGATTTTCTGAAATCTGAGAGTCGGTTGATCTAACTGAAGATTTCCCCAAATGCTCAAATCTTGAATAATGATCTCTGCACACTTAGATCTGAAGTTTAGATTGATAGAGATTTAAAAAATAGCCATGGGACCTTTCAGAAATATAGATAACTACTATTTCTGTCAAATCAAAATGCAATTTAAGAAAAACCCAGAAAACTGCACAAGATACTTGTATGCAGATTAATCCATAAAGGCCATCAACCATTAAATGCCAATAAAAGTAACAGAGTTTAGAGACAATATCACCACATAGATCTGGAAAAAGAACACCAAAGTTTGTAACCCCAAAGTCTTTATGCTTTATTGATCAAAAAATTACAAGAGCTTCTGAGAACAAGTGCACGATCCAAAGATCAGATGCAAATGACATACAAAGACCTCTAATTTATAAGATAAAATCTCCAACGGCGAGTTTGGTTGATCCATGTCAAAATAATCTCGACCGTTGAAAAAGATTTATTTATCTTTTAATCTGGACCGTCGAAATTATAATTTTGAGGAAATTCGAATTTATCATTTAATTCCATTTTAATTAACTCAAAAATAATATTTTTGAGATAATTACCTCAAAATTTTCACTTTGACTTAACCACCAAGGCTCAAGGGTCCAAAATTTCTTGAAATTCTCAATATTCTTTTGGCCTGGGACCTTTAAAAATTTATTTTTTAAGGACCCACGAATTTTGCCTTTGAAGAATTTTACCTTACCTAGGACTTACAATTAATTAAATTTTTGGCTTAGGATTTTTAATTTAAATTGGCCATAAAATTTAATTAATTGACTGAGTGATCCAGGTGGATATCGGTGGCCTCCCACCTATTCCATTTGGACCTGCAACATCAATTTTTTCACTTTTTCAGCTTTAGTACAACTTACTATTTTTAGCAGGTTTTCGGGTTCTGCACACCCGGAGCCATTTTGGGGAGTTAATGATCCAAGTGGATATTGGTGGCCACTCACCGAGTCCATTTGAACCCCCACCATCAGTTATTTTAGTTTGTAAATTTCAACACAACTTACTATTTTTAGCGGTTTTTCGGGTCCTGAACTTCTGGAGCCGTTTTGAGGCCCTAAACGATGTTTTTTGGGGAAACCGAGAGCAACATGGGTTTGGGTAAATGGACCGATGTTGTTCACACCAAAAGTTGTAGACCTTGGACAGATCTTTCTAACGAGCTATCGAGCGCGTCAAACGGAGATCAGATGCCAAAGTTACGTTCCCCGGGAAGTTGAAACACCAATTTAACCAAACGGGGCCCACAATTTTGGCGCTTTATCTCCTAGGGTTAGGTTTTGGGATGTTTCGGATTTTACATTGTTTCTCAACAATAAATAGGCCTTCGAGCCTCATTGTAACACAGTTCAGGGGCTGGTAGCCGACATATCTCTTCTCAGAGATAAGTGCTGTCAGTACTCTAGCTCATCTATTTCCATCATGTCTGTAATAGGCCTTCGAGCCTCAATGTAACACAGTTTAGAGGCCTGCGTACACCACATCCCTTCTCAGAGATACGCTACCAGTGCCCTAGCTTGTTTCCATTATGTTTGTAAGCCTATTTCAGTCATTCTTTTATTAATAAAATGAAGCATGATTTCCGTTGCATATCTGTGTTTATGGTTATATCTGTATTTTGTTGCGTCCCTCCATAAAATCCGGATCAGTGGTATCAGAGCGGGTCTGCTCTTTCTCTGTTTTTCTTTGCATGTCCCTAATGTGGTCAGGGTATAAGGAGTTCAGGCTTGTTCTGGTTGACCCGTCACAAGATCAGCCTCGCAAACCCCGACGACCCCCCATTGTGGAAGGAAAGAAAGATGAGGGAGCAGAAGATCCTATCAAAATCTTGTTCGAGGAGGCCCCCGAAAAATAGAGGAACGCAATGACGGATAATTTTTCCCAGATCCTTCAATGGTTGCCCACCGGCGGCACATCTACATCCAGCACGTTCGCCAACAGGTCCGTGACATCTTGGACAAATCCAATACCAAGTTCAGCAGAATTTCCCCTCCATGGAGGAACTTAACGCAATGGAGACCATTACTTCCTAAGGAGGGAGGAATGATCTAGGTGGATATCGGTGGCCTCCCACCTATTCCATTTGGACCCGCAGCATCAATTCTTTCAGTTTTTCAGCTTCAGCACAACTTACTATTTTTAGCAGGTTTTCGGGTCCTGCACACCTGGAGCCATTTTGGGGACTTAATGATCCAGGTGGATATTGGTAGCCACCCACCGAGTCCATTTCAACCCCCACCATCAATTCTTTCAGTTTGTAAGTTTCAACACAACTTACTATTTTTAGCAGTTTTTCGAGTTCTGAACTTTCGGAGCCGTTTTGAGGCCCTAAACGATGTTTTTTGGGGAAACTGAGAGAAACATGGGTCCATGGACCGATGTTGCTCACACCAAAAGTTATAGTCCTCGGACAGATCTTTTTAACGAGCTATCGAGCGCGTCAAACAGAGATCGGATGCCAAAGTTACGTCCCCTGGAAGTTGAAACACCAATTTACCCAAACGGGGCCCACAATTTTGGCGGTTCATCTCCTAAGGTTAGGTTTTGGGATGTTTCGGATTTTACATTGTTTCTCAACAATAAATAGGCTTTCGAGCCTCATTGTAACACAGTTCAGGGGCTGGTAGCCGACACATCTCTTCTCAAAGATAAGTGCTGCCAGTACTCTAGCTCATCTATTTCTATCATGTCTGTTATAGGCTTTCGAGCCTCAATGTAACACAGTTCAGAGGCCTACGTACACCACATCTCTTCTCAGAGATACGCTATAAGTGCCCTAGCTTGTTTCCATTATGTTTGTAAGCCTATTTCAGTCATTCTTTTATTAATAAAATGAAGCATTATTTCCGCTACATATCTCTTTTTATGGTTATATCTGTATTCTGTTGCGTCCCTCCATAAAATCCGGATCACTGTGAGGGGATTTAATTATTTTTCCAATCCTCTCTACATAAGATAAATACATTTAGACACATAAAGGGGGATACCCATTCGCGATAGACCCTCAAATAGCTACCCAATTCTGCGACTCAAAACATGATCTAGTAAACCAAGTAGCTTGTAATAAAATAATCTAGCCAATTAGCTAGGATTATTCTCAAACTATTTTTACAAAAACTCGATAGAAAACACTAGGACTCACTTAGCATCTTGATGACAAAATCCACCCTAGCTTTGGGGTGAGGCTGGAGGGGAAAATTCTGCCGATCACTTGTGTCGAGAAACACAAATGAATCAGTGAGACCAAAAACCTCCTAGGATAGAATTCATCACCAAAATACTAGGCTTACCTAGGTTGTTACATACATAGTGGTCTTACTTAGATCATTTACATCATAAACATGCAGAATGGGTTTACATCATTTATAAAACCGCCGACTGATGATGAAATTTGAATGGCGTGAACACGTTGAACATGATGAATCCCATTTGAAAAAATGGGGGTGTACTGCTATGGGGTCGTTGACAAAGTGTTGTCAACAAGGGGATGATACACCTTGCTAGATGATAATATCATGCCCTAGCCTTGTGATGTCACTCCCATATGGTTTGGAACGATGACATGAGCTTGATTGATGGGCAAGGTTTTACTTGATGATTGGACACTTATTGATGAAGAAATGGCTTTTGAGTGAGGAACACTTTTTTGACCCATCTTTGGCACATTTTGATGGAGAATTCACCTTAATAGGATGATGTTGCCCTTGGAGGACCTTTTGCTCACACACGTAAGCTAAAAGGAGGCTTTTTGTTTTTTTTTATTATTGAATCTATCTTTAGGTCAGTTTGTGACCTGCTCAATTTGTAATCACATATTTTATTATTTTTAGGGATTTTAGCCAATTTTAGACCTAAATCAACTTGGTTGCCCTCTAATAAATGGAGGGAAGTCGATTTAGGAGGATTGATTGTCACACACACTCCTTTTACTTATTGAAATAGAGTGTGCACTGGTTCTCTTCCTCTTGGATGTAATGGACTGTTGATGTAGCGAATTGTCTTGGTGAGGATATTATGCTTGGACTGGTTTTCTCTTGGGTTGATGAAGTGATTCTCTAGTGATTTGTGCAGCTTTATTGTGAGTAATATTCTTCCATTGTGCAAATGTTGTAGAAGTAGGGTTTCACTGAAATTTCAATCTTAATGTATTGAAACTTTTATGGCTCTAACATCTCCTTTGCAAACTCATCATGAAGTATCCATCAAGGAAACTTAGCATAGCATTCCTTGACCTTAAATCTCCAATTGATTGAAAATTGCTAGGATTTTGATGTAGAGATTGTCTCTCTCATAACTTGATCCAGCCAAGTCTTCTGCTATTGACTTTTCCCTTTGACTCCATATAGCTAGGATTGTGAAGGCATCGATCTATTGTATGTCAATCTTTTACGAAAATTAAAACCCTAAATTTTATTTTTAAAGTTTTTAAAGATAAATTTGGGTTCGGTTATGGCAAAATTCGCATTAAATAGCATAAAATATCTTGGACATCATATTCTGAAGGTTAGGCTTTGTATCTATCTAATTGAAAAAGCAAAAGATCATTTTATATGCAATTTTCAACAGCCTTTTTAGGGCTGATGTATAGGGCTTTGTAGCTATTTTATGCATTTTCAGCCACTGAAAAATTGCTACAATCTTTTCCTTTGTTTACTTTTGTAAATTGTTCTTATTAAAAACCATAATATATAACAACAATTATAGATTTCAAGGTAACATGTTTTGGATCTATTTCAGCTTCTCCAAGACCATCTAAGCTCTCTAGATTTACTTTGGACTTGTACCTCATCTCACTCGTAGCCATATCTCATTGAATATTATCCTTGGGTGTCCATTTAATAGAGTCCTTGAGGGGTATTTAGCTTCAGAGTTCTTGGGTTACCAAATTTCCGAGACCTGTTGGGGAAGCCTTCCATTGTGGTGATAGCATCCATCCACATAACAACATGGGAAAATCTACTAAGGCGAAAATTGTTGCTGATCTAATTGTTTCCCTTAACCTAGAGTGTTTAGTGAGGCTTTGAACTAAGGTGCTAGATTTTGCATTAAGATTTCCCAATTAGCTGAAGAGAGGAGGGCATATTTGAAGGAGGCCAACACAAGTGATGAAAAATTATAGTGGGGGAGTAGTGTGAAAATGGGTAAAATAGGTATTGATATCCTCGCCATCAAACAAAATGGTGGTCTAGGAGGGACTTGGGGGAGGGTTTGCTCAAAGTGAAAAGGATAGAATAACATGGTCCACGAATGGAATCTAGAGGATTGAGAGCTAGTGAATATACAAAAGTAGTTCTTGGTTGCCTAGGATGTAGTCAATTATGATTGCACGCCCCCCTTTCCAACTCCATGAGGGAAACATGTGAAGTTGTTGGATTCTAAGAAACAGGGTAGCCCTTCAAGGATCGACAACATAGGATACTCACACATGCACAAGGTGCTTACCATAAGTTGAAAAGGGGTTCAAAATAATGTTTAACATCCAATGAAGGTGTAATGTGGTCAGATCTATCTCAGGAAGTTTGAGAGAATCCTCTAATTTGTCGTGGAGCAAAATATACTAGTCTTTGGTAGAAGCATTGAATTTCCCTAGAATCATATAGGTAAGTTTCCTCACCAAAGATCCTATGTGGAGCATAATTTAATGAAGTAGGAGGGAGTGCTAATTTTAGTTAACAATGGTATGTTCTATGCGTAGCACAATTACTTTAATGTTCCTTAAGCAGCCCAATAGGAATTTCCAATCTAGATTTCCAGTAGCAATCACATTAACCATCAATCACATCGACAATAAAAGTAGATAGAACATGAAACAAAATGTAGAAGACAAGCCAAGACAAAAGGACACCAGATTTGGCAGATGCCAGGGAAAACCCTTTGATCAGTTCTTCTTATTATTATATAAAAATGTTCAGCAGAGAGACAAAGTACAATAGTCAAATTGACTTGCCCAATTCAAAGTCAAAACAACCCTATCAATTTTTGCTGTCAACTGCAGTCAAACTTCAACCCTAACCAAAAAGTCAAAGCTGGTCAAAACAACAATAAATTATCGTCAAAACAATTTAGCCTTCCCCAGTCAAACTTGTCCTCAAGCAGCGGTCAAATTCAACGCTAAATAGTCACAAAATATGCAGTCAAATTTGGTCAACCTACGATCAACCTGTAATTTTGGTATGCGATCAAAATGCATAAAATGCCTTTGGTTTCTGTGCCAAAAGATGCAGCATGTTGAGACAGAAATAACCCCAGAAAATCGAGGTCAAATGATGCCTGGAAGGTTACGGTCAACGCTGGTCAAACTGCAAATTTCCCTGAGATTTTCGGCCCTGTAATTCAGTCTGAAATTTCGTCCTCCTTGATCCACACATGTGAGAGAAGAATTCTCAATGTAGTACGAATCAATCAGAGAAGGAGAGAGAATGTGCGAGTGATGAAGATGCCAAAGGAGGTGAGAGGTCACTTGTATTTATACAAGTTGCTGTGGGTGAAGAGACACGTGCATTGGGCTTTTTGGGCCTACATGTTCATGTGGCTGACCTGAACAATTTGCACTTGTGGGCATAAATTCAAAATCACACTTTCTCTTGTCCAAATTGGATGATCTTTGTATCAATTTTGGTCCTCTCGAAAAGAGGAATTTAATGCAATCATTATCTCCATCAAATGAGTTGTCCCAAGGTGGAATTTGGCCCTAGTTGCCAATTTTAACACTACCTCTCAAATAGGGAGAATTCCACCTGCCAATCCATCATCGATCATCATGCCATCATGTTGTCATGTAGCATCTCTGTCATATCATCTCTGCTCTGTTGAACCATGATGTAATGATGAAGAAGAATTGATCGAGAGTGAGTCACAAGACCTTACCACTCTTCACCGACAAAATTCAGTCCAGAGGTAGAACCTCAATTGATCCCAGGTTGTTGAACACCATGCATCCTAGACATAGGGAGTACGATAGTACACGGTGCGTCCATTGATAGTGCTATGGTCCCTATCCACTTTTCCCAACTCCTTGGCCAGATGAGAAGTACTTCCCATGAGTCTCAGATTACATGGGTAGGATGTATGCTAGGGCATCAGGAGGAGAAGGTGAACCACTCATCCTGCTCATATGCCATAGGAGAAGGTGAACCACTTATCCTATGCATATGTCAATCGTAGGGGAAGGTGAACCACTCACCCAACACACATGTGTCATCATACGTAGGGGAAGTTGAACCACTCACCCTACACACATGTCAACCATCATGGGGTATCACAAGGGAAGGTGAACCACTCACCCTGTACATAGTGCTCCAATAGGGGAAGGTCATCCACTCACCCTATGGTCACTCATAGCTCCAAGAAGTACCCTAGGCCCCAAGGAGCTCCCAGAGCTTAATGTTCAACTCAAGCAAGACCTTCGTGGGAGGGTCTTTCCACGACTCCAAGTCTCTCTCAGAAGGCTAAGAATTTGACCTTCCCTAAGGGCTTCGTGAGGATGTCTGCGACTTGCTCATCAGTCTTGATGTGTTGGAGCCTTATTGCTCCTCGTTGTACGATGTACCATATCCTGGTTAAAGTGGTACATGATATCATTGTGCTTGGAGTGGTTGTGGAACACGTGATTCTCTAAAAGACGAATCCCACTTTGGCTGTCGTAGTAGATCTCGGTGGTATTCAACACATGCTCAAATATCTCACTAAAGAGCTTCCTCAACCAAACAACTTCACAACAGGCCATACTAGCGGCTATGTATTTGGCCTCGGCGGTGCTTAAAGCAACCAATTTTTGCTTCTTGCTCATCCAAGATATTGAAGTAGATCCCAATGAGAAGCAACATCCATACGTGTTTTTATGATCCACCACATTGCCAACCCAGTCAACATCAATATATCCATGAGGCCTCAAATTCCCGACAACGTATCTCAGACCATAGTTGATTGTGCCACAGAGATATCTCAGGAGATTCTTAGCAACAATCCAATGTATGTGATGAGGCTCGACCATAAATTGACTCAATGTATTCACAACAAAGCATTTGTCTCGACAAGAGTTTACCAAGAACATTAGAGCCCCCTCAAGTTGTCGATACTCAGAAGGATTTGCCAATGCGGGCCCAACAAAAATTCCTCGTAACTTCTTGAAGTTGAGTTCCATCGGAGTAGACACAAACTTGCAATCCACCATCCCACATCTATGGAGCAACTTCACATTGTATTTTCCTCGAGAAAGGAAAATCTCACCTGGCTTTCGCTAGACCTCCAGGCCTAGGAAGTAGTGCATCAAAGCTAAGTCCTTCATCTCGAACTTGGAAGCCAACTCCCTCTTGCATTGAGAAATTAGACGATCTGCACCTATCATAGAGAGATCATCCACATAAAGGACCAGAAAGAGAGGCCTGTCCTTTTCAACCTTGAATTATAGGCTAGGGTCAACTTCGCTCCTTGTAAATCCTAGCTTTATAAGATAGCTATCAATCCTCTCATACCAAGCCCTAGGGGCTTGCTTCAACCCATAGAGGGCTTTCTTCAACCTACATACGTGTGTCCTTCGATCCTATACTTCGAACCCCTGAGGTTGTTCCAAGTCCACTTCCTCCTTGAGTGAGCCATGTAAGAAAGCAGTTTTAATGTAGGCTCCATCCTTAAGTGGCAACCAAAGCAATAATAGATCGAATAGTGGTATATTAGGCAAGTGGTGCAAATATCTCGTCATAGTCCACTCCTTGTTGATTTATGGTAGCATTGGATGTGCTCTAGCCTTGTAACTTTGTATATAGGCTAAGACACATGTATTCCATAAAACCCATAAATGGTTTTGGAAAATTCCACTTAGAGATGGTTTAATTAAATTAATTAATCGTTTTTTAATGTTTTCCTAAGTCTAAACTTAGGGAAACTGATTAATTAAAGGATATTAATTAAACTAAGTGTGAATCTTCTAGATAAAGTCATGGATCACCTCCAAGTTAATCTTAGCCTTTGATTATGTTTTAATCTTGGCCGTTGAAGGGTCAACAGAAGAATATAAGAAGGAGGGTGAGGGGCCTATGGAAATCACATTGAGCACATTGAGCATTTGGCATTTTCGAGTTTGTGTGAGGAGACACAACTTTTGGTCAGAATCGAATCACTAGGGCAGGGTTTGCTAAGTGATTTTGATTCAGTGATCAGATTTAGAGAGGGGCAGACGCAGTAACTGGTCAGGAGGACCAGGAGTACATTTCAGAGAGAGGTAGCAATGGTGCAGAGAGAGGCAACGCAGTTTTTTGAAGGGGTGACATAGTCCTTGAAGGGAATCACGCATAAGTGACGCAGTGCCTTCCAGAGTCAGTCCGGAGATAGCTAGAGGCTGGGGTTTCTGAGCCAGGAGGGCCAAAACTCAGTCTCAGATCAACTTGATCAATTGCAGAGAAAGGTTACGCAATTCCTCAGCTTGCCCACGCAGGCTTACACAGTTCCAGCGTAGGCAATCACGCAGAGGTAGAGAGGGGCTTCACCATCGCTGTTTAGATCAGCTGGGGACTTGCAGAGTGAGGTCTTACAATTTCATCAATTGTCTAGATTTCTATGAAGGGTGAGCCAGATATTGGCACCCTAGTTGTACTCAAGATTCTGCTACTTAATAATACAAAACCCTCAGATCTGCTGCACCGGTTTTCCTAGGTTGGGTTTTTCTGGGGACTTAGTCCAAAAATAACTGTGTCAAATGTGGATGCTTTTCATTGTATTTTGTTCAACACTTAGATTTATTTCGCAACATTATTTGTGTAGACTGCTTCAGAAATTACTTCAATATTTCACTGTAATGAAATAATTATGAAAAAATAATAGGAGAAGTAATTCAGATTTGCTGCAGCAGGAATCCAGATTTAGGATTTTCACATGGTATCAGAGGTTATTCAAGCTAAAGTGCAGGAGAAACAAGGGTGAACCAGCATACTAGCGCAGGAGAGACTAGGATCTGCGTAAGCAACAACAGACCCTCCTAGAAATTACGCTGTCCAAGCCAGGAAGGCAATCCAGGGCAGAAAAGGCTCCCTCTGAGAGACTTGACAGAGGGGTAAGCTTTTTCAGTGGCAGAAGAGGCAGCGTAGCAGACTAGCGTAGTTGAAGGACACAATTACTGCACAACAGTAAGTGCTGGTGCATAAGCATAAGAAATTTTTTGAAAAACACAGATTGGGGATTTCTTGACCTCAGAGAGTTTCTTACTCAAAAGAAGCTCAGTTTCTCTTGTGCAGCAGCAGAAGCAGTGACTTACTCCACAAGGAGTGTGTAAGTCTAGCTGAGCAGAGGGTTAGAGGAAGAAATCGACAGTTGAGGAGATGGCCAGCAACAGACTGCGTGACCAAGATATATTGGAGGGTGTCTCCAACTATGTTATTTGGAAATCAAGGATTGAGTTTCTCCTTGATGAGCATGATCTAAAGGCCCTCATTGACAACGCAGTTGCAGAGCCACTTGATGCAACACATCTGAGAGCCTTCAAGAAAAACATGGCAAGAGCCAAACGGTTGATCCTAGATGGTGTGAAGGATCACATCATACCTCACATAGCAGCAAAGGGCACTACTAGAGAAATGTGGGTAGGGCTAGAAAAGCTATACCAAGGATCTTCCGAGCAGCGAAAGAAGTACCTGGAGGAGAAGATGCGTAATACCAGAATGAAGAAGGGAGAGCATTTTGACTCCTTCCTGTCTCGTATTCAGGATAACCGAGATCAGCTGTCAGTAGTGGGGGCAACACCTAAAGTCTCAGAGCTGGTAAGGCTCACTCTGAACTCTGTTTCAGAAGACTATCAGGTCTTTCTCCAGAGCATTCTGGGAAGAGAAAGGCTTCCAGGATGGGAAGCAACGTGGGCAACCTTGTAGCAAGAAGAGCTGAGGAGAGAGCTCCTCAAAACCCACGTGGAGGATGGCAGCAGCGGTTCGAAAGTCAAGAAGGAGGAAGAAGATAACACTGCCCTTGCATCAAAGGGGCAACATAAGCAGAAGAAGAAAGATCTGTCTAAGATCAAGTGCTTTAGATGTGGGGAAATGGGACATTATGCCACACAATGTCCTCTTAAGAAAAAGGATAAAGAGGAGAAGCAAGATCCTCAAGCCGGAGCTGCCAAGATTGAGGCAGAAAGAGATTGTGTTATGTTAGCTCATATTCTGAAAGGAGAGAAATGGGCTGAATTGGAGTTGTAGATCCAGAATCTACAAGTGGTAGGATCCTAGAGTATTTCCGTACTCTTGGATCACATGTGAGCTATGACAGCCTAAAGACAGTAGCAGGATGGATAGTTGCAGCAGAAGATGAGAAGACAATGCAGTAGCTAGCAATACTAGAGCCTGATCAGCGCAGAGAAGGAGCAACAACATCAACAATTGAGCAGCAGCAGCGCAGTGCAGTGCTCACGCAGTGCAAAGAAACAACAACATAGTGTTTTCAGAGAGCTAGTGCAGAAGCTAGCAGTAGTCAGTGTTATTTTTCAATTGCAGATTTACTTATCCAATTTCGGATGTTTTTCTGTTGCGATTAGCAACAGTGCAACAACAGCAATAGATGAGTAGCAACAACAGATGAGCAACAACAACGCAGTGCACAAGTGGTGCAGCGCACTGCAGAGTAGTGCTCAAGCAGTACAACAATAGAGTTGTAGAATTCAGAGGGAGTTGCAGTACAACGGCTGTTGGCAGCAACAGTACAGATGCAACATTTTCTGTGCAATGTTGGTGAGCAACATCAACAACACAACAACAGATGTCCCAGAAATCAGAGCAACACATTGAGTTGTCTTGCTAGAGCATTTTCCTCGCTAAGAGGGAGTGTTGATTTATGGTAGCATCGGATGTGCTCTAGCCTTGTAACTTTGTATATAGGCTAAGGCACATGTATTCCATAAAACCCAGAAATGGTTTTGGAAAATTCCACTTAGAGATGGTTTAATTAAATTAATTAATCGTTTTTTAATGTTTTCCTAAGTCTAAACTTAGGGAAACTGATTAATTAAAGGGTATTAAATAAAGTAAGTGTGAATCTTCTAGATAAAGTCATGGATCACCTCCAAGTTAATCTTAGCCCTTGATTATGTTTTAATCTTGGCCGTTGAAGGGTCAACGGAAGAATATAAGGAGGGTGATGGGCCTATGGAAATCACATTGAGCAAATTGAGCATTTGGCATTTTCGAGTTTGTGTGAGGAGACACAACTTTTGGTTAGAATCGAATCACTAGGGCAGGGTTTGCTAAGTGATTTTGATTCAGTGATCAGATTCAGAGAGGGGCAAACGCAGTAACTGGTCAGGAGGACTAGGAGTACATTTCAGAGAGTGGCAGTAGTGACGCAAAGAGAGGCAACGTAGTTTCTGAAGAGGTGACACAGTCCTTGAAGGGAATCACGCAGAAGTGACGCAGTGCCTTCCAAAGTCAGTTCGAAGATAGCTAGAGGTTGGGGTTTCTAAGCCAGGAGGGCCAAAACTCAGTCTCAGATCAGCTTGATCAGTTGCAGAGAGAGGTGACGCAGTTCCTCAACTTGCCCACGCAGGCTTACACAGTTCTAACGTAAGCAATCACGCAGAGGCAGAAAGGGGCTTCACCAGCGCTGTTTAGATCAGCCGGGGACTTGTAGAGTGAGGTATATCTCACAATTTCATCAGTTGTCTAGATTTCTCTGAAGGGTGAGCCAGATATTGGCACCTTAGTTGTACTCAAGATTCTACTGCTTAATAATACAAAACCCTCAGATCTGCTGCATTGGTTTTCCCAAGTTGGGTTTTTCCGGGGACTTAGTCCAAAAATAACTGTGTCAAATGTAGATGTTTTTCATTGTATTTTGTTCAACACTTAGATTTATTCCGCAACATTATTTGTGTAGACTGCTTCAGAAATTACTTCAATATTTCACTGTAATGAAATAATTATGAAAAAATAATAGGAGAAGTAATTTACATTTGTTGCAGTAGGAATCCAGATTTAGGATTTTTCACACTCTTTCCTTTTGAGAGAAGCCTCGAGCAACGAACCTGACCTTATATTTTCAGCACGCCCATCAACTCCATGTTTCATTTTGTAAAGCCATTTAGAAGTGACCACAGAGTTGTCCTTGGGTCTAGGAACCACATCCCAAACATCATTCTTCATGATTGATATGTACTCCTCATTCATGACATCCTTCCATACTTGGTGTTTCATGACCTCTACGAACGTACATGGCTCGGATTGAACAATAATACTCATAGTAGCTAAGTACCCTTAATACCCGTTCGACTTCTTACTTTCAAGAAATGTCCGTCTTGGAGCAATATGTCTTTCAACATATTCGAGAGTGTCTTTGAGCCACAAAGGTCTTTTCCTTGAGGTAGAGGGATCACCGAGAGGTGGATCAATGGGATCCATCGAGCCTTCAACATCGAGCATTGGCTCATCTGTCAGAGGTTCATCTTGCTTTCTTGCTACGTCATCATTATCCTTCCTTGGGATACAGAGGCCTCTGGCTTTCCCAAGGGCCTGCTCCTTCCTCTTCCTGCGGCCTCCTTCCTTCAGGCTCCTCCTCTCAGCCTGCTGCCTATCCTCCCGTGACCCTAAACCCTGCTCCTCCGTCACTCAACTCCCCCGCGCTGCTTCCTATGTCCGCGACCTCTTCTTCCCTGCTCTCTCCTTTCCCTTTGAAACCCTTCTCCCGCGGTTCCCTCTTCCCTGCATCCTCCTTCCTCATCTCCTCTGCGTCCCTCTTCCTTGCTCCTCCCTCCTAACCCTCCTCGCTTCCCTGGCTACCTCTTCATGCTGCTGTAGCAGTCTAATCCCTCTTCCTCTTACTGCCTAATTTTGCCTAAACGCAGGCCTGAAACCGACCCTTGTCACTGTCATTTAATTTTCTGAGTTTTGAGAAAAATTTACAAAACATAAAGTTACAATTCTCTTCCTCTGGACTTGGCAAGTCAAAACCAGAGGGAAGTATCACCAGTTTCAAAACAGATATTGGACTGCCCCGAGTGGGGAAACCAGTCCCCAAAAACCACAGTGAACATGCTGCCCGTAGAGGGAGACCAACAAGCATAGTAGCCAAAATTAAACTAAAGTCAGATAGCAGAAACTTCCCGGACATGAACAAACTAGAGAACGCTAAAAAACTGAAATGACAAGAGGACACCCTGCAAATGAAACTAGGGAGGACCTTCATTCTTTTTGCCGGAGGTGGGGTCTTCTTCTTCAATCCTACACACATAGAACACGTTATCATTCTCCTTGCTCAGCGCGTGGCATGAGGTCTGGGGCTATGGCAACGCAGGAGAATCGAACTTCTCAGAGGAGGCAGTTGGCAGACTAGAGTGCTCATTCTTGTTTTCTGCCTCATATCTAGAGCTACTTCCATCATTGTTGCTTTTGTTTCCGCTAGTGTCCTGGCTGCTGTTGGAGGCACTCTGCACCGAGAGAGCCTTCATCTTGTGGGGGATGAAGGCAGGCTCGGGCGGAATGGTTGATTTACGCGGCCGCTTCTTGTTATGGGCGCTGGAGGACGCCAGAGGGGGAGCGGGAAGCTGCAAGGATAGCTGGGCAGATAGATTGACATGAGCATTCCTGGTCTACTCTTCCCAGCCCATCGAAAGATTCAAATCTTGGCTCAGGGAATGCGTCAAGGGAGGTCTGGACGGGAGGCCGCGCCCTCCTGCTCTTCTGCATCTCATACGATGACGCCGAGGCATAATTGTCGGAGGAGTAGAAGTGCAGGACCAGGAGGGAGTCTTTGACAGCGCAGAGGAAGAGTTACCACCGGAGGGAAGGCTGAGGACGACCGAGATAGGACTAAGCTCCTGATACAGAGGGGAAGAGACAAAGACGTGCACAGAGAGTAGGAGAGGGGGCTGAATGGAGGGCGAATGAGCAGAGATGGCTTGCTTAATAGCCATGGATTCTGAGACGAGCGACCTTAATGCTCTGCGAACAGGGTACGTCGAAGTGAAGGTGGCGGAGGTCGAATTTAAGACCACCTCACTTGAGCAGTTAACGTTGGGCTGGCCTCCATGTGTGGTCACGCGGGGAGGCCAAGTGTCCTGCCACATGGCAGCCCTGTGGCCCTCCTTACTGGCTTGCACCCGCATCCGGGGAATGCTTGATATCTATTGAGATCACTCACATAAACTTATTTTTCTAAAGAAGTTGCTCTAGGTTGCATCAAATTTGGATCTATACTTGAGTTATTTGGATATCTCTTGAACAATTAGTTTTGGGGATTTTTTCAAGTAATTGTGATCAACATTTTACATTGATTACTCTATTGTGGACTTGTGGTAAATTGATATCTTTCAGTTCTTAAATTGAGTATTTTGAGTATCTTCATAATTGGGATTATCCATTAAATCATCACTTAAGTACTTAGCGAATAACTCAGAATAAATCGTAATGTAAGTGCTTTGAGTCTTTAACATCTCACTTCATCTTTTAATCTATCCTTACATTTTACATTTTAAGTTAGTTGTGCATATTAAAAATTCACCTCCAAGCATAAGCTTGGATCATAGATCTTTAAGACAAACTTTATCATTTAGCTTGAGGGGCCACGACAACTCACTCTTCAGTCGTTAACACGGTGACCTTGCAGTCGTCAGAGCCACAGTCTCTGTAGCACCGGAGGCACCGGGTGATAGGAGCACAATAGGAGGTATCGTTAATCAGGCCCTAGCCTGCTTCCTATTGGCGTCCTTCCCACAACTTACCTTGGAGCCCAACGTCAAAACAACTAAGGGAAAGCCAAATTTAGAATAGGCATTTTAATAAAATCAACCAAAATTTCTGCATTTCACCTAGTTGTACGAATTGCATTTCATATAGGCTAGTTGATTATTCATTAAAGCAACATTTGTTATCTTGTGATTTGATAAACCATTTATCCTGCAAGTTCATTTCTTCTGAGCTTTTTAATTGAAAGCACTGGTCTCGTAACTTTAAATCTGAATTGTTAATTTAAATTGAAAATCTGAAACATTACTCAATTAATCCCGCTTACACTTAATTTAGGTCATGTTAATAAGATAACTCTCAGTCCATCTCCTAGAACTTGTTGGTTCCCAACAACTTTTCGTTCATCATCCATCTTTCACCTTTTAAGGACTACCCCCCTTAGCTTGCCTAGGAGATAGCTAGAACGGAGTGGGAAAAGATTAGAGTGACAACCTTTTCCTCGAGTGTTGTGGCCCTTGGTGTACACTTTGGGCGACAATAGTACCTATACTTTTCACTGGGTAGGTGGCATTATCTCCAAGTATAATCTCCAAATTAGTCTTCTTTTCAATCAAATTTGAGAGGGGCTCCTTGTAGCCAGTGAAGTGCCTTGAGGCTCCACTATCAATCAACCAATGATCCAAAGTATCTCGAGGAGAGGCAGTGGATAGAGCGGAAATAAGCTAAAGCTCTTTTTGTTTTTCTACAACATTACTTTCTTCATACCTGGAATTTCTTGTGCTTTTGGGAGGTCGACCATTTCTATACCGAGCAGTGGGAGCATTCCTCTTTCCTTTATTGTTGAACCTGATGTTCCTTTGATTGCCATTGTCTTTGAAATCATTGTTGTTGTTGTCGTCATCCCTTGGAAAATCCTTCTTGTGAGGACACTCTCTAGCATAGTGGCCGAACTTGTTGCAATTGTAGCACCTTCCTTTCTATCCTTATTTGAATCCCTGCTTGAACCCTTGACCTTGTTTTCTTGGACCAACATAATTTTTCTTCTTTGCATGAGCGTAGAAGGCAATAGGTTCATTACCATTTTAGGGCTTGTCTCTCTCCATCATCCTCGTCTCCTCTTGAGTGCATCTAGCCAACAATGTGAAAATTTCTGAATGTTACTTATGCAAAAATCTACTGTTAGATCTTATTAAGCTGAAAATTCAGATTAATATCAAAGCAAACACATAACAGACTTTCACCAATTTAGATCTAGAAAAAGTACATGCACACAGACAAAGTGACACAAGGATTTTCTGGACAATAGACCCCGGAAAAACCCAATGCGAGAAAACTGGTCTGCTGGCTGCTGGAGGGTTTTATTATTAAGAGTTTTCTGAATACAACAAATCTGGGTTCCAGATCTGAAAACCCGACAGAGAAAATATAGATCTGCAACTCACATGCTATTCTGAAGGCAAAATATTGACTGAACCACACCCTCAAATGGGATTTACAGGACTTAGCCAGATCTTGGCCCTAGAAACCCTAGCGTTGCCCTTGAAGCCCTTGTGTCAGCCTTTGTAGCCTCTTCGTCCCTCTGCACTGGCCTGAAGAGGGTTGCGTAGCCCCAGAATGGGTGACGCAGACCCTACGTTGCCCCTGAGGGTCTCTGCGTAACCCCTGAGGGTCTCTGCGTAACCCTTGAGGGTCTCCTGCTGCCCAACACTGCCCCGAGAGAGATTGCGCAACACCTGCGTAGCTGAAGCTGCCCCTGTGCCGCGCAACAGCTGCCCTCTCTGCTGTTGCTGCTCCTGCTTCTTTGCACTGCCTCTGGAAGTTGCTCTCTGCCTCTTGTTGATTCTAGGCACTGGATTAGACCATCTCCTTTGCCTAAACTCCCCTCTCTGCAGTTGAAACACTTCTGAGAATTCTTAGCAAACCACGCCCTATAATCTCAACTTAGCTTCAGTGTTCTGCCTCTGTGTGTCTTCACAAATGACCCCAAGCCTTTCCTTTATACTTTTCTTGTTGGGAAACCAACGACAATGATCAGATCTTGAATCAATGGCTAAGATTAAAAGAAAACTTGATCTGTGTGACTTAAGACAATTTCATCACACGTTTAATTAAATAACTTTAATTATTTAATTTTCTTAAGTTTAGACTTAGGAAATACATTAAAATAATTAATTAATTAAATATCTTCCAAACCAGATGAAATTTCCCAAATCCCTTTCTGGGTCTTATAGATCAAGTGTACTTCTATTTGCTCCACAAATTTTGGGAGCTAGAGCACATCCGATGCTACCCCAATACACAAAATCTCAACACTCCCTCTTAGCATGGAGTGTGCTCTAGCAATACATCACACCACGTATCACAAGATTTTGGGCACTGGTTTCTGTGCTGTTGATGCTTGGCCTACTGCCACTCAAATCTGCACTCTGCTGCCATTCTGTACTGCTGCCCATGACTCTGTCACCGCCACTACCACATCTGTACTGCAGCTCCCTCTCAATCTGCTGCATCCGTGCTGCCATCTGTTGCACTGCATCTTCAGTTGCTGAGAGAAACAACTGAATCTCCTGCCCAATCTTTGATAGACAAGTCAGTTGGGTTGCAACCTCATCATCGAAGCTCCATTGGCTGCTGATCTGTGCTGACATTTGAAGGATGATGCACAACAACAACTCTACACTGCGTAAGCAGACTCCCTCTACACTCTGAAGTCACATCAACCCCTTGTGCTGAAATCTCTCACGCTGCTGCTGCAGTGTGCTGTACCCCTGAAGCCTTCTACACTGTTGCAGCTCTGCTCTGCGCTGTTGAAGTCACATCGGCCCCTACACTACTGCTGCATCTGCATTGCCCTGCTCCTTCCAGGCTTCAGATCTGCCTGTGCTTCATCTGTGATCTATGCACCCACTGCCCCACTCGTCCCACAACTGTCTCAAGGATCCCGCCGCCACTCTGTAGCTGCTCTACAGATCCATGTCGCCCCACTTTCGTGGTTCATGAGCGCTCATGGCTGCATCATCTTCTGACCCATCATCTGCCATAGCTTCCTTGTCCTTTTTCTTCAGAGGACAATTGCTGGCGAAATGTCCTAGTTTGCCACACTGGAAGCACTTGATCTTTGACAGATCCCGCTTCTTTCTCTGCTGCTTCTTTGATGCCAAGGCAACATCTTCTTCATCTTCCTTCTTCACCTTACTTGATCCTGTGTTGTACTGCTTCTTGGTGAATCTGCGGAGTTCTTCTTGATGCATGATTGCCCACAAGTTGTCCCAGTCTGGAAGGTCCGCTCTGTCCAAGATACTTTGGACAAAGGTTTCCCATTCATCTGTGACCGCATTGAGAGCAGTCCTGACCATCACATCATCCTCCACCTTTGTACCCGTGGCAGTGAACTGGTCTTTGATTGACTGTAATCTGAAGATAAAATGTTCCATGTCTTCCTTCTTGGTCATCATGAATGACCACATCTGAGTCTCTAAAGCATCTTCTGCTAGACTGACTTTCCCTCATATAGGGACGTTAAGGCCTTCCACATCTCATTCGCTGTTTTCTTCTCAGCTATGTGTGGGACAACATGGTCCTTAACTCCATCCATTATCAGCTGCTTGGCATGTTCAACAGCTTCATTATGCTTCCTCAAGAGATCTGCATCGGTCGGCGTGGCGAGAACTTGTTCTGCATGGTCTCTTAGATGATATGCCTCTAGGACTATCAGGATTCTAGCCTTCCAAACTGCAAAGTTGGATAAGCCATCTAATCTATCCTGATCACGCAGTCCATGAGGAGCTATCTGCTCAGAAATCTGTCGGAGCTCCTTTCTCTCTGCTAGAGATCTGGATTTAGGGTCCTTTGCAAAATGGGCACCCTCTGCTCCCTCTGAGAACTGATTTCCCTTTTTGGAAATCTGCCAAATCAACAATGATTCAGCACTCTTCGATCCTTTGATCGATTTGCAAGTTTATTTGGCTAGAAACTCTCTGAGAAGCTGATCTCCTCCCGCTCTTTTTCACTAGTGCTTAGGCTAAAATTCTGAAAACTTCAGAAATTTAACCCCACCAGCACCTTCTAAAGTTCTGCAGCTCTGCTTCAGGCACTTCTGACTCAGACAGATTCAGATCTGCCTCAGCTTGGTTGGCTTCAGACAATCCCAGCGCTGTCTCTGCGCTGCCTCTGCGCAGTAAGTACGTGGGCCTGCGTGGAGACAGCGTAAGACTGCGTCACCCTACCCTTTGCGTGATTCTTCTCTCTCTGAAACTGCGCTGTCTCTTCAGATCTGGCCTTCTGCTGCTGCTTCTCTTCCTGCTGCTTTCTGCAGCAAGATCCTTCATAGTTTTGTTGGTGACCCTGCTAGATCTGCAATTGCTCTGATACCATGTGAAAATTTCTGAATGTTACTTATGCAGAAATCTACAGTTAGATCTGGTTATGCTTCTCCTACTTAACTAAGTTATTAAGCTAAAAATTCAGATTAATATCGAAGCAAACACATAACAAACTTTCACCAATTTAGATCTAGAAAAAGTACATGCACACATAGACAAAGTGACACAAGGATTTTCTGGACAATAGTCCCCGAAAAAACCCAATGCGGGAAAACCGGTCTGCTGGCTGTTGGAGGGTTTTATTATTAAGAGTTTTCTGAATACAACAAATTTGGGTTCCAGATCTGGAAAACCCGACAGAGAAAATATAGATCTGCAGCTCACCTGCTATTCTGAAGCCAAAATATTGACTAATCCACACCCTCAAACGGGATTTACAGGAATCAACCAGATCTTGGCCCTAGAAACCCCAACGCTGTCCTTGAAGCCCCCGCGTCAGCCTCTGCGTCCCTTTGTGCTGGCCTGGAGAGGGCTGCATAACCCCAAAATGGGTGACGCAGACACTACGTTGCCCCTGAGGGTCTTTGCGTAACCCCTGAGGGTCTCCTGCTGCCCAACGCTGCCCCGGGAGAGATTGCGCAACACCTGCATAGCTGACACTGCCCCTGCGCTGCGCAACTGCTGCCCTATCTGCTGTTGCTGCTGCTGCTTTGCGCTACCTCTGGAAGTTGCTCTCTGCCTCTTGCTAATTCTAGGCACTGGGTTTAGACCATCCCCTTTGCCTAAACTCCCCTCTCTGTAGTTGAAATGCTCAGAAAATTCTTAGCAAACCACGCCCTAGAATCTCAGCTTAGCTTCAGTGATCTGCCTTTGTGTGTCTTTACAAATGACCCCAAGCTTTTCCTTTATACTTTTCTCGTTGGGAAACCAACGGCCATGATCAGATCTTGAATCAATGGCTAAGATTAAAAGAAAGCTTGATTCGTGTGACTTAAGACAATTTCATCACATGTTTAATTTAATTAACTTTAATTATTTAATTTTCCTAAGTTTAGACTTAGGGAATACATTAAAATAATTAATTAATTAAATATCTCCCAAACCAGATGAAATTTCCGAAATCCCTTTCTGGGTCTTGTAGATCAAGTGTACTCTAGCCCCTCCACAAATTTTGGGAGCTAGAGCACATCCGATGCTACCCCAATACACAAAATCTCAACAAACAATTCATCAAAACTAGGAATCCTTTCATTGTTAAGAATGGTGGTGTTAAAGACATCCCATGCTCTTGAAAGGCCTCCAAGTGCAATGTGGGTGAGCTCCCTGTCGGCAATAACTTCTCTAATAGATAGAAGGTCATTCTTGATTTGTGTGATCCTCATGAAGTAAGATTGGATAGACTCCCCTTTATCTATCTTGATGTCCTTCAAGTTTTTCTTGAGAAAAAGGATTTGATTTGCATTGTTTACTTTGAACATCCCAATCAACTTATCATACATCTCCTTAGATGTTCTTAATCAGAAATATATGCAACCAAATGGTTTTGAATGGAGTCTGTTGTCGCATAGAATGTCTAGGCATCGCGACAACGACTCAGATCGGAGCTTGTCACCCATTTAAGCTATCTTTCTACAACAAACTAAGGGGGGTAGACCCTACGGAAATGGAATGAAGGAGAACTAGTTGGGAGCCAACCAGTTCGAGAGACACAGTTAAGCGACCAAATACTCGTATTAGATCTAGTAAGATTAAAGGATTAGATTAGATCTAGACGATTGATACTAGTGCCTTATGGAGTCAACTATCTTGCTAAGGAATTTAGGACCAAGTACTTGATGAAAAATTGTTGCTTGGATGAATGACTATCCTGTATGTAACACAGATCCTAAGACTAATGTGAAATGCAATAGTCTTTGTTAAATTTAGTTAAATGCCTATTCTAAAACCTTTCAATCCGTTCTATATTGAGCTTGATTTCATAGTAAGTTGCAAAGAGAAGTTAAGGTGAAGCACACTAAGGTGTGATTAATGATACCTCTCTTGAAAACATAACGTACCCGGTGCCTCCGGCGCTGCAGAGAGCTGTGGCTTTGACGACTACAGGGTCCCCGTTTTAAGTACTAATAAAACTAGGCTTCTCAAGCAAACATGGATGTGTACCTGTCTTTCTATCGACAAGCTTATGCTTGGAAGTAAATTTGAGTTATGTAAGACTAACTTAATATGCGAAATGCAAGGTGAGTTAGGAGATGTTTTAGCGAAATGTGATATTAAATACCCGAAGTACTTAGATTACGATTTATTTGATTTAAACACTAAGCACTTAAGTAAAGAAGCCAATTACTTAAATGCTCAGAAATACTCAATCGAAGGTTATACAATTTGTCACAAATCCATAATAGAATAAAAATGCCTATCACAATTACTTGAAAGTTTCTGAAACTTAAATATTCAATAAAGATCCAAGTAACACTTAGAATCAATTTCACTTCTAAACAATAGGTGATCTCAATTGATATCAAACATTAAAATATTCAAATCCAATGCCAGTGATCATGAAATTTAGCTGAAGCATATGAAATAGTTAATCATTTAAATCTCAATAATTAGTTATCTAGATAACAACGGAATTTAAATACTAATCGACTAAATACTTTGTCCAAGTACTTCTGGAATTAAATGATCCTTCTAAAATAATGCAAACCTAGAAATTATTATTTTCTCCTATAGTCAAATATTAGAGATATTAAAAAATTTAAATTTGCCTCGACTATAGTGATTTAATTTTGTCCTCAATTTTTCTTAAGCACAAAATTTCAACATTTAATGAATGATGGCCCAAAACCCTTTGTCAAAAATTAACTTCAAAAATCTGATTTTCCAAAAATTATTTTTTAAAGTGCTAATGTTAATAGTTAAAATTTTTGATTTTTTTAATATTAATGAATTTTAAATGTTAATTAAAATATGAGGATCTGATATTTAGATGGGCCAAAGGGCTACATTTAAAAATGTAAAAGTTAATAGGGATTTTTGATCTTTTTATGAGTGCTCAAAGCCCAAACCAAATAAAATAAAATCGAACCTTATAAAAAATAAAATTTGCAATGTGTTAGGTTTAGGTTTAGGTAAAGGGAGCGCAGAGGAATGGGAAGGCAACGACAAAAGGATGAGGGAGTAGGGCAATCGACAGAGAGGAGGGAAACTATAGTGAAGAGGAAAGGGAACGAAGGACGCGAAGCTGGGCAGCAAGGAAATAGCACGCAAAGGTGAGGAAAGAGCATGCAAGCAGGGAGGGCCGACGGACAACAAGGAGAAATAGATTCGGGCAGAAATGAGAATAGCGAGAGAGGGAAAAGGGACTGCGTGAGGAAGAGAGGAAGGTTGCGGATGAGAGGAGCACGCAGAGGGCTAAGGGAGAGTGGCAAAGAGCAGGAGAATGAGGGACAAAGTAAGGGGAAAAGGCAGGGACATTGGAAATGCGTGAGGGAAAGGATGACCGTCGAAAGGGAGATGGCAGCAAGTAGCCAAGAAAGGAAAGGCCACAGGCAAGAGATGTAGCAAGGAGGTCTGAGGCCCTGAAACCTAACCTTGAAAAAACAAATTGAAACACCAAAAGGAAAGGTCAAAAAAATATTTGTTGGCCAAAATATTTTGTTTATGAGAAAAACCAGATCTGAAATTCGAATTTTAATTTGACTGAAAATTTCCCTACAAACAGATTGTCTCTGAGACAAGATCTTGCCCTCTAGGGCCTAGATCTTGCTCAGATCTTTGGAGTTTCCTTTGAGAACCTTCAGATCCACACCTGCACAAACAATAGACAAAAACCTAGAAACCCAATACATATACAAAAAAAATGAAAATAAAACCCCAATCCCAAGTTAGCAATTAGAAAAAATATTTACACAAACCTCAGATCCATACAATATATAGAAATCTATGCACAGGAGTTGCGGATCTGTCAGATCTAAGGAGTATGAGTCCAACTCCATTCCCAGATTTGAAGATCTAATGCTCTTACTAGCCAAATCTATCAAATTTTCCACAGGATATTTAAAATATTTTGGTTTTTTAGAGAGGTACTAGCCCAAAAACATCATGCATAAAAAAATAATCTTTAGATAAATCTTGAAGTTAGTATGAGGCAGACTCTTCAGAAAATATATGCTGAGAGTTGGCTGGTCCAACCGAGGACTATCCCCAAACGCTCAATGAAAACCTTAGGGATCTTCTGCGAACACTAGATCAATCATCAAACCAAGTAGAGAAATAGAATAACAATAAAATTCTGAAGAAATAGAGATACCTGCTAATTCAATCAAAATTAAAAATGTTATCCTAGATCCAACAAACTGAATAAGATATCTGTATTCAGATTATTCTAAGAGAGCTATTGATTTGTGATTTTCAAATAATATTTGCAGAAATTAAAACGATGTTACCATAGATTCATGAAGAGGAACACCACCGCAAGTTGAAACCCCAAAGAACTTTGCATTTATTCCAGAAAATATATAAGAGAGCTTGATAGCTTAGTACATGATTCAAAGATTGGATGAAAAAATAGACCGACACCAACCTCTTATTTATAGATAAATTCTCCAACCACTAATTTGCTTGTTCCCGTCAAAGTAATCTCGACCGTTGAAAAAGATTTGATTTTCTTTTAATCTCGTCCTGTCGAAATTATTTATTTTTTGAGGAATTTCGATTTTTTCATTTAATTCATTTTTAATTAACTCAAAATTAATAATTTTTAGTTAATTATCTCAAAATATTGTCTCTGACTTAACTACCAAGGTCTAAGGTTCCAAGATTTCTTAAAATTTTCAATAATCCCTTGGCCCGAGACCTTTAAAAATTTATTATTTTAGGACCCACAAATTTTGTCTTTGGAGAATTTAAATTTACCTAGGACATAAAATTAATAAAAGTTTTAGCTTAGTATTTTTAATTTAATTTGGCCAAATTTTTTAATTAATTGTCTTATGAGGGGCTTAATTAATTTTCCAACCCTCTAATACTTAGCCATGGTGTCTAATTATGAGGGACCATGCACTAAATGTTATTTACATCAAGATTTTACATTTTAATACATGAAGGGGGAAAACCTGTTTGTTATAGACCCTAAAAAAATACCAATTTCTGTGACACAAAATATAATCCAGTAGACCAAGTGACTTGTATCAAAATAATTTAGCCAAATCATTGTTACATAGACTCGTTCTAAAACACTTGGACTCGCCTAAGATCTTAGCAACAAAATCCACTCTAGATTTGGGGTAAGAGTGGAGGGAAAAACTCTGCCGATCATTTGTGTCTAGAGACACAGATGAATCAATGAGACAAAAAACCTCCTAGAATGGAGATTGTCACCAAAACCATAGGTTTACCTAGGCTGTTACATAAGACGTTGTCATATTGAGATTATTTACATTTTACATATGCAGAATGGGCTAACATATTCATAAAACTGTCGGCTGATGATGGAGTATGAATGGCACGGAAACCCGAACATGATAGATCCATTTTGCGAAAAAAATGGTGTATTGCTATGGGGTCATTGACACAGAGTGGTCAACAGAGTATATGATAATTCTATGAGCTTTGACCTCACATTTCTTATACTTCGTCTTTGCAACAATAGGTGCATTTGAAGGAGGCTCCACCACTCTTCCCTGCACTTAGTCCATGGCATCATGCTCTTCCAAAGTCAAGTGCAAAGTCATCTTCCATGCATGACAGTTACATTTGTCCTTGAGCTTATCCTCATATTTGAAATAAGATGTAGTAGCCATTGGTCCAATTGTCTTGATCAACAGATCTCCCTTAGTGATTGCTTTCCTCTCTCTTGCTTGGGCTTTGTCTTCACCTGGGCTCTGATACCATGTTAATTTTAGATAACAATGGTATGTTCTATGCTTGCCACAATTACTTCAATGTTACTTAAGCAACCCAATAGCAATTTCCAAATTAGATTTCCAGCAGCAATCACATTAAACATTAATCACATTGACAGTAAAAGTAGATAGAACATGAAACAAAATGCAAAAGACAAGCCAAGACAAGAGGATACCAGATTTGGCGGATGCCAAGGAAAAACCCCAATCTGGGGAAAAACCTTTCATCAATTCTTCTTATTATTATATCAAAATTTTCAGCAGAGAGAGAGAGTACAATACACAAATTCACTTGTCAAATTCAAAGTCAAAACAACCCTGTCAATTTCTGCAGTCAATTGCAGTCAAACTTCAGCGCTAACCAAAAAGTCAACATTGGTCAAAACAACAATAAATTATCCCCAAAACAACTTAGTCTTCCCCAATCAAACTTGGCCTCTAGCAATGGTCAAATTCAGCCCAAAACAATCACAAAATCTGCATTCAAACTTGGTCAACCTGCGATTAACCCTGCGGTCAACCTGTAATTTTGGTCTGCGATCAAGGTGCACATAATGCCTCGGTTTTTGTGCCAAAATATGTGTCTTGCTGAGACAGAAACAACCCCAGAAAATCGAAGTCAAATGATGCCTGGAAGGTCACGGTCAACGATGGTCAAATTGCAGAATTTCCTGAGATTTTCGACCGTGTAATTCAGTCTGAAATTTCGTCCTCCTCGATCCACACGTGTGAGAGAGAAGAATGCCCAATATAGTACGAACCAATGAGAGAAGGAGAGAGAATGTGTGAGTGATGAAGATGCCAAATGAGGTGAGAGGTCACTTGTATTTATACAGTTCGCTGTGGGTGAAGAGACACATCCATTGGGCTTCTTGAGCCTACATGTTGATGTGGCCGACCTGAACAATTTGCAAATGTATGGGCATAAATTCAAAATCACACTTCCGCTTGTCCAAATTGGATGATCTTTATATCATTTTTGGTCTTTTTGAAAAAGAGGAATTTAATGCAATCATCATCTCCATCAAATGAGCTCTCCCAGGGTGGAATTTGGCCCTAGTTGCCAATTTTAATAGGGGGAATAATAAACTAAAATAAAAATGTCACGGGGGAAGGGGGACATACCATTGATGTAGATGCACATGAATTGAGTAACGTCGTTGTTAGCATCAGGTTTGCACCTTTCCCTAAAGGTCCAAAGGCTAATTTTTTTAGTTCATTATGTAAAGTCATGGTTATGTAAAGGTCCTATAAAATTTCTTGTGTAAATTGCTATATAAGCCTAGGGACATGCCTAATTTTTCGCAGCACAATTAGCCTACCGTAAGCCTACAGCTAGTGCTACTAAATATTTTCATAGCGCTTATCGAAAATTTTAAAAGATAGGTTTTCGAGCTGCCAACCCCATTATTTCAAGTGCTTGAGCATTTTTTCATAATTCCCTACCCCTTTCCATCCATGATGTGACAACTAGCTGCAATGTAAATCCCAAGAAAGAAGTTTAAACTCAAACCCTAAATTGCATAGTTTACCCTAAAACGGCAATTTCTAGCGAAACCAGAAATTTGTTTACAGTGCACAGGAAAGCTCAAAAAGTGTTTACAGTGTCCAACCAGGAGAATTCAAGACTGTAGAGGGATTTGCAGTGTTAGAGTCTTTTCAAAGATGGGTCGATCAAGTCATGTGAAGAGGTTTATATCAAAACCCTAGTTAAGGAAACAAAGGGAGAGCCTAGTCATATCCCTATTGAAAAACATGAAAACCCTGTGAAAGTACCAAAGGTTAGGGTTTATGAAGGGAGAACAAGAAGACAACAGAAACTGATGTTAAAATAAGAGGAGGAAAAACAAAGAACAACACAAAGTAAAAAAGGCAACCCGAAAATGGAAACAGAGCCTAGTGTTTACTGCAAAAAACCTCATACACACCCTACAAACAAGCTAAGGCTGAATTTCAAGGCTAAAATGAACCCTAGGTTGAAGGATACAACGATTATTGGTGCAGAGGAAGAGACTGTGCAAGCCTCAAAGAGCAAAAGGAGATAGAGGAAAACATAACATGCTGACAGAAAGAGGAAAGAAACCCTAAAGGCTGATAAAATCATACAAAAAGTTACCAGAAGTGTGACAAGATAAATTAGACCTCCTTGCTTAAGTTGTTGAAGCCATGGAAGAATAAACAAATCTGCATTTTTGGGAAACAATACTTTGAGCTAAGAACAGGGGAATTTATTTTGCTGTAAAAACCCTAATTTTGACTAATATATTTCATGAAGTGTTTTGATAGTCTAGTCAACATATTCCAAGGCCAAATGATGATATTATACAAACTTTTGTGGATTGTAAGCATGCAGATGAAGTCCTTATGGTTTTGGTCAAATAGTCAACAATAAAGAGAAATGGCAGCACTTTGTTTTTCCATGTTTTAGTCATCATCTTCAAGCACAATTTCCAAATAGTTGAAAAAGAAATTTAAAAAACCAAAATAATTTTTTGTTGGAAATGGGATTATTTACAAACACCTCCTTCATATTTTACCCAAACATCATGGTTTGGAAATGATAGAGGAATAGTTGAGGCCTATTGTCCCAGATTTTGTAATTCTGTTATTTCCTGTTTTAGTCACTATTTTCAAATGCAGTTTCTGTAATGACCCAACTCGAGTTATAGGAAACATAGAAATATTAGCATGCACATGAGACCTGCATATGATAGCTACATATGCATGTATCACGTGTATTGCACTAGTACATGCACTAATCAATTATAAAAAAGTCTCAGTATAGAGTAATGAGTGACTTATTGAAGTATTGAGAAAATACCTAACTCACCAGAATATAATGAATGTATTAGTTATACCTACCACGATCATAATATAAACTAATACTTTGTTCAAAGAAAATTAAAAGCATTGACTTATGCAAATAAATGAGGATATTTTAATAAATCCAAGATATTTATTAAATAATAATATTTTAATAAATTCAAGATATTTATTAAATAATAATATTTTAATAAATTTAAGATATTTTAGAAATCCAAGATATTTATTAAAAGAGGATATTTTAATAAATATCTTGAATGGAGTTTGTGTATAAAAGGAGAAGAGGGGTAAACTTGATGGGCATGGGTAGTGAGTGGGTAAACTGACCCGGATGCTGTCAGAGGAGAGTTCTAACTGTGTGAGACATGAGCAGTGAGTTCTAATAGAGTCATGGAGTGATCTCGATTGTTATTGGAGTTTTGGGCACTGGGGTCAGAAGACTTGTTTTTTGGATCTGGGGACCGGAGAGGTTGACCTCAGATAGGCTGGGAGGAAAACGACGATTTGGTAACGGGAGCTGGAGCCATGGCGGATCAGGGACATCTTCAAACACGGTTCCAGGTAAGTATTAATTAGTCAATTGATATATATTTTGTTCAAAAATCCCACTCTGAATTCTGTAGTATGAATTTAGTGAATGATTGTTAATTTTGAAAATTAAGGGCTTTACACTTATGAATTTTATGATTGATGGTTAATTCTGAAAGTTAAGGTCTTTACAGTTTCCGAACATATGGAGATGAATTTGTAAAAACCAAAAGTGGTTTTTGTTGGTCACATACTAGTTTAAAAAAGCCTCTCTCAGTTTTTACTGAGCTAGCATTGTTTGAAGGATATGAAAGAATATTTGCAACCTATTTTTCAAGATTTAAATAATTAATTATATTTTGTTTTAGTCATCCACTTCGGGCAAGGTTTTCGAGAAGATGAAGATGAATTTTCCAAATAAGAAAGACGTTTTTGTGGGGAATGTGTTTATTGAAAAAAACCTCTTTCAATGTTTACACAACTATCACAGTTTGGGAGATCCGAATGCATCTTTGAAGCGAATTTTTCATAAATTTGACAAATTTTTCAAAATTTTGTTTCCTATAAAAATGCCAAGTCAATAGCTGAAGGCCGCCTCATTAATTCGACTTTGGGATCATATATTATCTCCTCCTTGAATATTTCAAAAAGTAACGAAGAGGTTTCCATATCCTTTTCTTTTGGATCTTGAGGATCATTGTAATTAATACTTTCCACAAATCGTTCAATTCAACTTTGGGATCAGATATTATCTCGTCCTTGATTATTTCAAACAGTAATGAAGAAGTTTTCATATCCCTTTCTTTTGGATGTTGAGGATTATTGTAATTAATACTTTCCACAAATCGTGGATCTGAAACCTATGTAGTATTTCTATAAATTAAATGTAAAAGGGGGACAGAAGTTTGGTTTTTGATGAAAAGATAGCTATTGTCTCTGTGTTGAGTGCTTTATTAATTTACAGTTTGCCAAGATCAAGAAGAGTTTGATTAGTGAAATAAAGATTCATATGATGGGATCTCTTAGTATGTTTTCTACATGTTTCAATGTTTCCTTCTTTGTTATATCATTTGAATATAATGTCTTCTGATATTTGAACGAGAATAAATTTTACATAATTCATCCTTGCTTTTAATGCTTTGTCTCATATATTCAAATATTTGCACTCCTATCTTCTAAATCTACTTTAGGTTTCATTTCATATGCCTTACTGTATTGCATTATTTTTTCTATTTTCCTCTTTCAGCTACAATGATGACAAATGTCTAGGATGTGCCATCTACCTCGCCTTTGTGAATCTTGATCAGACAACTAGTATCTTAGTAAGTTGCCATAAACCCTAGCTTGTTGACTCCATTTCCCAATGGACTATCTTCCTCATGCCCAACCAAACGCTATTCCAGTACAACTCAACTGAAGATCTAGCCACTGTGTGAATGTACAGTCAGTTACTAATTTCGTAATTAGACCGCCAGGGAGAGGCCTCTTTGGATTGAAGGGGCTAGCCTTCAGGTTTGAATGGTTACCTTTGGAATTTCTCTCCTACAACCAAGAGGACATTTCCGACGGAAAACATCTTGGCGACCATACTGGGGATACGAAAGTACATCTTCCTCAAAACTGTTTTTACTGATGAGATCTGGTTCCTAAGGGCAAGCAGGAATATAGACACAATTGGCTATTAATTTTCTCTAGCAACTTCATTTTCCAAAATCCAGAGTTTGAAGCCTCTATGGTGACTCTATTGTCAAACGATCGAGAGCTCGAAACATGAATGGTGACTTCATTGTCTGATGAATCTAAAGCATAATTGCAGATCTAGTTGCCTGATTAATCAAGATGAAGGGGTATGCTCTGATGAACCGTGCACATGTACTAGGTTTTCCATATCGTATTCCTCACATAGATTGGGAAACTTGTCTGCAAAAGTTTAAGGATCAAGGAAGGGATGATGCTGGTTTACATTTGGTCAAATTTCATTTGCATATTCATAAGTTAGGAGTTTACTTGCCTGAAGACTGCCTCATGAAGATGTTTATGGCTACCTTAGAAGAAGACGCGAGGTCATGGTATGAAAAGTTGCCACCTGCTAGTCTTTATTCTCTTGAAGATTTCCTTGTAGTTTTCTATGAGCATTATAAAGAATCTTACCCTTCTTTATTACTAGTTGAAAAATGTTGTGAGCATGTTGAAAATTTCATTCAACACCTTCAAAGTTTGTATGGTGATAAGGAGGTAATGGATGAGGAAATTCAAGAAATCCTTTTTGAATATTCTTCTCAACAGAAAACATTAGACACTAGTTGCCGTGATAATCAAGACAATTTTCAGCATATTAGAGCTTCTCCCTTGACTGAAAAATGAAATAGATCAACTTCTTGGTGTAGATAGTCATGTTTCATCCCCTGAAATGGATGAAGATATGCAACAGGTTTGTCAACTTTTATGTGACCAAGAGTATGAGGATAGTCAAACAATTGCCTCTTTAAATCAATCATTTTCTGAGTTTTTGTCCCATGATGAAATCACTGAAAATCAGAATTGTGAAAGTGCTCATATTGGTGTTTTCTCACATTCGCAAGAGAATCATGTACAAGAACTTATTTCTCTTCATTCATCTGAAAGTCAAATTGACAATTTTCAAACAAAGTTACTGAAGGTTAATGAGGCAAGATCATAATTGTTTGATGAGCAAGAGAGTGTTTTTAATTCACATGATGTGGTTGTCATATTTGAACCTGTTCTAGATGGTATAGAGTCTTTTTTTTCTGATGAGTGATGAACAATCTACTGCCATGTTTTTTGAGAATGATGTTGAGAATCAAGGTATAAAGCAAGAACAACCAACAATTGTAAATGAAGTTTGTTCTCTTGTGTTTGCTCATCAAAAATATGTGAATTTGCAAGTTTTCCATGATGCTTTGGCCATTCTGTTGCAGTAATCAGTGAAGGTGGAGTTTGTTTTGTTCAGAAGCTGAGGTTTTGGATTCAAATTTCATTTTGAGTTGCCATCCTTTACATTTCTCTGTTTGCTTTCGAAAGTTGTGAGCAAAATTCCAGTGAGTGGCCATCTCCTTGCCTAACTGCACTGAAATTCCGTATCACCTGATTGGGCAAACTTTCAGCAGATTAGAGTAGGATGTTGTTCAATAAGTTCTCAGCTAGAGCAACTTTTCAGCGGTTTGGTTTTCAATTTTCAATCAGTGTTTTTAATAATGATTGGACTCGGTTAGATCGCATGTCATGGGTTGCAGGTTCCAGTTTGATTTCAGTTGCAAGTTGGGTTATTAGTTTTCGAGTTGGGAACAACCCAATGGATCAGGCACAGGGTCAACGTGTTCTTTACTGCCTCTTGGGGAGACAATATCCCCATCGGACCCAACTGTTAGCATTAGGTTTGCACCTTTCCCTAAAGGTCCAAAAGTTATTTTTATCAGTCTAATCAAGTCTTTTCACCTAACCCTAAAATTATCGAAAGTTTTTGCAGCGCAATTAGCCCATCGTAAGCCTACAGCTGGCGCTACGAAATATTTTTGTAGCGCTCATTGAAAATCTTAAAAGATAGGTTTTTGAGCTGCCAACCCCACCATTTCAAGTGCTTGAGCATTTTTTCACAAAGCCCTACCCCTTTCGATCCATGATGTGACAACTAGCTGCATTGTAAAGCCCAAGAAGGAAGTTTAAACTCAAACCCTAAATTTCCTAGTTTACCCTAAAACGATAATTTCCAACAAACCCAGAAATTTGTTTACAGTGCGGAGGAAAGTTCAAAAAGTGTTTGTAGCGTCCAACCAGGGGAATTCAAGACTGTAGAGGGATTTGCAGTGTTAGAGTCTTTGCAAAGATGGGTCGATCATGTAATGTGAAGAGGTTTATGTTAAAACCCTAGCTAAGGAAACAAAGGGAGAGCCTAGTCATATCCCTATTGAAAAACATGATGAAAACCCTGTGAAAGAACCAGAGGTTAGGGTTTATGAAAGGAGAACAAGAAGACAACATAAGCTGATGTTAGAAGAAGAGGAGGCAAAATAGAGAGCAACACAAAGTAAAAAAGGCAAACAAAAAATGGAAACAGAGCCTAGGGTTTACTGCAAAAAACCTCATACTTGCCCTACAAACAAGCTAACACTGAATTTCAAGGCTAAAATGAACCTTAGGCTGAAGGATACAATGATTATTGATGCAGAGGAAGAGACTATAAAAGCTTCAAAGAGCAGAAAGAGACAGAGGAAAACAGAGCATGCTAACAAAGAGGGAAAAGAAACCCTAAAGGTTGATAAAATCATACAAAAAGATACCAGAAGTGTGACAGGATAAATTAGACCTTGTTGCTCAAGTTGCTAAAGCCATGGAAGAATAAACAAATCTGCATTTTTGGTTAAATGATACCTTGAGCCAAGAACAGGGGAATTTATTTTGTTGTAAAAATCCTATTTTTTTACTAATATATTTCATGAAGTTTTTTGACAATCTAGCCAGCACACTCCAGGGCCAATGATGATATTATACAAACTTTTATGGATTGTAAGCATGCAGATGAAGTCCCTATGGTTTTGGTCAAATAGTCAACAAGAAAGAGAAATGACAACACTGTTTTTTTTCTTTTTGTCTTAGTCATCATCTTCAAGCACAATTTCTGAACAATTGAAAAGGAATTTTAAAGAACCAAATTATTTTTTTTGTTGGAAATGGGATTATTTACAAACGCCTCCTTCAGATTTTACCCAGACATTATGGTTTGGAAATTACAGAGGAATATTTGAGGCCTATTTTTCGAGATTTTGTAATTATGTTATTTTCTTGTTTTATTCACTATTTTCAAATGCAGTTTCCGAACATATGGAGATGAATTTGCAAAACTAAAAGCGATTTTTGTTGGTCACATACTAGTTTAAAAAAGTCTCTCAGTTTTTACGCAACTAACATGGTTTGAAGGATATGAAGGAATTATTTGCAACCTATTTTTCAGGGTTTAGATAATTAATTAATTCTTGTTTTAGTCATCCACATTGGGCGAGGTTTTCGAGAAGATGAATATGAATTTTCCAAATATGAAAGAGGTTTTTGTGGGGAATGAGTTGATTGAAAAAAACCTCTTTTAGTTTTTATACAACTATCATGGTTTGGGAGATCCGAATGCATCTTTGAAGCCTATTTTTCATAAATTTGCTAGATTTTTCGAAATTCTGTTTCCTATAAAAATGCCAAGTCAACAGCTGAAGGCCACATCATCAATTCAACTTTGGGATCAGGTTTTATCTCCTCTTTGATTATTTCAAACAGTAATGAAGAGGTTTTCATATCCATTTCTTTTGGATCTTGAGGATTATTGTAACTAATACTTTCCGCAAATTGTGGATCTGAAACCTATGTAGTATTTCTATAAATTAAATGTAAAACGAGGGCAAAAGGTTGGTTTTTTGATGAAAAGATAGCTATTGTCTCTATTTTGAGAGTTTTATTAATTTACAGTTTGTCAAGATCAAGAAGGGTTTGATTACTGAAATAAAGATTCATGTGATGGAATCTCTTACTATGTTTTCTACATGTTTCAGTGTTTCCTTCTTTGTTATATCATTTGAATATAATGGCTTCTGATATTTGAATGAGAATAAATGTTACAAAATTCATCCTTGCTTTTGATGCTCTGTCTCATAGATTCAAATATTTGCACTCCTATCTTCTAAATCTACTTTAGAATTCATTTAATATGCCTTACTATGGTGGGTTGTTCTTCTATTTTCCTCTTTCAGCTACAACGGTGACAAATGTCTAGGATGTTCCATCTACCTTGCCTTTGTCAACCCTGATTAGACAACTAGTATCTTGGTAAGTTGCCATAAACCCTAGCTTGTTGACTCCATTGCCCAATGGACTATCTCTCTCATGCCCAACCAACCCTTACTCCATCACAACTCAACTGAAGATCTACCCACATTGTGAATGTACAGTCAATTACTAATTTAGTAATTAGATAGTCAGAGAGAGCCCTCTCTAGATTGAAGGGGCTAGCCTTCAATCTGTAAGATTGGTTTGAATGGTTACCTTAGGAATTTCTCTCCTATAGACAAGAGGACATTTCTGAGTGGTAACACTCGTCAAAGTAGCCATGATGACTTTGCCTTGGAGAGAATCCCATATATAATAAGTAACTCCACATAAACCCCTAACCCCACTAGTAATTGGTCTCTCTTGTCTACAAACTGAAAACCAATGATAGCCTAGATATTTTGATATGATTTGGACAAGACTTGCACATGTTTTGGTCGCAAAGAGAATATCTGAGGATTTGAGCGTGTTGTAAAGTGACTCTAGAGTGGACCATAAGGTCCCATTACAATTATAACATTCAATTGCAATTCTCGACACCCCACTTGTGCCTTAGTGTGGGAATCATCTAGTAGATTCAAGGTGGAGAATCTTGAATAATGTTGAATATTGACAGCTATGGGATGAATTTCCTTGAATAAAATTTCATTTCTGACCTTTCTAGAGTGACTTTCTAAAAATAGAAAGTCATGTCTATCTTTGCAACCATGACTCACCAAAAATAGTAAATCACCTTCCTTCAATTCGTAATCAGATATATATGATGGAAAATCACATAACTTGTCCTTAATCAATCTCAATTGTTTAATTTTTAACTTAATCATCAATACTATTATTATTATTACTATTATTCTCTTTATGATGATATTTTATTATTATTAAAAAGAAATTCATGTCTCTCAATCATGGGACTCAATCACGTGACATGTCCTATGTAACTCCCCTCAATTAATGCATATGTTACTCTCTCTCTCTCTCTTAATGGATTCATTCCCCTCTCTCTTTAATGCTCTTACACACCTCTTACAGTCTCTTACACACTTTAATGACAAATCATAAAAGGATTCCTCTTACACCTCTTTAATGCATAAGTTATACTTCTCTCCTAAATGCATAAGTTACACTCCTCTCCTTTATGGCATAAGTTACACTCCAATTTTGGCATGTGTAACTCCTCCTCAAGTCATAACAGTTACTCCATGAATTCGACCTCTTTGCTCTTTCTATATGTTTGTGCCCCTCATCTTCACTTGACACACCTACTTGTGCTTGTGAAAGAGAATTCGAACTTGAGAGAGAGAGAGAGAGATGGAGAGTCTAGAAGAAGATTGAGAGAGAGAGAGTCTTGAAGAGCAAAATCAGATCTTGGATAGCCAAAGAGATTCAGTGTTTGCATCAGCTACTGCTATCAGAGATTTTCTTCAGATTTGGGTGAACTTCTTCATTTTCTCATTGTACTTTGTATCTCTGTTGAACAATTGATTTCTAATAGAAGAAGAATTTGGTTAGGTTTTCCCCTTGTGGGTTTTGCCCTGGTCATTGACATAACTTTTCTGTGTCTCATTGAGTTCTTGGCTGTCTTCTAATGTGCATATGGTTTATATGGTTTATGTTCTATCTACAATTACTTAATGCATAAGTAATTGTATTAAAGAAGTCACTTAGATCCATAACTTCCTTATGCTGTAATATAGAATCTGATTTTTAACAAATAATTTCTTTGAGATCTTGAATGATAGCCCATTTCCCTTATTTTCATGCGCCTTTGCTACTTGATCCCCAAATTTTTATGCTCTGCAACCTAGGACTGTTATAGGAGAGAGAGGGTAGTTTTCACAGGGCTAGAGAGGGCAACCCTCCCTCACAAGAGGGGAGAGAGGGCAGCTGTCCTTACAAAAGGATTAACTGAGACCTTTCAAGATTTGGAAGAAAGAAACCAACTCCCCATTTACAAAAGGGGCAATCCAAGGATGGCCAACACAGACTTGGATACATTTAATGAATTTCAAGCAGAAGCCAAACTTTTGGAACTCTACAAAGATAAATTCATGACAAACTATATCAAAAACTTCAACCATATCTATTTTGACAGCCATACCACTTTCTTGGTAGGAATGACTTCAATATATGGCCCTCTCACACTGGTATAATATATAAATTAGCACAAAATTGTTTTGGGGATTTTTTGCAATATTTCTGAGTAATAGTTGGCCTATTTTGGTCATCTAAAAGCTGTATTGATACAGTGATGGCTATTCTATGTATTATCGTTGGATATGAGTTTTCTAGAGGCTAGGGGATCTTTGTACGAGTGGAAATCAGTCTTGCTAAAACTTGTACTCTTGTGTGTTTCAGTTGAGGGGTGGATGCTAGCAAATCAATAATTCCTGCTAGTTGTTGGTGCATGTATTGAGTGCACCAAAAGTTTGGCTACCAACAATGAATTTTGTCTCCTGTTATCAAATTTTTCAGATTAATAGCTCTACTAGTGTGCTTGTAGAAATTATATCTTATTGTCGTGCTAATAATATAACTATTGTTAAGCCTTGTCCTATAGTTTCATTTTGGAGAGCTATTGTGATAAACAAGTTATTTGGAGAGTATTGTTGGTAATGCATGCAAAACTAATGTCTGGATATTGATACGTGGACCTTTTTGTGTAACCTGAATTTTGTACATTGAAGGTTGTGGTTAGCTGAAGTATAGCAAGGTTGATTGTTGTAGCAAAGCAGATTGTCTGAAATTCTGGCAAGAGGACACCACTTGATTATGAAGTCATCAAGATGGATCTAAATAACAACTATTTCCAAAATTGTTGTATGACCATGACACTTAAACAATTGTGAGACATGATCAACAATGAGATAAGCAATGACATAAGCGCGTTGTATAGGCTGATTGTAAGACAAAGATTCTAACTCACTTTGTTCATTAGTAGGAGAAGAAATCATCTAGAATGATTCAATAGCTAGTATTGCCACTTCTTTTGCAGCATAACTCCAAGATTGTGAGTAGTATGCTTCTCATTATTGTCCACAAAAGACTAAGATGTCAATGATGATCTAGATAGTAAGGTCATGTTATGTTGTCACTCTAATTCAATCTTTGCTAATGTGTTGAGCATTTGCTAGTTAACAAGAATTTTTGAAAGATTGATTGCTATAAGCCAAATTTGGAGCAATTAGTGAACATCATTTGCATCATGTTTGATTATTTTGTTTTTCTTTTAGATTGTTTACATGAAATTGCAATTTTCAACTTTGTGTCTTTATAATAATTCTGTCAATTCCAACAATCAATTCCCTGTTTTCGTAAAACAACAGAAGATAGATGGCAATGCATGGATGGCATTAGTGTTCTTAGGGGAAATTCTCCTGTCATAGTCATTGGTGTGTCTCGTTTCTCATTGATATTATCATATAGCATCATAGCAATGAACCTTTTTAGTGGATGAGACACTTTATTGGATAGGTTTCTTTAGTTTAAGTTTTCAATGTTATAGTAGTTCAAAACTCTGAAGCATTTCCATTAAATATGTATTTTAAGTAAAAAACTTCGAACCAAAATTGGAACATAAGGCCACGCCAATCTCAACCAATTGAAATTTTGAGCATTACATGCTATATGTACATCTAGGCTATTATCATGTTAATTATATAGCGTGTTAACTATCTAAGGCAAAATCAGATTATTATAGGCTGGTTTAATGTTAATGGTTAGGTAAGCATCTATAGATTTGATAGTAGTATGTTTAATATTGATTTGATTAATGGTTAATTGTGAATTAGTTTAATGTATTATGATAAACATATTATACATTGTCCTAGATATTGATTGGTGAAACACTTTGGTTTTGCAGAATTATTACAAAAATTTACTCTCATAGAAAGATAATTACCAGCTTTTGTAATTACATGTGCAAAGCACAACAACACAAAATGTATGGTTTGGACATCTTATGGAGTTTGGGATTAGGTGTTAAAATTCTATAGACTTTGCATTGTTACTAAGATGGTCAACTTTGATGATCTTGGCAGACACTTTCAGCAAAAGATTTACGCGATCCAGACATATCTCAAAAGATTGCTATCAAATTGAATGAATTCCATCATTTAGACATTCCTGGATCATCTCATCCACGACTATGGGAGCGCTTGAGGTTGTGTTCTAGGTCTTAAATTGAATTTTACATTTGCATATTATTGTCTACTTGCTTCAAATTAGTATTACAGTTAGAAATCTTGTACTAAAAGTGATATGTGATATTATGTTTTACTCTTGCTTGCTTCTTTTCACAGGGATTGGCTAGAGAAGTCAAATAAATTGTGTAAACCAGAAATAATTCAGGAGTTCCAACTGGAGAGACTACAGAAAGAGATATCAAATCTAAGTAATTCAATCTCAAAGCCCAACGAGCGAGTTGGATTTTGTCATAATGACTTGCAATATGGAAATATCATGATTAATGAAAGAGATGGCGATATTACTCTGATTGTAAGGCCAATGTCAATTTGTGAGTTATGTGATAAATGCATATTATTATCTTGTAATTTCGTGAATAAATCTTATGTTCTTCAGACTTAATCTTTGTTGATGTTTGTTGTGAATGTTATATTTTTTTCTCGTATCATGCTTTTCTGTAACCTAAAATTTTGAAGAAAGCTAAAAATATTTTTTTGTCTGCCTTGGAAAGGTTTGGATAGGCAATGAAACTAGTACTAGGCATAGAAAGCTTCAAGAGTCAACTGATGATATAAATTTTAGGATTTTTGTGTTGGAGATGTTTCAAGCAATTGACAACAAAATAAGGTTGCATAGCAGTACATGTCAGGTCAACTTGGTTTAAGTCCTTTAAGAGAATGCATTTATTTTTCAGTAAAGGCAGATTATTTCTACATGCCCCTGTTGAGAAACCAGTGTGCTAGTTGATTATGATTGATTTCTCTTAAGTTGATAATTACTTGAGAATTTTTGTTGCTTCTTATTAAATTTATATTCATTTCATCAAGCAATTACCAAAATATACAATACATGAAGATCACAAGAGACAAAGAACACCGGAAATTAGGCTCGAAGCTAGGGCAAAATGGGGGAAACCCAAGAGAATCCTCTTCTTATAGAATCAGATCAAAGTGAGATATCCATGACCCAAGACCAAGACCAAGACTGGCACAAAGACCCCAAGTCAGCCCTCCAATTCTCCTCAACAAGTCAAAGTCAATAAAAGTCAATGTTGGTCAAACCTCTGAAATCTGGTCAACTCTTGAAATTTCGGGCCTGCAATACCTCAGAAAAATTCACGGAACTAGGGCAGAAAACTCGTCTTCTTTCTCTCCTTTGAATTTCCTCTCTCCTTTGACTTTGACTGTCTTCTTGTTTGGCATAGAAATTGAGTTGATGATGTGAGCGAATGAATGAGCTCCAAAGTGATCGAACTGTCCTCTATATATATTTGTCCAGGAGGTCGAATAGGTGGCTCCTAGAAGCCCAAACCAACCTGTTCCCAAGGAGGGCTGACTTGGTCTTGTGTAGATTCTTTGACTCAAAATAAAATTCTTTTTCTTTCTTACAAAAAGTCCAAGTGGGATTTTGACTCAATTACATTTCTTTGACTCATAGTAATTTTTCTTTTTGACTCAATTGACCCTATAACCATGAAGAACATGCGTTGACTAGAAAAATAATAATAATAAATGAATATAATAAGTACATCAAAGATGTATTTGTATTAGATTATGAAGACTGGTGCTAGTTACATTTTCAACACTCCCTCTTAACTAGGGAGGTATTGATAATGACACAACAGGATACTCTCAAATTGAAATATTCTCATAAGAAGGAATTCAGATTGATAAGCACAATCATAACATCATAACCAACATTGTCGAAAATAGCATAGCCTTGACTAACAAGCTCTATCTCTCCACTAGATCAGAGCACAATTCTGGGAGGCACAAATTTGGACACCACCACTGCCTCTCAAGGCACATACCCCATTTGGATTTTTACCAGGTATGTTGTTATAGGACTATTCTTATTTTGGATATCACCCATCCTCAAAGAATATCGATCCTTAGGACTATTCTTATCTTGGATCCAAATCCTAAAAAAATATCGGTCCCATATATCTATCCAATCCACCATTCCCCCTACCAGTGCCTTCACTAGGCTTATGGCTCTTAGTCTGTTATGTAAAAATTATTTAATTTAGGTTAATTAGACGAAAGGGCACGATCATAAGATCATGCCCTTTCCCAAAAAGGTGCCCATGGCGATATATAAGCCAGGGAGTAAACAATCATCATTCAAGTAATTAATAAAATATATATGTTTTTATCGTTTCCAAGCTTTTATGCTCCATCTGGTATCAAAGTGAGTTCGATCTTCTCATTGACTGCACAATCACTCAACTGTTCACTGTTCACTGACTCTCTTGTCTGCTGTCATCCCCATCGATTTCATCATTTGTCTCGTTCATTTCCCTGTCAGGACCATTGTTCATGCTGTCTGACCCCAACCCACCGCACTGCTAGTCTACCTGGCACAACTTCGCCCGACGCTTACTGTGTTTTCCTGTTGGTGTATCATCTTCGTCCTTGTTGACCGACCATCATTATCACTTGACTGGTCTGTTGCTAACTCCTTTCCCCGTCCACCGCGATCCCTGTTCGACATCCCTGCTCGACCACTATTATTTGTTTTCTGCCAAACGCTGTCACGTGTTGAATCGGTTCATCGAGGAACATATATTACTTAAGTCAAGGCATACAGTACATATATTGGTTAATTTGTACTATATTGGCTAGTTATTATATAATAAGGTTATCAATATAATTAAGTTATATAACCTTAATTATTAATTATTAAGGTTATTGATTATTATATAATAAAGCAATAAAACATTATTAAAAAAAGGGTTCAAGTTAAGGAAGAGGGTTAAGTTGGATAAATATACACCACCACCACATACCCGTTCAATGGCGTCATCTATGAGGATGATTGATTTTAACAAAATATTGATAGATCTTGGGACTCAGATCAACGGACATGGCAAAAAATTGAGGAGCTCTAGAATTCAACGAAGAGAATAGAGAATCAACTCGAGCAAAACCATAACGAATTTAAAAAGGATCATGCAATTATTTCAAATAAGGTGGATCGAAATCATAATGCAGCATCAATAGCCCATGATATAGCAATTGCGATGTTGACCTGTATTTGCGACAAGTTGAAGATTACACCTGATCAAATACCCCAAAATAACAAAGCTTCTCAACAACCAAATTCTTTGGATACATCAAACTCATGAGACTCACATGAAAACCCTGAGTCTCCAAAAGCATCTTCCATGCCCAATCAACAAAATATTAACACGAGTTTTTAAAATATGCATCTCTAGAATCAATACTCAAATATGCAGCTCGCGAATCAATACCCATTCTTCACCCCACCAGTGGCTACATATCAACGAAGAGCAAAACTTGAGCTCTCCAAGTTTGACGGTAACGAGAATTGCAGTGTTGCATGGTTCAATAAGGCATAAGAATATTTCGAGATTTACGGTATTGACAATGATGATGAAAAGACCAAACATGCATATATGCAAATGGAAGGTCAAGCATATAATTGGTATATGTGGTGGAAGAAGATGACACTTGCTATCAGTTGGAAGAAATTCACAAATGCATTCTTTAAGAGGTTCCAAGGTGTCAAGGAAGAAGAGTTCTTCTCAGCACTCCCCCCACTGCAACAAAAAGGGGATGTGGATGAATACACTAGAGAATGGGGTACTTTAGCTACACGAGTACCTAGATTTTCAGAAACTCGTCTCATTCAATCATACATCATGGGACTTAAAAGTTAAACCCCATCTCTAGGCTGAGCTTGAGCTTCATGACATCACTTCTATAGAAGAAGCAAGACAAAAAGCAAAAAATGCTGAAAAGAAGCATGAAAATATACATTGGCCAACAGTTGAAAGAGTATATTCAAGACGAAGATTTCCCCAAACTGCGAACACAGATAATACAAAATATGTTCTGCCACATCTTCGTGAAGGAGAAAAAACTAATATGGAAATACAAAGAATGAAAGAAGGTAAGTGCAAACGTTGTGACGAAAAATGGGACCCTAAACATAGATGTGCAAAGGGAAAAGAAACCAAGACCCTGTATACATATGAAGCAACCAATGATTCAGGCATTGAAGAATCATACGTAGAAGAAATTGAAGATTCTCCACAATTTTCTCCAGGCAAGTGTCATTATCGGCCATGACAGGTATATTGCCACCCCAAACATTAAAGTTAACAGGACATATCAAAAAAAGAAATATAATGGTTCTAATCAACATCGGTAGTGCACACAACTTTTTGGACTCAACTATGGTGAAAAGGATCAACATTTTCACAATTCCCATGCCCAACATGAAAGTTATGGTAGCTGACGGCAAGATAATTGGAAAAGTAGGGAAATGCCATAAAGTCAAATTACAGATTCAAGACTATAATCTAGAATCTCCGTTCTACACTGTACCATTAGGAGGAGTGGATGTTGTCCTAGGTATCCAATGGTTACAAACCCTAGGCACTTACTCTGCCAACCATCAAAAACAATTTATAAATTTTAAATCGGAAGGGCAGAAATACAAGTTATATGGGTTCCAGCCTCCTGAGAATCAATTTATATCATCATTCCAGATGATGAAAATGATTTGGAAGGGAGCACCAACATATGTAATACATTGTCATCAGATGGAGATGGTGGTTTCAAGATTGGTTAATGAAGAAGCAACCGCAGTTCAAGAACTACCACCTGAAGTTCAAAAATTGATTCAAAAACACAAAAAGGTGTTCCAAGATCTTCCTATGAAGATGCCACCTAAAAGAGAAATCGAGCACATAATCGAAGTCAAATCAGGGTCCAACCCTGTCAACATCAAGGCGCACAAATATCCACACCACCAAAAAATTGAAATCAAAAGATTAGTCCAAGATATTTTAAGGTGTGGAATCATCACAAAGAGTAGAAGCCCATACATTGCTTCAGTGGTTCTTGTTAGAAAATCATAAAGGCAAAAATATTTTCTTATTCTATATCTTCTTTCTTTTAGTTCATCAAGCAATTACCAAAGCAACATCACATAAAACAATAGACACCAGATGTAGGCACTATGCCAGGGAAAAACCCCCCTCGAGGTGAAAATCTAGTCAAGATAATTCTTCCTTTCAATAGTATTCTTTGAGACTCTTCACCCTAGACATATACCAGACCTTCTCTCCACACCAAGCTAGCCTTCTAGATCTTCGACCCCTTTCCAGCAACTTCAACTAGGCACCAACTTCCAGCAGCAGGCGGCTTCCGGCAGCAGCAAAACTTGGAGGACTTCAATCTCCCAATCTAGGGCACGAAATAGAGGGAGAGAGGCACCACAATTTCGTACTTCTTTTGGCTTCCCGACAACAAACTCCGAACTTTTTCCTAACTAAAAGAGATCGAACTTGTTGTGAGAGAGTGTGCTCCAAATGAATTCAATTTCCTTCCTTTTATACGCTTCAGTTGAGGTCGAATAAGTGTCTCTTAGGCGGACATGATCCCCTTTAAGTTGACTTGGTGTGGAGGTTACATAATTTATATTTTACTCAATATTAAACCTTTTTACATGATTCAAAAGCCCAAGAAGGGTCTCTTTAAATGTACATTGACTGTATTAACTTAGAATGAATCTTAGAAGTCCTCAATGGGGACTTTGACCTAAAACATCGTGACCCAAGCATGAAACCCATGCTTTAATAAGTCGCAATAATAATAATAATAATAAATCTTTTATTTATTCTTTTGTCAAGTACATTACAAGATGACTCAAGTACATCAAATGCCAATCGAACCTAGTTACATTTTCCAACACTCCCTCTTAACTAGGGAGGTATTCATCATATACAAATACAATGGAAGAAATCATACTATATGAACAATGAAGAACTTTAGGCACCACAATGCCATGGACTAGATTCCTGACCAGGGCAATCTATCCATTGGTCTCAACAATTTAGGCACCGTAATTCCACAGACTAGATTCCTGACCAGGGAAATCTATCCATGTGGGACTAAGATGGACTCAAGCTTTTAGGTACCATCAGGCTTACTTGCTAACCATCAATCCAGGGACATAGGTGCGTATCCATGGTCAGAGCTCTATGACCCACGCCATGCTTCCCTACTTTTGGACCTAGACATCAACACAAAGCGCCAACCATATCTCCTCCCAGACAATGCTTCACTCACAAAGCCTCAACACCTCTTGATCCAGCAGATCATGGATGACCAATCTCTCCCAATCAAACTGATTGCTAACCAACATGCTATCAAAATCCTTCGAGATATTTTCCTGTGCAAACACAACCCCAATCAATAATATAATTTCACATGTACAGAAACAAATACAAACCTTCGGGGTCTTTCAGACAACTTGATGTTGCTTTTCAACTTTTCATAGTAGGACTATCAACCGAATCTTTGACATAAGATTCCTTCATCATATACTTTCCTTCTACTTTCATGCAGCAACATATCCTCCGAAATTTCACTCTTCAATCAAAACCAAGCTATGCCCTCCCTCTCAACCATAGAGCATCTTCATTCAAACTCCCTCTTAATCTTAGGGAGATCTTTTCTATTTAGGCTTCCTCAAGGAGATCAACTTCTTCTTTTCGTCATCGAATAATTTTTCGTGGCTTCCAACCATTTCATCAGAGTTATCATCATCCTCATCATGCTTATCACATCAACGAGCATCTTCACCATATTGAAGATTGTGTACCTGCACAACTTAGGTAGCAAGTACAACCAAATCTATAGAAGTATGAAGTTAGCCATATCAGAATCACGAAAGGATTTCAACTTTATACATATCAGATACCCAAACTTAATTATAAACAAGAGACATATTCTCTTCAACATTTTGCTTGGGACTTTGTCATAAACATTAGACTACTTCATAACAATTATTATTTTATCTAGGGTTTCAATTTTTCTTTCAAAGGTGCAACACACCCTACTACAACATATATCAAACCCTAGAACCAATTTAAATATAGATCTACAAGATATCTAACAACTTTTAGAATTCATATGTTAGACTTTCCACTAGAGATTTATACAAACCGTAGATTTCATACACGAGAATCAATCAAAGTCATTCACAACTTAGTCATTAATACGACCAACTTCCACTAGAGTTAGTTGCAAACCTTAGATTTTCAATCAACCATCAAATCCAATCAAAACTTGATTTTCATCAATTTTACACAAATCTCAAATCATCATATTGGCATTATTCATCAAAGATTTTCACTTCTACTCAGGTTCAACTTCAAAACCCTAGAATTTCATTCTCACAACCTGAACAATCATTATATAAATAGATCTCAGATTGTTATATCACACATACTAGAGAATTTAACTACTACTAGGGCTTAGCTGCAAAACCCTAGATTTCCAGATATCAACATCCTAGAATCTCAAACAAGGATTTATATTAAATCTTAAGACTTATGACCATCAATAACTAGGTCAACACATGTATCTAGGAATTCATGCATATGTCTAACAATATTAATACAATAGACATACACTGACCTAGACCAAGCTAGGGATTCAACCAAAGAGGACATAACTTCACATACCAAGGGATTCATCATCAAGCAAAGGTATTTCATTTCAAAACATATATTAACAAATTTGATTAGACCAGGGTTTGATTAGACAAACACATACATTCCAAGGAAATCATTTCTAAGACATTATAAGGGTCTTGCTTACACATTCCAACAAACCCTAATGAGTTAGGATTTCAATATAGGAACATAGCAAACCCAAGATTATCAACATTTCAAAGGTTCGGGATTTTAGACCTTATCATTCAACCCTAACAAGTTAGGTTTTCCTAATCATACCAAAATCCTAAACATGACATCATCAATAAAAAATGCAAATAACATTTCACGATCACCCTAAGTAGTTTAGGGTTTCAAACATTCACATTAGCGTACCCTTCGGTTAGGGTTTTTCTAGAACCTGTCTAGGGTTCTTGCAAAATCATTTGAGAATATGAGTGGGGTGGGTAGATTTATCAAGTGATGAATCACCCAAAATAAGGATCAATATGATTCACGATAGTTGGACACAAAAATGTTAGTAATAGATTGTCAAATGAATGAACATTTATCATAAAGAAATCAATGTTTTAAAGCATACCTTTCTTTCTTGACAAACCTTGTCTTGAGAGGTCCTCTTGGATACTCCTTGAGAATATAGTAGATTTTTTTCCTAATCAGGACAATAGAGGGAGAGAGGTGCTTAGTATTAATATAATCAAAACTTAAATAAGCACATGAAACTAGTAATTGAAAGGAAATGAGATACTTGTTTTTGGAAGTTGTTAAGGGCTCTCTCCAAAGCTTGAGGGATACCTATAAAGCTATAAAAACAATAAAATGTCTTTTCCAAAAATATGTTAAAGACCTATAAATTCTAAAACATCAAAAATATAAAATAAGATATCTAAAGTTACAAGCAAAGGACTTAGTAGTGTAAGTCACTAATGGCAAATTCTTCGGGCTTGACTTTCTTTGGGTCTCCTTCTTCAACAATGTTGGCTTGATCTCTTTCTCTCTTCTTGTTTCTCGGATTTTCGGGACAATCACTCCTATAGTGACCCCTCTTATGGCATTGATAGCATTCTACCTTGGACATGTCAACTTTCTTCCTTGGTACTTTCGATTTCTTTCCTTTATGTTGAGCAATGTAGGCTTTAGATACTCCTTCAGGATTGGTAGCTAATGTGATCCTTAATTCTTCCTGACCGCAGGCAGTCCATAGTTCTTCAAAGGTAGGAGCTTCCTTCCAACTGTTAAGTCCTACAACAAATGCACCCCAAGTAGGTGGCAGTCCTAATAGGGCAGTGATCACGAGTTCTTTATCTGGAATAATTTCATCAATGGCCAAAACTTCATCCCTGATTCTTGCTATCTTCACAAAGGAGGAGGCCACTGTGTATTCTTTGGTCATCTTTGTAGTTCTTAGCTCATTCTTCAAAGTAGCTATTTGACCAATGTTCTTAATAGTGAATAACTTCGACAAGGCTTCATACATTTCCTGAGCATGGTCGATGTCGGCTATGAATGGGACAAGGTTGTCCTTCATTCCTTCTACCATTAGAGTCATGGCTACTAATTCTAGTTCCCTGTATTTCACTTTGTTACCATCACTGGAATCCTCTGTTGGCTTCTTTACTTTTCCTTTGACCAAGTAGAACACCTTATTCTTTTCAAGGATGAGGTCAATTCTCTTCTTCCAGGACTTGTAGTTTGAGGCTCCTTCAAGTTTGTTTTCTCCCTTGATTATGTTAGACATATTCCTAGAGTGTAGTAGATTTCTTCCCTGAGATGATCCTTTGAATGGTTCCTTGATCAAGTGCCGAAGACTGCCTTTTTCTTCCTTCTTCACCAAAGCTCTGATACCATGTTAGAAAATTATAAAGGCAGAAAGATTTTCTTATTCTTGATAATTACTTGTGATGTTTCTTGTTATTATGATTCTTTATATCTTCTTTCTTTTAGTTCATCAAGCAATTACCAAAGCAATATCACATAAAACAATAGACACTAGATGTAGGCACTATGCCAATGCAAAACCCCCCTTGAGGGGAAAACCCAATCAAGATAATTCTTCTTTTCAATAGTGTTCTTTGAGACTCTTCACCCTAGACATATACCAGACCTTCCCTCCACACCAAATCAACCTTCCAGATCTTCGACCCCTTTCCAGCAACTTCGACTAGGCAACAACATCCTGCAGCAGACGGCTTCCAACAACAACAAAACATGGAGGACTTCGATCTCCCAATCTAGGGCACGAAACATAGAGAGAAAGGCACCAAAATTTCGTTTTTCTTCTTCACCTTAGACTTACCTAAACTTGCACTTCTTTCGGCCTCTCGACAATAGACTTCGAACTTTTTCCTAGCTACAAGAGATATCGAATTTGCTGTGAGATAGTGTGCTCCAAATGAATTCAATTTCCTTACTTTTATAGGCTCTAGGTGAGGTCGAATAGGTGTCTCTTAGGCCGACATGATCCCCTTTAGATCGACTTGGTGTGGAGGTTAAATAATTCATATTTTACTCAATATTAAACCTTTTTACATGATTCAAAAGCCCAAGAAGGGTCTCTTTAAATGTACAATGACTCTATTAACTCAGAATAAATCCTAGAAGTCCTCAATGGGGACTTTGACCTAAAACATGGTGACCCAACCATGAAACCCATGCTTTAATAAGTCACAATAATAATAATAAAAATTATTTTCTTTATTCTTTTATCAAGTACATTACAAGATCACTCAAGTACATTAAATGAAGACCGAACCTAGTTACATTTTCCAAGAGTTCTTTTCCGAAAGAAGGATGGATCCTTTAGATCGTGCGTGGATTATCGAGGGATGAACAAGGTAGTGATTAAGAATAAGTTTTTGATCCCCTTTATAGATGAAATGCTAGATGAACTTCATGGAGCCCAATACTTTTCAAAATTAGACTTGAGATCAGGATACTACCAGATTAGAATAAGGCTAGAGGATATAACGAAGACTGCTTTTTGAACACATGAAGGTCATTATGAATTTAAGGTAATGCCCTTCGGATTAACTAATGTTTCGACAACCTTCCAAGCCACCATGAATGAGATATTTCGTCCGTATCTAAGGAAGTTTGTGTTAGTGTTCTTTGACTATATTCTAATCTATGGTAAAATGTGGTAAGAGCATCTACAACATCTAGAGCAAGTTCTCACCATATTAGAAGAATATCAGTTCTATGCAAAGAGGTCCAAGTGTAATTTCGGAAAAGAAGTGGAGTACCTGAGACACATAATATCCAAGGAAGGAGTAAAAGTAGATCCTTATAAGATCAAGTATATAAAAGAATGGCCTAAACCAATTAACATCTCCAAGTTAAGAGGATTCTAAGGGTTGAATGGGTACTATTGGAGGTTTATTAAAAGTTGTGTGAAAATTCGTGTTACTCGGAATCCTACTGCAACAATTGATGGAAAGTCTTCTATTTGTTATTTACTGTGTTCTACTAGCAAATATCGAAATCCATTCACTACAACCTACACAATTAAACTATGGAAGAAATACAAGTCCGGAAACAAATTTAAACACACATAGATCACACAACTATTCAACACAATTATTTTGGTCTAATGTCCCCAAAAAACCCCAATGCGGGAAAACTGGTGCAACAAATCTGAGGGTTTATGTGATTATGCAGTAAATTCTAAGTACAAATCTATGATTGACGAGACTGTAAAATCATACAGAGAAACTGACATAAGAAATCTCGTGAGACAAACCTCACTCCTCCACGGGAAACCGACATTGATTTGCACCAAGGATGGATTGCCTTGCGCAGTGACTGCGTCACAACTGTGTCTGCCCTCTTCCCCTACGCTGATCTCATTGTTGGCTGGTCCTCCGGAAATTATATCCGGGATCTGACTCTGGCTCTGTGCTGTCTCCTCAGCAGGAAAACGCCTTTCTCTCTAGCTTTGCGTAGTGACTGCATAGGCACTACATCACTGGCTCTGCGCTGCTCTGTGGCTCTCTCCGTCTCTGCTACTGTGTACTCTCCGTCTCAGGAAATCTTCCAACCAGATCTACTGCCCCTCACTACAATCAAGAATCACTTACATTTGATTTTCTTCTGAGCAGTGCTCCGTCAATATATCTTCAAAATGACCCTTCAAGTCATTCTTATAATCTTCTTGTTGAGACTTCAACGACCTAGTTTAGATCTTTAATCAACAACTAAGATTAACTTTTGAAGGGTCATAGCCGTATAAAGCTTGAAATGGGGTCATTTTTGTGGAAGTGTGATATGTTGAATTGAACCACCACCCAACAAGGTGTAACCACTGAGCACACTTATTTTGTTTATCTGTTGCATAACAACGAAGGTAAGCTTCTAAGAATTTATTGAGAGTGTCGGTTTGTCCGTTTGTTTGAGGATGATATGTTGAACTCATGTTGAGGTATGTCCCAACATGTTTGAAGAGTTCCTTCCAAAAATTCCCTTTAAATTTGGCATATCTATCACTAACAATGACTTTGGGAAAACCATGTAATTTTAGACATTTTCACAAAATATCTCAGCGACCACTTTTGTTGAATCTGATTTCTTCATCCCTATAAAGTGTGCATATTTTGTGAGTCTATCAACTACTACGAGAATTTTGTCCTTCCAGTTTGACATGGGTAATTCCTCTATAAAATCCATTGATACTTCTTCCCACTTTTGATTAGGAATATTCAAGGGATGGAGTAGGCCAATCATTTGGCACTAATCACATTTTGCTACATATTTTTGAATGTCATTACTCATTCCTTTCTAGAAAAAGGACTAACGTGCATTATAATAGGTTTTAAAGAACCCTACTTTTATGATGAAAATGAGTCATGGGATTCCTTGAGACCTTGGACTTAAATTTAGAGTTAGGGCTTAGGTAAATTCTGCCTTTAGACCACATAATATCGTTTTTCCATTCGAATTTTGGATTTTGAGTTGGATTGTTAATTATAGCACATGTTTCTGGGTCTTTTACATATTCCCTTCGTATTTCATTAAGCCATTCTGGGATTATAGCTGAGACTGCAAACAAGGATGTTTCTTCATCTTTTCTGGAGAGAGCATCTGCCACTACATTGCCTTTTCCTTTCTTTTGTAAATATCCATGTTGAATGCAACAATTTTTTCGATCCATTTTTGTTGTTATGTAGATAGTGTTTTCTGCTGGAGGAGGTGCTGAAGACTGTTATGGTCTATTCGTATTAAGAATTTACTTCCCAAAAGATATTGTCTCCACTTGGCTAATGCGTGCATAATGGAAAGCATCTCCTTGTTATATGTAGACTTGAGACATTCTTTCTTGTTGAACTTCCTTCTTTCAAATGTGATTGGGTGACCATCCTGCATTAATATTGCTCCTATGCCAAAACCTGAAGCGTCACATGCAATTACAAATGGCTTTGAAAAATTTGGAGTTTCTAATACAGGTGCATTAGACATAATTTCCTTCAAATCTTCAAAACACCTTCCATGTAATCACACGTCTAACGAACCTTCTAAAGAAGAACTGATTTCGATGGGATGAGGAATGTGCTCTAGCAAAAACACTTCACCCCAAAGGCTGCACTGATCTCTGGTGTGGGTCTTTGCGCTGATGCTTGGCCTGCTGCCCTTCATCACTGCGCTGCTGCTGCTCTCCCGTACTGCTGCCCACGACGCTGCCACCATCACTGCTACATCCATACTGCAACTCCCTCTCAAATTGCTGCATCGTGCTGCCAAATGCTGCACTGCAACTCAGTTGCTGAGAGTAAGCAACTGAAGGACTCCTACCCAATATTTGACAGACAAGTCAGTTGGGCTGCATCTCATCACTAAAGCTCCATAGATTGCTACTCTACGCTGCCCTCTGAAGGCTATTGCAGCTCTGCATTGCGTAAGCAGACCTGAAGCCTCTACGCTGCTATCCTCTACGCTGTTGCTGCGCGGTGCTGTCCTCCTGAAGCCTCTGCGCTGCTACAACACTGCACTGCCTACTCTCTGTTGCTGCTGTATGTGCACTGCGCTGCTCCCTCATCAACGTGTCAGCTCTACCTCTGCTCCATCCGTGATCCTCTGCACCCACTGCTCCACTTGTCTCGCTACCGTCTTAAGGCTCTCGTAGCACGGATGTGATCCAAGAGTTGCGCTACTCATGGATCCCACCATCACTTTGTAGCTGCTCTACAGATCAAGATCACCCCACTTTTGTGGTTCATGAGCGCTCAAAGCTACGTCATCGTTGGAGTCATCGTCTGCTACAACAACCTTGGAACTAGAAGCTTCCTTGTACTTCTTCTGAGGACAATTGTTGGCGAAATGTCCAAGTTCGCTGGACTGGAAACATTTGATCTTTGACATATCACGCTTCTTTTGCTGCCTCTTTGATGCCAAAGCTGCATCTTCCTCTTCTTCCTTCACCTTGCTCAAATCGGTGCTGTACTGCCTTTTGGAGATCTGACAGATTTCCTCTTGTCGGAGGATAGCCCACATATTGTCCCAGTTGGGAAGGTCCGCTCTACCCAAGGGACTTTGGACAAAAGTTTCTCAGTCCTCTGTGACAACATTGAGAGCAGTCCTCACCATGACATCATCATCTACCTTCACCCCCATGCCAGTCAACTAATCTCGGATCGATTACAGTCTGGATAGGAAAGGATCAATTTCCTCTCCCTTGGTCATCATGAATAACCTCAATTGGTTCTCCAGAAGCATCTTTCTCTGGACGAACCTTCCCTGATACAATGTGGTTAGGGCTTCCCACATCTCATGAGCCGTCGCCTTCTCGGCTATGTGTGGTACCACATGATTTTTGATCCCGTCCATATTGAAGCGCTTGGCATGTGCTGCTGCTTCATTGTGCTTCTCTAGGAGTTTCGCATTGGTCAGTGTAGCCAAGACTTTCTCTGCATGCTCCCGTATACCGTAGGCCTCCAGGACTACTAGGATTTTGGCCTTCCAGATAGTAAAGTTGGACAGGTCGTCCAACCTATCCTGATCATGCAGTCCGTGTGGCGCCATCTGCTCAGAAATTTGTTGGAACTGATACTCCTCTCTATGCTAGAGACTCAGATCTAGGGTCCTTGGTGAGAAAGGCACCCTCTGCCCCCTCTAACAACTGACTCCCTCCCTTGAAAGCCTGCCAAATACAACGAATTAGCTCTCTTCGATCCTCTAATCGATCTTCTGATTTCTTTGGCAGGAAATCTATTGAGAAGCTGTTCTCCTCTTGCTCTTTGTCAACTTAGCTTGGGCTAAATTCTGCACCGGTAGAATCTTCACCCCACCAGCAACTGCTGAAAGTCTGTAGCTCAAATTTCGTTTCCCGACACTCTGCACAACAATCAGATTCTGGTCTGCGTTACCCTGGGTGACCTCTGCGTGAGCAAACTGGCTCATCGCAACGACTGTGCAGTGCAGGCTGCTTCGACGTCCCTCTAGAAGACTCTGCATTGTCTCTGCGTCACTCAACTGGGACTGTGTCAGCCCCTGCGTGGCTTTGCTGCCTTTGCGTCCCTCTGCTGCTATGCTGCCCTCTCCGGTTTATCTGTTGCTGCTGCTGCTTTCTGCAACACAGATTCTTCAGCCTTCTTGCTGGAGATTCAACTAGATCTGCAATCACTCTGATACCATGTGAAAATTTCTGAATATACTTAAGTCTTAAACAGATTCCCTACTGTTAAGTTCTTGATTTACTTCTACTTACGTAAGTTATTAATATGAAATTTTCAGCATTAACATCGAAGTAAATACATTAACGTCCTACACATGCAGATCTAAACTAAATAACATGCTCAATGACAAAGTGACACATAAGCATTTTCTAGACATCTATCCCCGGAAAAACCCAATGCGGGAAAACCGGTGCTTCTAGCTTCTAGAGGGTTTTTATTATTAAGCAGATTCCAAGTACAATAGATTTTGGGTGAACCCAACAGAGAAATAAAAACGACAACAATACCTCTATTCTGGAGATAGAAAATCTGACTGGTTCACACCCTTAAACGGGATTTACAAAACTCAGCCTTTTCTGGCCTCTAGAAATCCCAGTGTTGCTCTGAAGCCCTCTGCGTCCGTAGTCAACCCTGCTGGCCTGCGTCAGCCTTTACGCTGCTCAGGAAGGGTCTGTGTCACCCCAGACTGGGTTACGCTGCCCCTGCGCTGCCCTGGCTAGGCCTGCGTCAACCCTTCTGGCCTCCTGCTGCCTCTGTGCTGCCCTTGCTGGGCTCTAGGCTGCTCTGCGTAGCTGCTGCTTCCTCTGCACTGCTCTAGTCTGTTGCTTCTCTACCCTCGTTGTACTCTTGGCCTGGGACTACATGATCCCCCTCGCTAATACTGCCCCTCTCCACGGCTGCACGTTTGAGATTTTGCTTTTCAAGTTCACCTTTTGCACAGGTCACTTCCGCACCTAGGCACTGAATTCTTCTCTTCGTAGCTCCTCCCTCATCGATGTCGATATACCCAAATCCTCCCTATGGAGCTTCAACTCCTCCTGCGCAGCCAACATTTGCACCAGGTACTGACCCAGAAATCATAAGGTCTTTTCAGATGTGTGATCAGTATGGGAGCACATTCATAGATGACAAAGAGTTGTAGAGGGCTTTTGTCTTCGACCAACCAATCATTCAACATCTAGACTGTTCATCTCTTCATGTTAGTTCACCAGAAATAATTCCATGAAAATAGGGCCGCAAGAATTTACATCATTGTGGCATAGTCTCCAAGCGTGGCGGGCAATCTATGAGAGGTTTGACAGAGATCGTAGTGGGAAGATTGAATCGATGGAATTGCGAGATGCACTTCTTAGTTTGGGATATTCAGTATCACCAACAATTTTACAAATTCTGGTTTCAAAATATGACAAGACAGGCCAATCCAGGGGAATTGATTATGATAATTTCATAGAGTGCAGCGTTGTTGTTAAGGGACTTACTGATAAGTTCAAGGAGAAAGACAAGAGTTATGTTTGCTCAGCTAGTTCGACCTATGAAACAGTGAATCAAAATTCGTGGGCATTCACAGACATGAATTTCGGGCTCCATTTCTGGGCAGTTGAAGTCAAATCTCAAAAATCTGGAATGTGGGTTTTGTGCAGAATCATGTTAATTAGGTGCATCGCAGGAAATTTTTCCAGATTGTGAACGGTTAGGGAGATTTTGACGGTTCTCTGAAGGGTACACACACACATTGCGGGAATGGGCCAACTCATTCCTTAGAATTTGAAGGAGTTGAATCCTCTTCAGCAGAAAAAGGAAACCTTTCAGCTCATGTGAAAATAATTCCGATAAAAACAGGTTTGAATCAAAGAAGTCTTGGAGCAACGCTCATGTTGATTGCCCAGAAATAATTACGACAATTAGAGTCGAGTTATTTGTGTTCCAATGGCTGCATATCCAGTGAAAACAAACAAATTCCCAACTATGCAGTTTTTGAGCATTTCTTATTTAAATATATAAAATTTTAAAGGTTGGAAGTGACAATGGCTGCTGGTAAGGTATATGAGAAGAGAGCCATTTTGGCTCTAGAACACAAGTTTGATCTCTCGCAAATTTATCAGTATTTTGTATAATTAACCAGATACTCCGAAATTTACAAGCAACGCTTGATATTGCAAAAAGAGTGAGAGAAACAGCTAAGAAGGAGAAAATATAAAAGAAAGGATCTGCATCTTTTATAAAGGAGAATCATTATGGTCCTTTATTAATGAAGGTCATTCAGTTTCAATAGTAATAAAATTCCAATGTAAGAAGATGTGTTACAACTAGATAAGATGTAAATCCATAATGCTAATTGTGACGGAAAGGAAACAACAGAAGATTATAGGTCAGATAATTGGTACTATAGGTACAAAAGTGTTTCAGACAAAGCTGCCATGTCAACCAGTTGGTGGTTTTACTATGACAAAATAAACCATACTCAAAGTTCATTCTGGTACAGGGTAACAAACCTCCTTTTCTACAGGTTGAAATATCAGTCCCTTAATGCTAATCATCAATGGACATACTCCAACATCTTTATTAAATGTGCTAAAGTGAATGTTCATCTGTTACTAAGGAAAGGGGTGAACTTATCTTTTGAAAAAGGAGACAAGTGGCGGAACATTCCAAATTTAATTCAAGGAATTTGACTCAAGCAGTTCCACAAACAAAGGCAGAATATTAGCAATGGTGAAGCAACTCCAGATTTTAAGGCAAAATACTTGCAATAGTCCCAGACTACCTGCAACTAATTAGGAAATATTATTTATTTTTAGTATACTGTTCAGAATTTCATTCCAGGATTATTGTAACAATTTAGGGGAGATTTAGTCTATATATTGTTTTATTTGTAATAAACAAGGGTGGGATTTTGATGCCAAGACTCTATACTTTGTAATAGCTTCTCTTATTCGATTTCTAATGAAAGCCTTCCGACTCCAATTTCTAACAGAATTTTGTGTTTCTAGTATGTTTTTCCAGTATTTCCATATTTGTTTTCTGCACATGTTTCAGAGTTGCATAGAAGACCTGGGTAAGAATAGATTGAATTTCAATCTCTCTGAAATTTCCGCCAAATTAGTAATCATTGAAAGAAATTAGTATATTGGACTGTCTATCTGAGTTAGCTCGTCTTTGAACTGATTATTGTTTTCCCTTCTATCTTCTCTTAAATATTTTTTGTTGGCCTGCAGAAATCCTCTACACGCATCCAAATCTCCCTAGTTTTTAAGTAGTCAGTCTGGCTGCTCAAATTATTAGGAATCTCCTTGCATTCTTCTGTCAAATTCTTATACAAATCAAGTCGTTCTGTTAGGCTGGAAGCTGACACGTTCAGAAGGGAGCCTGTGAGAGAGGTATAGAATAATGATTAAGGATTGTCATTGATAGCCAACCACCCCCAATTAAAACCATAAATCTGGCCATTGGTCTTCAAAGGCTGCTTTTTGGTGACAGTGAACAACGTTAAACAAGGCCTTGTAATTATTGAGGGAGCCCCCTCTGGTTCAAGGGCCAACTTGAACCTAAAGACTGGTTGAGTTGGTTTCCTAGCGCAGTTTTTGCAGCCAAGGATTGCCTACGGGAAACTGATACAACGAATCAATATTTCTTATCAATTAGTAAATTTATTGATTTTCAGAGCATTAACAAGTACAATATCAACACATCAAGAGAAAAATGCACAAGAGATTTTTAAGTGGAAACACTTCCTGGAGAAAAACCACCAAACGCTTTTCTAATAATTTTAAATGATTACAAAATATGCTCCAACTCCAACTGAAAAGGGAAGCCCCAACTCCCTAATACTCTAGAAGAACGATCATTTTATCAGGAAGCTCGAACTCCTAAATGGATGCTCTTGCACCTTGGTTTACCATCTCCAACTGGAAGGAAACTCCAATGCCCTGTTTTATCAACTACAATTGATAGGATGCTCCTCACCTTGTAAGCTGCAACTTGCACTAGCACCACCCTGCACTCTGAAGTATTTTCAGGCTACAACCTGAAGCAGACTTCACTCTCCTGCCTTGCACCACCTAACCACCCTGAATATGAGAAAAAAATAGAGAAACCACTGTGGGCTCTAGTACCAGGGATAATGACCCCCTTACAGAGATATTCAATGAAACCCTTACTGCTAGTATGTACTTCAAATGTATAATAAGAACCAAACTTCTACAACTACTACAAAAAAAATGTGGCAATGCATTTGAACAAAAAATCCTATACCTCAAAACTACTAATCCAATTGATGCCTTTTAGTCTATAAGTTCACTGCCCCAATATTGATGCTTCTAGAGTTTATTGCTGTAGATAAGGTCTTCCTTTCAAAATTCTAAACAGATGAAAGATGTCACCTTTTTCTAAATTTGCCTTAGCAAACCACCAAATAGAATGCTCCAATGCCAGCTACTTCATTTAAGGAAGATCTTAGATGTTTGCCATAAATCAAAATTTCTCTGAACAAGATCAAGACTTAATATATGAAATCAAACAAATCTGTCAATACTAACCAACCTCTGCCACAACCTTGAGAAAACTACATACAATGATAAGCCAAGATTGTGTTGTCCAGTTACTTTTCTAATTCGAGTGAAGATATGCCTTTGAAACCAGTAGTGATGCTTTAATGAAATGTCACAAAAATGAAACTTTAGGACAAACCCTCAAACAAGTTAATGCTTTGTCGAGATCTGTGCACTTGTTGTTGAAAAATGTGTAACTTGGTTCGGTCTTCATAAATATGAAATGTACTTTTGATTCTTGTATATTGTAAAATGAAATAAAAATTATTATTGGTATTTTGGAGCGTGGGTTTCATGCTCAAGGTCTTTTATTTTAGAGTTCAAGCACCCATTGAATGATTATAGGGTTTGTCCTTGGTCAAGAAGTCAAAAGAGATTGTCATATGTTGAAGACCCCATTGGGCACATTGTAACTTGTGAAAAGAATTATTTAAAAGTGTTAGAATACCCTCCAAGATCAAGTTGGCCTGCCAGCTAAGAAGTTAGACTATTTTGAGGAACTTTGTCCACCTTAGAAGCCTATATAAAGGAGGGAACTCGACCTCCTTTGGACACACATTCATTTCTTATCATCTAAGGGACAGAGAAGCAAAAGAAGGGTAGCGAAGGAAGAGAAGGACGAAGGAAGAAGTGTTTTGAGCTATTTCTCTCTCTCTCTCTATCTCACACGTGTGAAGAAGGAAGGCTAGGGTTTTTCCAGCTTCAAGGTCGAAATTCTCAAGTTACTGGGAGAAGGTCAAAGTTGCTGGAAGAAGAGCCTAATAGGTCACCTTCTAACCCTAGACAAGGAAGCAAGCCAGACAAAGTTGCTGGGAGGCCTTGGAAGGCTTAATTTCGCTCACATGTGTGGAAGCAGTAGCAGTTGCAGGGGCTGAAAATTTCAGACCTGCAGTAGAGGCCGAAATTCTGTAGCTGGGGTTCAAAGTTGTGCTGTTGGAAGAGATTTGACTGGGTTTGACTTGGACAGGAGAAGCACATGATCAAGAAGGTCATACTTGGTTTTGGAAGTGTATTGGTCTTGGTCTAGAGGTCTTGGAATTCGTCAATTGAAGAATCTATAAGAAGAGAAGAGATTTACGAGTTTCCCTCTCAAGTGGAGAGTTGTTGGCCCTGGCTTGCAACCTATATCATGTGTTCTTTTGTACTATTGATCTTCTTGTTTTGGTAGTTGTTTGATGATAAGAACAAACATAATAATAAGAGAAGAAGCTAATAAGTAAGAAAAAGTAAAAAGACATCACAAGCAGTTACCAGTAATAGAGAAATCAACCTAACTAATACCCTATAGATTTCTCAACATGGTATTAGAGCCAAGGTTGGCCCAGGGCATGAAGATCTATTAAATTTAGTTAACAATGGTATGTTCTTTGCTTTTAGCACAATTACTTCAATGTTCCTTTAGCATCCCAATGACATTTTCCATCTTAGATTTCCACTAGCAATCTCGTTAACCATTAATCACATTGACAGTAAAAGTAGATAGAACATGAATCGAAATGTAGAAGACAGGCCAAGACAAGAGGACACCAGATTTGGCAAATGCTAGGGAAAAACCCCAATGTGGGGAAAACCCTTTGATCAATTCTTATTATTATTATATCAAATGTTCAGTAGAGAGAGAGATCAAAAGTCAAAATTGACTTGCCAAATTCAAGTCAAAACAACCCTGTCAAAATCTGTAGTCAACTGCAGTCAAATCAATCCTAACCAGAAAGTCAAAGATGGTCAATGCAACTGTCAAACTTGCTTTGTGAACCATAGTCAAACTCGACCTTCCTTGTTGGTCAAAATCAACCCAAAACAGTCTAGTCAAATTCGGTCAAAGGAGAGAAAATTTGTTGTAATATTCTGTGGTCAAAGTTGCAGTGAACCCTGAAGTCAACGCTAGTCAAAATTCCCAAATTTTCTTGATTTTTGTGCCTAGAAATGCGGCCTAGTAAGACAGAAATAATCCTCCAAAAATCGCAGTCAAAGCTGGTCAAAGAACCCTTGGTCAATGCTGGTCAAACTTGGTCAGGTCCTGAAATTTTCGGCCCTGCAACTCAGTCCAGAAATTCGACCTCCTTGTGCCACACATATAGAGAATTCCCAATGTTGTACGAACCAATGAGAGAAGGAGAGAGAAGAATGTGTGAGAAATGATGATGCCAAATGAGGAGAGAGGGCACTTGTATTTATACAATTATTTGAGGGTGAAGAGTCACGTCCATTGGGCTTCATGAGCCTACATGATGATGTGGCCGACCTGAACAATTTACACGTGTGTTGTCATAAATTCAATAACACCCTTCTGCTTGTCCAAATTTGATGATCTTTATATCAATTTTGGTCCTCTCGAAAAGAGGAATTTAATGCAATCATCATCTCCATCAAATGAGCTGTCCTTGTTGAGAATTTGGCTGTAGGTCTATACAAATTCTCTTCTTGATAATTACTTGTGACCTTACTTATGATACTTATGTCTTCTCTTCTTTTAGTTTAGTTAATCTTTCATCAAGTCAATTATCAAAGAGCACAAGACACGAAAGTTAGGCTCCTAGAGCCAGGGCAAAACCTCTCCCTCTTGGAGAGGAAAACCCGCAAAGAATTCTTCTTATCGATCTTCAAATGACTAGTACCATGACCCAAACTTAGACCCTAGACCTAGATTTGCTTTCAGGACCTTGATCTTCACCTTGTATATGCTTGTATTTGAATTGCTCGAACTGTGGGAAGGTAAATCAAGGATTTACCTTCCTCACTATTGCTGTCACTTCTTCTTATGATCACTGTCACAACCTTTGCTAATTTGATCTTGATATCACAGTCGTCCTTAACTATGTATATCAATCACTGAGATCTGTTCCATAAACTTCACTGTACCTTGCTATTACAAACTGTCATTGATTATCCACAAACTGTCCTTTTCTTATCAACAAACTTCCTTCAATTCCGCATTCACAAGTTGTCCTTTATCTGCATCTATGTACTGCCCTAATTATCTGTCTTTTCCGCACTGAGCTGCTGCAGTGTCTCTGCAAACTTTCCTGTAGTTGATCTGTCTTGATGTCCGCACTGTAATTTCAGTGTAATCAAAAACTTTCCTACTGTTCGCACTATAATTTCAGTGTTGTCCTAATATCCGCACTGTAACGTCCTTCTAGTATCTACAATGTAATCTGGTATATATCTGCACTTAGTTCAGTATTTTATCTGCAAACCTAGACACATGTACCTCCGCAATGTTCTTGAGATTTCTGTCCGCAAATTTCAGAGATGTATTTCGAGCTCATGTTCTCACTGTTCTGCGTAGCCTACATGGGTATTTATAGTTGTCACAGCCTGTGGTTGAGCCGACCAACATATGAAGAGGTGTGACTGATCTTTAGGCCGACTTGTCCAGCTGATATGAAGCCGACTTCTTCAAGGAGTATTCCAGCAAGTTTACAATTGTTTTTCACTATAATTTTAGCTTGTCTTCCAACGTTGCATTGAGGGTTGTTGAGAACTTTTTCCACAAGTCCTGTAGCATATAGCTAGACTAGATTTGACACTCAACTCAAACCTATTGGACATCAAGAAGAAGTCCATCTACATAATAAATTATGTTCATGAAACCCATGAAGCAAATATAACAATAATGGATATTATTTTGACTTCTTCTTTTTCATAATTATGTAATTACATAATTACATAGACAACATGAAGACCGACCTAGTTACACTTTTCAACAGTCCCAAGGTGGAATTTGGCCCTAGTAGCCAATTTTAACAAGATCTTTGTTAATTTCTGGTAGCATCGAATGTGCTCTAGCCTCAAGAATTTGCAGGGAGGCTAGGACATATGCATTCTCGAAAACCTAGAAATTGTTTTGGGAAATTCCACCCGGAGACGGTTTAATTAAAATAATTAATTATTTTTAATGGATGCCTAAGTCAACTTAGGAAATAAAAATAATTAAAGGGTATTAATTAAACTGGGTGTGAATCTTCTAGAAAAAGATGGAGATCGAGTCAAGATGATCTGAGCCGTTAATTAGGATCTAATCTGGGATGTTGAAAGTTCAACGAGAAGATTATAAGGAGCTCGATGGGCACTTGGAAAACACACCAGGTAGATACTCAGTTGCCCAAGTAGATTGATTTTCTCACTGGGTGAAGTTCGACAAGAGAAAATTGAATCGGAGGGCGAGTTGTAGGTGAGAGAGAGAGGGTATTAGCAGTAATCGAGAGTGCAGGAAAAGTGTGGAGGAGGCAATGCAGAAGAGGGACGCAGTTCATCAACGCAGAGGCAATGACGCAAGCACTGCGCAGAGGGTGACACAATGGGTCCAGCGTGAGGGCAACAGGCCCTCTCAGGGGTCATAAATTCACTGTGGAGCGTGAGAAATTCGTCTGTAAATTTCTCTTAGTGATTCTTCTTCTATTTTGCTATCTGTATCTTCTACATGAGATTTTTGCTGAATATTAATAAAAGAAACCCTCATCTGCTGCACCGGTTTTCCCGCATTGGGTTTTTCCGAGGATAATTGTCCAAAAATAACTGTGTCAATGTGTTTATTGTTGTGCTAGTATTTTCCTTACATTTATTTTCCGCAGTATTTGATTTATGAAGACTGCAATGTATGTATTTCGATATTTTCCGTAGATAACTGCAAATAATTTGTTTAAGTAATTTAACAAATAAAAGAAATATTATCAGTTGCTTCAGTAGGATTCATAGTTTTCGAATTTTCACAATCTATACTACATTGAAGAAGTTCCTTAAGTAGTGTACTATGGTGGCAAGTCATCTCAAGAAGGGTATCAAAGATTCATGGGATCTCCTATTTTCTCTCAAGAAGGATATAACAAAAACATCTACAAAGGACAAAGGACTATTCTTAGTAGTTACTCGCACATTTGAAAATGAGAATATTTGGGTAATCGACGATGGAGCATCAAGACATATGATTGGTGAGCGCAAGCAACTAAAGACCTTGTCAAGAGGAAAATATTCAGGCTCCGTTGAACTTGGTGACAATAAGAGCTATTTTGTAAGAGGATTTGGATCAACCCCGCTAGAGCTGGAGAATGGAGGAAATATTCATCTCAACAACATCCTATTTGTTCCAGGTTTGCATAAGAATCTACTTTCCATTTCATGTCTAGAAGATAAGGGAGATAAAATTGCTTTCTTAGATAGAAAGGTTGTTGTATGGGATAAAAAATCTTGTATCGAAAATGCAAAGATGATTGGGATTGGTGAAGGAAGACTCTATAGATTGTTGACTCCCCTCTCTCAAGCTTTGGTTCACATTGAAGTTAGCCCATGAGAACTTTGGCATAGAAGGTTTGGTCACCTTCACTACAAAATCTTATCAACTCTAAATTCAATGGAGTATGACATTCCCGAACCCAAAGAGGATCATGAAGGAGTATGCAAGGGATGTGCATTGGGAAAAAATACCAAGAGACCGTTTGGAAGCAGTGCTTCAAGGTCAAAAGAAATTCTGGATCTCATTCATTTCGATGTTTGTGGTCCAATGTCTCCAAAGTCTCTTGGAGTTCATCTATATTATGTAACATTCATTGATGACCATTCAAGGAAAACTTGGGTTTATTTGATGAAATCAAAGGAAGAAGTATTCATCAAATTTAAGAATTCAAAGCTGAAGTGGAGAACCTTACATAAAGAATAATAAAGATTTTAAGGTCTGATAATGGAGAAGAATATACGTCAAAGGAAATCATAGCTTTCTGTAAGGAGTTTGGGATTAAGAGGGAGCTAATAGTCCCATACAATCCCGATCAAAATGGAGTTGCAGAATGAAAGAATCAATCTTGTTGGCTTGTGACCGCACTCAACATGAAGAAGTGGTCCCTACAAGGAAATCACAGGGTAGAGGCGTGAATGTTTAAGGGGAAGGCCAAGAAATTCAAGCGCGGGTCGAGTGGCCCCACTTCCGCCACGCCACGTCATTCATCGCCCATCGTGGATTAACGCCCATGCTAATTGTTAGGCGGGATTTAAAGAAATGAACGATAATCTCAGATTAGCGGAAACCCGTGGGCACAAATAGCCGGCAGGTTATTAGTATTGGTGCCTACGCAGTTGACTCAGCCAGAAGTCCGCTGACCACAGATCTACGGCTCACGATAGCTGCAGGGGCAGACCCACGATGGGTGCGCCGTACCCCAGAGCATCCCCGCAGTGACGTAAGCAACCCGCCATCCATCCGCCACCACACCTTCCACTTATTGCAATCGTACTTCGCTCCCCACATCATATAATTTTTACTCTCTGTTGCTCACATATGAAACTTACGATCTGTGCTCTGCGGGCGGCCCCACTTCTGCCACGTCATCCATTCCCCGCTCCCTACAGAATATAAGTCTTACCTTCCGCTGCTCACATATGAAACTTGCGATTTGCGATCTGCGGGCGGCCCCACTACTGCCTTGCCACGTCACCCCTCCGCTCATCGCACTTCGCACTTCGCAACTCTTAACTCTATACTCTTCACTGCTCATAACAAAACCCCCCGACTTGCGATTTGCGATATCAGTTGGACCCCACCTCCGTCTGCCACGTCACTTTCTACCCACCGCACATCGCTCATCGCAGGGTGTAACCTTTACCCTTCGCCGCTTATAATAAAACCTCTTGGCCTGCGATCCGCAATATCGATTCGGGCCCCACCTTCCTGCCACATCATCACTAGCCTTTCCACAGCCTTGGCTCCGCTCTATTCAATGTTAATGAGCTTGCTAACTCCATTATCGCTTCCGCCATCTTCCCCTCATCTCTGCTCCATATCCCGCATTCAATGGCTCACGATTTGTTTCGGCCCCCTTCTCACCTCCTGAAGGTTAACACCAGGGGGGGGGTCCGAAATGGCCGATTTTTGATACTGCCTCCGGTGCTACGTTTCGGCACATAGTGATTTCGCACCCCCCCATCCAATACCACAAATAATCCATGCCCCCTCCGAAATCCGGTCTTCGGTTTTGGCAAGTCAAACACAACATTGGTTTAGGTGGGACAAGCACAACAGAGGTATATTCAGTTTGTCCAGGAAATCTGTAAATTTTTGTAGATGTTCTATGCTTGAAGCAACTTTACTTTTCTTACAGCAATCACACAAATAGTTAAGTAAAATGCTGATAGAACATATAAGTGGATCTTATAGAAGACAAACCAGAAACATAAAAATGTGATGGTGCGTTACGGCGGTCAACAGGATGCTTCAACCAGCAAAGTCTCCTTGGTCGGCCAACCCAGAATGTGTCACAACAGTCCTCCAATCAGCAACCGAGTCAACCCAAGTCAACTCCAAAAAAGTCAATGCTGTCCAGAAAAGTCAACGCAGGGCAGAAAGCTAAAAGTCAACGCAGTAGCAGTTTGGTCAACCCTTTGACCTCGATTTCTGTGCCAAACAGTACGACCTTCCAAAATCGAACTTCCCAACAATTTTCAGCCCTTTCGGACCATGCGTTGACCAAAGTCAACGCTGGTCAAACTTCCAGCAAAACCCTAGCCGCAGCAATTCGTCCTTCAGCTCAGCCGTACAGAAATTCGTCCTTCTTCTTCACACGTGTGGGTTGGAAATGTCCTCCAAGGAGCTCGTACTCAATCAGATGAGAGAAGAAGATGTGTGTTGTGTTGTGGTGAAATGCTCTCCAACTTTGCCTGTATTTATATCCATCATTGGGGTGTGTGACACATCTGCTAGGGGTGTGAAACCTTAAGGCCGACCTGCACATATAATTTATTATGAATACTAAATTCAAAATAAATGTTCTGCTCATCGGATTAAGACATATTATATATGGATTTTACACCTCTCCGAAAGAGGAATCCAACAAAAATATTAGCCTCTTAATCTGAGCATCATAACATGGAGTTTGGACCTAGTTGTCCAAATTTAAAACTCCCTCTCAACTAGGGAGAACTCCATCCATCGGTGCAATCAAACATCGTGCGTCATCCCGCCGTAACTTGCTTTGCTGGCCTCTTTATTTCAGAACAGAAGTGGGTCAGTCACAAAGACATCATCCCCCGACTGACATAATCAGTCCAGAGGTTCGAAACCTCTATCAAACTCATAAAGAGTATCCAACCAACCCAAAGTTGGTTCATCAGACCCGAAGTCAGGCAGAGGTCCCAGACCTCACTAAACTTGATCCCAGATCAAGTGGTTGGACCGTGCCATCCTAGATAGAGAGTACGGCAATCTCTGATGCGTCCATCAGTCTTTGCTAATAGTCTATAGCTTTTCCCACCTCATTGGCCAAATGAGAGGTACTTCCCATGAGCCCTGAACTCAATGGGTAGGATGCATACGGGGCACAGATAAATGAGAGGCGAACCGGCTCAATAATCACAAGGGTGGGGCAGAAGCATTATGAGTGCTTATAGCTCCGAGAAGCTATCCCCAAAGCCCCCCAGAGCTCCCAGAGCTCATCGTCCAACAGGACCCACATCATAGGGTCTTTCCACGACTCCAAGATTCTCACGGAAGGTTAGGAACTTGACCTTCCCCGGGGGCTTAGTGAGAATATCCGCGACCTGCTCATCAGTTCCTATATGATCGAGCCTTACGGCGCCTCGCTGTACCATATCCCGAATAAAGTGGTACCTGATATCAATATGCTTGGATCGGTCGTGGAACACAGGATTCTCAGTCATACGAATCCCACTTTGGTTATCACAGAGTATCACAGTGGTATCTAGCACATGTCCAAACAGCTCACTAAAGAGCTTATGCAACCAAACTGCTTCACAACAGGCCATACTTGCAGCAATGTATTCGGCCTCCGCGGTGCTCAAAGCCACCGACTTCTGCTTCCTGCTCATCCATGAGATCGAAGCAGAACCAAGATTGAAGCAGCATCCCGATGTGCTCTTACGATCCACCACACTGCCAGCCCAATCGGCGTCAGTATATCCACGGAGTATCACACTCCCGGCAGTGTATCTCAGCCCATGGTTTATCGTGCCCCGAAGATATCTCAAAAGATTCTTGGCACCAACCCAGTGAAAATGATGAGGCTCAACCATCTGTTGACTCAAAGTGTTCACTGCAAAACATATGTCCGGACGGGTGTTCACTAAGAACATCAAAGCTCATATGAGTTGACAATACTCAGTAGGATTGGCCAAGATAGGCCCAGCAGCGCTGCCACTCAACTTCTTAAAGTTGAGTTCCATCGGTGTCGACACGGACTTACAGTCCACCATTCCAAATCTTTCTAGAAGCTTCACAATGTATTTTCCTTGAGAAAGGAAAATCTCTCCAGGTCTCTGCCAGACCTCCAGGCCTAGGAAGTAGTGCATCAGTCCTAGGTCCTTCATCTCGAACTCAGCAGCGAGCTCCCTCTTACATTGATGAATGAGAGAGTCAGCACCTGTCAGGAAGAGGTCGTCCACATACAGCACTAGAATGAGAGGCTTCCCCTGCACAACCTTGAAGTAAAGGTTCGGATCAGCATTACTTCGAGTGAAGCCCGGCTTCATCAAGTAACTATCCATCCTCTCGTACCAAGCTCTGGGTGCTTGCTTTAACCCATAGAGGGCTTTCTTCAATCTGCAGACATGAGTGTCTCGATCCTGAACTTCAAATCCCAGAGGTTGTTCTACATACATCTCTTCCTTTATTGCACCATGCAGAAAAGCGGTCTTGACATCCATCTGATGAAGACTCCATCCTTGCGTAGCAGCAAGGGCTATGATTGATCGAATGGTGGTATATCGTGCCACAAGTGCAAATATGTCATCATAGTCAATTCCTTCCTTTTGAGAGAAGCCACGGGCAACAAACCTTGCCTTAAACTTTTCAGCACTCCCATCAGATCCATGTTTGATTTTGTAGAGCCATTCCGCGGTGACAACAGATTTGTCCTTCGGTCTCGGGACCACATCCCAGACATCATTCTTCATAATAGACTCATATTCTTCATGCATAGCATCCTTCCAGACTTGATGCTTGATGGCTTCCTCAAAAGATCCAGGTTCAGATTGTACAATAGTACTCATGGCGGCTAGATACCCTTGGTATCTACACGGCTTCTTGCTTTCTCGGAATGTCCCCCTTGGGGCAGCATGACCCTCAGCATCTTCGAGGGTGTCCCTGAGCCATGATGGTCTCTTTCCCAGTGAAGGAGATGGATCAATAGGGTCCATTGGTCCTTCAATATCAGGCATTGTCTCATCCTGTGGTTCTTCTTGATTTCCAGGCCTTTCTTCATGATTTTCTCCAGATCTTGGAAGATCTACTACTTTCTTCAGGGAAGCATCTTCGTCAAAAGTGACATCATGGCTTATCTCTACTTCCCTTTGACCAGGTACATAGACTCTATATGCCTTAGAAGTCTCACTGTAGCCCACAAACATTCCTTTCTTCCCAGTAGTATCCAGCTTACTTCTCTTTTCTTTTGGCACATGAAAATAGACGGGACATCCAAAAATTCTAAAATGTGAGACATCAGGTTTCTTACCAGAGAAAACCTCTTCGGGAGTTTTGGAGTCCAAAGTGGAATGAGGGCATCGGTTTTGAATGTACACAACAGTGTTTGCAGCTTCTCCCCACAGAAACTTAGGTAGACCCTGGTCACATAGCATGGCACGGGCAGCTTCCACAATAGTCCTATTCTTGCGTTCGGCAACACCATTCTGCTCAGGAGTATATGCAGTGGTAGTCTCCCTCTTAATGCCAGCTACTCTGCAAAAGTCTTTGAACTCATTTGACTCATATTCAGTGCCATTGTCAGTCCTCAAAATCTTGATCTTCTTTCCGGTCATATTTTCCACCAAGGCTTTGAAGGTGCGGAACCACATGAAAGCCTCATCCTTCTTCTTCAAGAAGTATATCCAGGTTTTGCGAGAGAAGTCATCAGTAAATGTCATGTAGTAAGAACATCCCCCCAGGGATGTCACGGGCAACATACCAGATAGATCAGAATGGACCAGTTGCAATATATCAGATGTCTTTGTGACACTTGAGAGGAAAGGTCCCCTTGTATGTTTTCCTTCAGCACAGCCCTTACATACACCTTCATGATTATTTCCAAAGTCAGGCATCCCTGTCACCACCTTCCTTGCTTCGGGAAGGGCCTTGTAATGAAGGTGTCCAAATCTTCGGTGCCATAGTTCGGTTTGTCAGATAGTATCACAAGTCATTGCTCCCAGCGGACTTCCTCCAACCTGGTAGAGTGTACCAACTCTAAAACCAATCGAGATGGCTTCCTTGAAGCTCTCCTTCCACATGAGCACCTTTCCATCAGAGAATGTTACATTGAACCCTTTGTCTTCCATGGCCGATACAGACACAAGGTTCTTCTTCAATTTAGGTACATAGAGTACATCTTGCAAACGTAGGACTTGTCCTTGAGACAAGTGGAGGGTCACAGTCCCTGTCCCTTTCACGGGATATGTGGCATTATCTCCAAGGATAATTTCTAGATTTGTATCCCTTTCAACCATGTCAGAGAGTGCTTCCTTGAATCCAGTGATGTGTCTTGAGGCACCACTATCGATTAGCCAGACATCCATAGTGTCGGGCGGAGATGTAGCAGAGAGAGCAGATACAAGAATATACTCATTTCTTTTATCAACGGCATTAGACTCCTCATACCTGGTGTTCCTAGACCTTTTAGAAGGTTGATTGTTTCCACCAAAGTGAGCCTTCCTCTTTCCTTTGGATTTGTCGTTTCTTCGATTCCCATTCCTTCGATTGTTGTTGTTATCATCACTATCGGGAGAATCCTTCTTGAAGGGGCATTCTCTAGCATAGGGACCAGGCCTATGGCAAGTGAAACACATACCCTTCTTTTCTTGAGTCCTTGTTCTTCCTTTGTCCTTAGAACCACCAGAGTTCTTCTTTCGAGAATGAGCACCATAGGCAACATTTCTGTCATTATCGAATTCTTTCATCCTTGTTTCTTCTTGCATACATCTAGACAGAAGCTCATCAAAGTTAGGAATGGTATTATTATTGAGAATGGTAGTTGTGAATACTTGCCATTCATATGGGAGTCCTCCAAGTGCGGTGAGAACCATCTCACGATCGGCTATTGTCTCCCCAATAGCTAGCAGATTGTTCCTTGTTTCGGTCAATTTCAGAAAGTAAGCTTGAACAGACTCATCTCGGCCCTTCTTCATATTCTTCAACTTATTCTTGAGGAATAGCACTTGGTTCACATTGTTTACTTTGAACATAAGGATCAATTTATCGTACATCTCCTTGGATGTGCCTAGTTCAGATATATAGGCAACCAGACTCTTATGTATGGATTCCCTGATCATCAGCTTTGCTTTGATCTCTCCCTTCTTATACTTGTTTCTAACAGCAGCGGTAGCATTGGATGGAGGTTCTTGAATCTTACCCAGCACATGATCCAAGAGATCAGGGTCTTCCAATTTGAGATCTAATATCATCTTCCAGGCATGGAAGTCATCCCTTCCAGTCAGCTTGTCATTCTCCTTGAATTCAAAACTTGTGGAACCCATTTCTTCCTATGGTGATTGCTAAAGATAGGGCTTGTCTTCACCTCAGCTCCGATACCATGTAAATTTTTGTAGATGTTCTATGCTTGAAGCAACTTTACTTTTCTTACGGCAATCACACAAATAGTTAAGTAAAATGCTGATAGAACATATAAGTGGATCTTATAGAAGACAAACCAGAAACAGAAAAAATGTGATGGTGCGTTACGGCGGTCAACAGGATGCTTCAACCAGCAAAGTCTCCTTGGTCAGCCAACCCAGAATGTGTCACAACAGTCCTCCAATCAGCAAACGAGTCAACCCAAGTCAACTCCAAAAAAGTCAATGCTGTCCAGAAAAGTCAACGCAGGGCAGCAAGCTAAAAGTCAACACAGCAGCAGATTGGTCAACCCTTTGACCTCGATTTATGTGCCAAACAGTACAACCTTCCAAAATCGAACTTCTCACCAAATTTCAGCCCATTCGGACCATGCGTTGACCAAAGTCAACGCTGGTCAAACTTCCAGCAAAACCCTAGCTGCAGCAACTCGTCCTTCAGCTCAGCCGTACAGAAATTCGTCCTTCTTCTTCACATGTGTGGGCTGGAAATGTCTTCTAAGGAGCTCGTACTACATCAGATGAGAGAAGAAGATGTGTGTTGTGTTGTGGTGAAATGCTCTCCAACTTTGCCTGTATTTATATCCATCATTGGGGTGTGTGACACATCTGCTAGGGGTGTGAAACCTTAAGGCCGACCTGCACATATAATTTATTATGAATACTAAATTCAAAATAAATGTTCTGCTCATCGGATTAAGACATATTATATATGGATTTTACACCTCTCCGAAAGAGGAATCCAACAAAAATATTAGCCTCTTAATCTGAGCATCATAACATGGAGTTTGGACCTAGTTGTCCAAATTTAACAAAATCCCCGCTAAAAAGCGAGGCATGCGCAACACAATTGGCCGTTCCGCAGCGGTAAGTGGAAATCATGAGATTTAGAGAGTGGAGGCTTTTGACAACAGATGAAATCCAGTGGTGGAAACTAGATTGCCCACCTGTTCACGGCCACTCCTCACCGTCCCTATGGAAGATTCTAGGATTTGGCATACGCGGCCCATAATTTCGTTTCTTTTTACTTTCTGATTAAAATGTTTTGCTGGTGAAATACCGATTTCACCTGATTGTGTTTTGATTTTCTGTTACGGGAGTGATTGCTTGATGCACACTCTGCTAGTTTGTTAGGATATTTTGATTTTTACACATGTGGGTCGATCATGAAGGATTATTCGATCGTAGACCCTCAAAAGGAACTCTATATATAGAGAGTTCAGAGATGAAACAAAGGTTCTGAATTTTGGAGAATTTTGCTGTAGTTCTATATAATTGTGCTCCCTGTGCTCTGAGATACATATTTGGGAGAGCTGTTTGAACCTAATATGATACAACGCTGTTTATTTGGATTCCAGATGGGGCAATGAGTAGTATGTATCTGTTTCTCTTTGTTTATCAGTAATCTTCTGTTTATGTGTAATCATCATTCAATGTTCTGCTGCTTTGATGATTTGTGTAATGTAGCTGCCAGCAGTATGCATTTTTATTCATGAATTCGTTTATGTATATCGCTCATGTATCAAACTTGCTGCACCTCCTTAATTCGCGCTCCACAAATCTCCACTGTTAGTCATATTCCACTTACATTCGTTTCCTCTGAGTTTACGGGAGACAAATTCTTAAGGATATTAAACCTGTCTTTTGTGGATTCTTCCTCCGTTCTTCCTCAACACCTCTACATGATTTGAAAGCCTCTACTCGTTTCATACTTGGCCCATTTGAAAGCCATCCAACCATTCAGCCTCTTGAGCCCTCTGGCAGTATAGGGTAATTCACAGGAATCAAATTCAAAGATCTTTTCCATTCCTGAACCACCAAAACCATTACTTCTCTTAATTCATATTTTGTTAGAGGAATTCTTATAGTTGTCTACTTTTAACCTCTGATTTTAAGATGTCCTAGGTACTGGTCTTTTGCAACTCAAGGCTGTCTTTAGGGGCTACAACAGATCTATTGAAGAAAGTGTAAGAGCCATGTTACATGATCAAGATTTGCCCTAATTTTTGTGGGGTGAAGCAACTAAGACTGCTGTATACATTCAAAATCGAAGTCCGCACAGGTCACTAGATAACATGACTCCCGAAGAAGCATTCACTGGGAAGAAACCAAGTGGGGACCATCTCCAAATTTTCGGTTGTCCTGTCGATATTCATATATCGAAGGATAAAAGAAGGAAGTTGGATCCTATAGGCATAAGGGAACATTTGTTGGCTACAGTAATACTTCTAAGGCATATAGGATCTACATAAAGGAAGGACAACGGATAGAAGTTAGTTGATATGTGATATTTAATGAAAGTATTGCATTCAAGAAATCAAAGGATCTCCCGATAAACTCTAATGATGAAGAACTTCCTATATTTGAAGAGGAAGGTATCGGGGAGGAAGAAGAATCAAATCATGAAGATGAATGCTCCAGTGAACTCGTGCAACCTGTGGCCATCCCCGAAACTAGAAAGAGACCTAATTGGTTGAAATATACTCTATTAGATTCAGAGGAACATGGAGTAGCCAAAGGCACATTTAGAGAAAGCAAGAAACCCAAAAGATATTCTGGGTATGCAGCCTATATGATGAAGCTAATAGAAGCAAAACCATCCACCTTTAAAGAGGCTGTCAATCATCATGAATGAAGAATATTAGTCGATAATGAAGAACAGAGTTTGGGATATCGTACGTAGGCCTTGTTACCACTGAAACTAGCAGGGGACCTAAGAGGGGTTCCTATGAGGGAAACTGCTAGGTCAAGGGAAACGACGAAGATTTAACGCATTGTCACCACAACTAAGACTCCCTACTCTTTATGGACTTTCACTGATGGGAGGAGACCCGATAGTTTAGGAAGTCACTTGTAAAGTTTAGATCAATGATTAGGTGTGAAGTGACCCTAGAAACCCTTTCCCTAGGATAGAATGAAGAGTGGAACTTTCTTGCCTTTTAAGTAGGGGACTTGATCTTCTAGGGAGAGGGGATGAGGATTGGAGGGTTGAGGTAGAAGAATAAGACTTATAAAGGAGGTTCTCAATCCCTAAAAGCCTTTGGGAACTTGGATTCCTGAGTAGTCCTTGATAAATCAAGTTCGATGAAGAATGGGACCACACAAGGCCAAGTGGGCCCAACCCATGTTAGGGGATGGATTTTGGCAATCAATGATGTTCTTAACCTGGCCAAGGTGAGGGGAAAGAATCAAACAATAATTTTCTTCTAAAGATGTCGAATTCATCCTATTGGGTCCTAGCCTTGGGAACACCTAGACAAAACTTGGTCCTAGAGTAGGGCTTGAGGTATCCTGAGATTCCATCGTCGGAATTGCTCCAAATTCAGATGAGAGTTAGGGGACCCACCAACGCAGTTGTATCTAGGAGATCGAAGTTTTCTTATGGCACGTTTCCCGCAAAATTGATGCCCTAAGTTGCCTAATGGAGCCAGACCTAGGAAAAAAGGGAAAAAAATGAAAAAGAGCGGAAATGATCACCCTTTTTTGAGGGACCAATGCCTAATTCACTTGGGGATATTGAGTCAGGTATAATAAGGAAGAAGGATTCAGTTTCTTGTTCAAGGAGGCTCCAAAAGTCAACTTCGTCCAATGTTAAGGGAAAGAGAAGAAAATTCACTTCAAGATAACATGCTCTCTAGGACATTTTATTCATCTAACAATGGCCCATACATAGAATAAGCTAAATAGACACATAATTCCACATTTCATATATGTAGCAATTAGCCCTAATTATAGCGAAGTTCAAATGTATGCACCAACAAGAAAAATAACATTAAATTTTCACTTACAATATTAGAGAGTATATCCAACCAGCGTCATATATGCAAAGAAGAAGCTCCAAGATAGAAATAGCCCAAATCCATACATCAAAATTCATCCATCATCCAAAAATAATCCTCCAAGGAAAAATGCGAAGTTCCTTAAAGCTAGAGAGATCCCAAGTCAAGTGATGATACAAATGAATCCAACTAACTCCTATTCATACACCAATTAGGAGTTCGATTTAGCTAATGAGCCTACATTAGCCCCTAAAAATAAAATAATGTGCAAATAAACTAACTTTTGGTGACAAGCCCACCAAACCAGCTCATAAATGAAATAATAAGCCTCTTAGGAGATATGCATGTCGTGGGGCCCTCCAAGAGGCTTGATAATGTACAAAAGTGCCATAATGATGAATAATATCCTCAAAAGGCAATGGACAAGGGGGCGATCCCTTGTTCTCCAAGTAATAGACCAGTGGTGCTCCCAGTGGGTATGAGGGCACACCAATGACCCCTTGGGTCTCCATATGAGTCAAAGATTCCTATAGATCATCTGTAAGGGCTCAAATGATGGAATGAACATTGCCATGTCATAGTACAAGTCCTGGGACATCTGCCAAATGTGTGGTGCTCTTGTGGCGTCAGCTGGGCATAGTGTACCAAGTGCATCATCCTCGTCCCAAAGGTGGATCTCTAGTAATCTCTGGACATGGGTGGGGATCCATGGAGTGCTGTCTACTGCTGTGGAGGCCCATGGCTCTCTACACACACCCTATATGTGCCAATGTAGCGCTCCGGGAGGTTAGGACCCCATATAGGGAGACCAAACCCAAATGGACACCATCTGCAATCTTGTATAAGATCCAATGTGTTCGCTAGCCTTCTAGTACAACAAGTCATTAGAGTAATCATGTAAAAGAGCTTCCAAACCATAGACAACAAAGTGGGCACTTCATAATGGCATGCCCTTCCATAGTGGGCTTTGTCATGTGCTAATTGTTAGTTTTTGTAGCTTCAGATGTGTTCTAGCCGCGAGATTTCTGGAAATTCCACCTAGAGACGACTTAATTAGATTTGTTAGTCAATTTTTAATATTTCCTAAGTCTAAACTTAGGGAATATGATAAATTAATCAGAATTAATTAAGTCATGGTCAGAATGTTCTAGAAAAGCACATGGATCAATTTCTAGTTAATCCTAGCCATCGATTAAGATTTAATCATGGCCGTTGAAGTCTCGACGGAGGATTATAAGAAGAAGTCGATGGGGCTTAGAGAAGATACTCTAAATCAGTTTCCAGAGTAGCAGCATTCGATTTTACTAAGAAATCGATTTCCAGAGTAGCAGCTGTGTGTTACCGAAAGTGATTCAGTGAGATCAAAGAAGTGAGAGAGGGGCAGAGATAGTGAAGCCAAAGGAAGATTTCTAGATCCGAAAAGTACATTTACAAAGAGGCAGAGAGTGCCACAGTGAGGCAGCGCAGTGACCTTTGGAGACAAATTCCGTTTTGCTGGGGAGAAGGCGAGATTCAGTGTCAGAAGCTGGGCATAGGTTCTAGAGGCTGGGAGAATCTGTTTCCCAGACAACAGCCAATGAAACAATGAGAGGTGACACAGTTCCGAGCTAGAGGGACGCATTGACTGCGTAGAGTGACATAGAGACTGCAGAGAGGCAGGTAGGGATGACTGAATCTCGCGCTGAGGTTAGTGTCAAATTCATCTGGTGAGTGAGGAATTTCCTCACTAGTTATTTTTTCCAGTTTTTTTCTATTTGGATTGCCAATATGGGCATCCATAGTTTGTACTCAGATTTCACTACTGCATAATAATAAAATCCTCAGTTGCTGCACCGGTTTTCCCAAGTTGGGTTTTTCCGGGGACATTGGTCAAAAAATAACAGTGTAATTTTGTGTGTGTGCGTATATTTTCTTTCAGTGTTTTATTTCTTCCGTAGTTTATTTGTGAAGGTTGCAGTGTATTTAATTCGATATTTTCCGTAGGAAACAACAAATAAATTGTTAAGTAAATTAATAATTGGAAGAATTAATATTAGTTGCTGCAATAGGATTTGGGTATCCGAATTTTCACACTAATGCCTCCAAGCTTTGAAGAGGGTTAGCCAGGTACCTTATTAGGTAGTTTCTACCCTTAGAGGGGATAGTATGTCCAAGATACATCCCTCAAATAAGGGTGGCAAGTGACAAAGAAGTGAAATGGAATAGGGAATGAGAGGGGCAGCCCCAGGCCACATATTGGGGCACAAGGGTAGCTAGAGAAAGGGAAGCCCACACCTAGGTATATAATGTGTAGGAGGGAGCAATCGTGGTACATGAGGTGCCTCGACGTTGATTTTTCCACCCTTCTTTGTATGCCTTTTGCCTTTTATGAATTTTCTTTAATTAATTGCTCGAGGCTCAAAGGACAAGAGCATGATGTGTAAGATATGGCAGTGATTACCCCTCTTTAGGTAGGGCAGTTCATTTCCCTCCAGGGGTTGGAACAATCATGGGTTCCTGAATGATAAAGGAGGCTCATCTAGGGCCTATGGAACCAGGGTGATGGACATGGGTATGAGGTAGAGCTCATGTATTGGGTTTTTCCCACGTGCTAATAATTTTTGTCCCTACCATCTTTTGCATTTTATGGTACAATTTCCAGTTGAATGTGGCTCTTTATGCTTTTACATTTTCTTTTAGCTATGTCAACCTCCAGGGCATCGTTCCAGGCCTGACCCAAGGTGGGGACAAGGGGATAGGGAGGCTGACCCTATGTGGACCCAAAGAGGCAATGTGGACACAGGTGGGAGAAATGATGAATGGGGGTATAACGAGTGGAAAGGGAGTAATATATGCAGATAAAGGAGCGGGACCACACACCCAAAGTCGGGGTTTCCCAAGTAGTACCACCCTAGAACCAAATGGTCAATAAAGGAGATCCCACGGGACTAATATCCAAGGGTAACATCCAAAAGAGATCAAGGGGACAAGAGCACAAACTAAGCCCACTCTTTCCGCCAATCCCCCCCATCAATCCATGCCCAAAAGTGTCCATGATAAGTAAACCCAATACTCAAATACCAAATGACAAGACATACCTTTAGATTTGGGAGGCCCACCTTCAAACATACGATCAATACAGATGGGTGTGGGACCACATGGCTAGCTCAGGTGGCAGAGAAATGGCACAATGAGCTAGTTGAGGGTTGCAAGGGGGGTCCATCATGGAGAAAAATTTCTCTTAGGGATATCACCCACGAAGTGGTGGGTAACAGGCCTAAAGACAAATCAATGGTAACTTCCAAATGGCTCTAAAAGATTAATTATGCGACAAATGGAAGTATTGATAAATATAAGGCAAGATTTGTGTCTAGGGGCTTCTCTCAACAAGAAGGCATCAATTATGAAGAGACATTTTCTACCACAACAAGGTGTACAACTATACGTTCACTGGTCTCTTTGGTAGCATCGATAGGATGGAACATTTATCAAATGGATTTCAAGACTGCATGTCTGAATGGCACTATTAGTATTGATGAAGAAGTCTACAAAGAGAAACCCTTAGGATTTGAAGTCAAAGGTAGAGAGGCTTATGTTTGTAGGTTGAAGAAGGAATTATATGGCTTTAAGCAAGCACCAAGGTCATGGTATGCAAGGATGGTTACATACCTACAACGATTAGGCTTCACACAGAGTTCTGCTGATCCAAATCTCTATATCAAAGTTGTGAAGGATGAACCTGTAATCATTCTTCTATATGTGGATGATCTTCTCATGACATGTGTGGAAGTTCAAATCTAAGAATGCAAGAAGCAACTAGCAGCATAATTCAACATGAAGGATCTAGGGTTGATGCATTATTATTTGGGACAGGAAGTTTGGCAGGGACCTGATGGGATTTATCTAGCTCAAGGAAAGTATGTGATCGAGATGCTGAAGAGGTTTGATATGATAGATTGCAAACCTATGTCAACTCCCATGATCACAAACTTGAAGAGGCTAAGAAGTTCTGAATCAAGCCCAGTGGATCTAACTAGGTATAGACAATTGATTGGCTCGTGGATGTACTTGGTGAATACTCAACCAGGCATATGTTTTGCAGTGAATATTCTCAGTCAGTTCCAGGTAGAGCCCAAGCATGATCATTAGATAACAACCAAGGATATACTGAGATTTCTGCAAGGAACGATCCACTATTGCTTGAAATATGATAAGAGGAATGATGTCCACTTGTTTGGATATAGAAATTCCAACCGTAGTTTTAAAAATCGGTCGGATTGAACCGGAAATCGGTCAAATCGGCTGGTTCATTGGGTGACCAGGTCAAACTAGACAAAAAAGTCTATTCATGGGCCTATTTCGCTAAATATCCACAAAAACCAACCTAAACCGACCGATTTAGGGTGAAATCGACTGGTTTATGGTCAAACCGACTCGTTCCGTCCTAAACCGGTTGGTTCATTGCCAAGGCCACAGTGGAACCACACGACATCATTTAGGAAGCTTCCTTGTTGTTTTGGAGGGAAAGTAAGGGTTGTTTCCCTCCCAAAACACCCTCTCCAACCCTTTAAAAGGAGCTCACCACCCTCATTTTCCTCACACATCTTATTTGGATCTTTTGTGAGTTTGATTGGGAGCTTGGAGAGTGTTGAATTTTTGCTGCAGTAGTGGAACAACAAAGAGTTTGAGCTAAGTAGTAGCCATCATGTCTCCAAAAGCCAAGGATACTGCATGGGCTCATTGTGATATGATTGATGGCAAAATGATCTGCAAATATTGCCAAAAATCTATTGCAGGAGGGGGTATTAACAGGTTCAAGCAACACTTGGCTGGGATAGGAGGCCATGTAAAGCCATGTGGAGCACCAAACGAAGTAATAGGGCATATTAGGGCAAAATACCTTCAGAAGTTTGAGACTCAAGTTAGTGAACCAATAGAGAAGTTTGTGACTCAAACAGTTGCAAAGTTTGGGAGTAGAGACTCAACCAACTGAGTTTGATCATGATGAGAAGTTTCAAGTGATAATGTTGATCACTAATATTATATATTTAGATTTGTAATAGGCCAGTGGCCCCATAGTTTGTAGGCTTTGTTTTTGAACTCTAGAGGCCATTTAGAGCTTCATTGATTATATATTTTGTTGTTGATATGTATTGCACGTGGTGCCATTTTGATATATTCACCTTCACATGGTATATATATGAGCAAACTTTGCATATTTTGTGTCTGTTGGTTTGGAATGAAAAATAGTTTTTTTCATTAAAAGTTAATTATTTCATGTGTTTTTTTAAAACCGGTTCATTGAGATCTAATTAGTCTCGGTTTGACTGGTTTCAGTTTATTAGGTGGACCGGTTCGGTCACCGGTTCTGGTTTTTAAAACTATGATTCCATTGGGGAGGCAGTGAGCCGGATGAAAGAAGCACTATAGGAGGATGTTTTAGTTTGGGATCCTCCATGGTCTTATGGATGAGCAGAAAGCAAGAATCAATTGCTTTGAGTAGGGTTGAGGCTGAATATATAGTAGCCTGTGAAGTAAGCAAAGAAGCTGTTTGGTTGAGGAAGCTGCTATCTGACTTGTTTGAAGGACCAATGGAACCTAACCAACTGTATAAGGTTGTTTGAAGACCTCGTATTTCATGGAAAGACAAAGCATATAAACAACAAGTATCATTACATTCGAAAGCTGGTGCAGGATGTTGTATTGCAGCTATGGTATATCTCCACCGATAACTAGGTAGCTGATATATTAACAAAATCTCTTCCTAATAAGAAGCTTGTGTATTTGAGAAACAAGCTTGGACTGGTTGATATATCCTCCATAGCTGAGAGGGAGAGATAGACATATCATTCTTGTCTTCACTTGGGAAGAAATAATGGAGGATTGGGTAAGCATCTGGCATTCGATACTCTTTACAGATGAGGTAGGGTATCCATGACAAGAGTAGTCATAGAGGATCAATATTATTTGAGGATTGGCTATCCAAGATAAGAATAGTCCTGGAAGGACATACACTGTGAACACTCGGGTGGGGTCTGTGCCTTGGGAGACAATGGTGATGGTGTGTCTATGAGTCATTGGTCTCGCCAACATTGTGCTCTAATCTTATGGAGAGATAGAGTTGTTAGTCAAGGCCTTGCTATGTGACAATGTTGGTTGGTATGATGCTAAATAGATGGGTTACCAATCCGACTCTTCTTATGAGATCTCTTCAGATTGATAATGTCCATGTACCATTTATGAATACCTCCCTAGTTAAGAGGGAGTGTTGAAAAATGTGTAACTAGGTTTGGTCTTCATAAATATGAAATGTACTTTTGATTCTTGTATATTGTAAAATGAAAGAAAAAATATTATTGTTATTTTGGAGCATGGGTTTCATGCTCAAGGTCTTTTATTTTAGAGGTCAAGCACCCATTGAGTGCTTATAGGGTTTGTCTTAGGTCAAGAAGTCAAAAGAGTCATTTTCTATGTTGAAAACCTCATCGGGCACATTGTAACTTGTGAAAAGAATTATTTAAAAGTGTCAGAATACCCTCCAAGACCAAGTCGGCCTGCCAGTTAAGAAGTCGACCTATTTCGAGGAACTTCGTCCACCTTAGATGCCTATATATAGGAGGGAACTCGAGCTCCTTTGGATACACATTCACTTCTTATCATCTAAGCGAAGGAGAAGCAGAAGAAGGCTAGCGAAGGAGGAGAAGGACGAAGGAAGATGTGTTTTGGGCTATTTCTCTCTCTCTCTCTATCTCACACGTGCAAAGAAGGAAGGCTAGGGTTTTTATGCTTCAAGGTCAAATTTCTCAAGTTGCTGGGAGAAGGTCAAAGTTGTTGGAAGAGCCTAATATGTCACCTTCTAGCCCTAGACAAGGAAGCAAGCCAAGCGAAGTTGCTAGGAGGCCTTGGAAGGCTAAATTTCGCTCACACGTGTGGAAGTAGTAGCAGCTGTAGGGTCTGAAAATTTCAGACCTACAGTAGAGGTCGAAATTCTCAAGTTACTGGGTTTGACTTGGACAAAAGAAGCACATCATCAAGAAGGTCGGACTTGGTCTTGGAAGGGTATTTGTCTTGGTCTATAGGTCTTGGAATTTGTCAATTGAAGAATCTATAAGAAGAGAAGAGATTACAGGTTTTCCTCCTATGTTGCACGAAACTTCTAGGAATTCGACGTTTCGGGCCGTACCCGTACCCGAACTCCGAAACTTGGCCGAAACTCGACCGAAACTCTAGCATCATGTAATCATCTATGAGAGTTAATATATACTTGTTTTTCTTTCTAAATTGTCATCTATGGGTCTTATTCCCTTTTTTATTGCAAGATAATGTGTTATTCACTTATATATATATATATATATCACATGTCGGCTGATGTTTCGACCGATGTTTCTAAACGTACCCATTTTGGAAACTCCGAAATGTTTCGGCATTTCGTGCAACTCAATTTTCCTCTCAAGTGGAGAGGTTTTGGCCTTGGCTTGCAACCTATATCCTGTGTTGTTGTGTACTATTGATCTTCTTGTTTTGGTAGTTTGATGAGAACAAACATAATGATAAGAGAAGAAGCTAATAAGTAAGAAAAAGTAAAAAGACATCACCAACAGTTATCAAGAATAGATAAATCATCCTAATCACTGCCCTATAGATTTCTCAACACTTGTTAGGGCGTGAGAGTATGGGCTTGAATTGCCCACAGATTGGGCTTCTACAGACTTGGACCAATTACCAAAACTTCAACATACAAGAGATCTTGCATTCAAAAGGTGGTAGATGTATTCAAGAACTCCAACGAATCACAATGAACAAAAAGAATAAGACCAACTCTCAGACAAGGCTTTGTGCAAGTGTGCCACAGTTAGTTTATGGGCTTCAGATTATCAACATATCCACAGGATTGAAAAAATCTCTCCATAGGTTGTGGTTCACGTTGAACAAGCTTCAAATCCGTGTCACAAATTACTCAGAAATTGCTCTATCATTGTGCCACACCTTCTCCATAGAATGCCTTAGGTCCATGTTGATTAAATGTGCCCTAACAGGGCTAAAAAACTTAGAACATTTCCAAATCAAAGTGCAAGAAATAAATCATCAACAACTGCCTAAATTGACCAACGAACTTGTCCTTGAAATAGGTCTCGATGGGGTCGGGATTGTGCCCTAAAGGGTTGAAGAAATGCCTCAAGATTTATCCAAGATCCTCCTGAGAAGAGAGGTCAAATGCCTTCAGACAGAGCCCCTTGTTCATCAATAAATAGCCATGATCAAATAAAAAATTATTACCCAAAATACAGTGATCAACCGTTCCAGTCTTGTTAGATCAACTTCGGAAATTTCATAGATTAGTCCTTCAAGGGGCCAAAAAATCATAGAGCTTAAAACAATGAATCCTCATCTTTGCATCACAGTCTTGTGCCCTTGGAGGGCTGAAACTCCTAGACGAATCAACCTAAAAAATAGTGTTGATATCCTTCAAAAGGGAGGCCTAGAGACTACTATCATTTAGTCACAGAGAAGGACTGCAATTCCTTTAGGCATGTTCTTACTTTGACATGCAAGGATACTTGAATCATACAATTCTTTTGCAACAAGAGCTCTCAAGGCCAGTGAATAACCACAATTTGGAAGTTAAGAAGATTAGCCCAAGACCCTTCAATTTCCAGCTATCCTTCAAGAGGCGCTGAGATATATAAGAAAACTCAAAAATTACTTGCCCAAAACCATAACCCAAATTTAAAAAATAAGCCTGAAAACTTCTCAAGAAATTCTACCTCCTCTACAAGATGTTCAAGACTACTTAAGGGCCGCAAATGCTTAGAGAAATAACAATGCACAAGATACATTTGGAGGACTAAAGTGCCTTTGTATAAAAACATATTTGTGGAGGTGTTTTTAAGAGAGGTTGACTTGCCTTTTAGGAGGGAAAATTGATTTTAAAATTTTATTTTTGAGCCGAAATTTTGGTACCAAAAATAAAATGTGACACAACCCTTATAGTTCAATAATATGCCAAGAAAAATACTTTAGCCACAAGGTATTTGATTTGATTTTCTTAATTAAAATCCCTCTTGGACTTTATGATTTAAGGAATTTTTCTAGTTAATGATAAGCTGCCACATCATCTCCTTTTGGGGACTTTGACCATAAGAGAGGAGGCACCAACTTTGATTGGGCATATCTCTCAAACCGCGAGGAGTCTCATGACTTGCTATGTAACGTTAAAATCAACATGACGATGACTATCTAATGATGATGGTCATGAGCCTAAGAGACTTGAATTCTAAATAGAGGGATGCGTAAGCATGACTCAACCCTTCGGATTTTTTCCTTTGGGATTGAATGGGTGGGGCTTCTTCCAACTGTTACTTGGGTTGACATCAAGGACAACTAATTTTCAACAAAGGCAACCCATGATAATCCTATAGTTGTTCGACTCACAACTGCTCCCTGATTTGTGAATCAAATGGATGATGTATCTTGCCCATGTAGGGGGGAAGTCGAAACAGAGTTCATGGTTGAATAAATTGGCAATATAAGTCTCAAGAGACTGGATGCCATACATTGAGAATTCTACATAAAAACATTCCTTATTAGGTGTTGATTTGTTACTCATAGCTTTGATTGCTCTCTTGGTATCCCACTTAGAGAAAAGATAACATGGCGGGGGGGGGGAGGAATATGTGTTGGGGTTCGTCCGAAGATGTCATAAAGGGAGGTGGTATGGGAGAACATAACCTTAGGGTCAACGTCAGATGGGGTATTATGGTGTCTAGGAAAGAGGTCACAGTAGAATGCTTTTGGAGAGTGGTGGAGGGTTGCGCAAAGTTCATGTCTTTTTTGGAAAATAAATGTTAGTTTTTATATGGTGAAGAAGTTGATTGTAGGCAATGCAAAGGTGAGGAGAGGATGGGGTGTCATGCATGAGAGTAAAGTGGGGTCACTTGTGGAACGATTTGCATTGATCAACGAACCAACGGTTAATGGGGTAGGTTTATGGACATACTGGCGTATGAAATTGGGGTAGGAATCAAGGGCAACCTCTTTAAGGACCATGAAGAGGGCCTCGTACTTGGTTGTGGGCGTGTCCATTGACTTGAGGGTGTCATGGTGGATCCTAACAAAATCAAAGGTATGAGGGAATGGCCAATCCCCAATACCTTGAAGAAACTCAAAGGTCTCTTAGGATTGATAGGATATTATTGCAAATTTGTCAAGAATTATGGTCAAATAGCAGCACCTCTTACAAAATTATTGAAGGAAGCATTTTTTGGACTAAAGAAGCAACCAAAGCTTTTGAAGAACTTAAAGAGGCTATGCGGAAAACTCTTGTCTTGGCGACACCTAACTTCACAAAAATCTTCATTGTGGAGTGTGATGCCTTAGGCCATGGCATTGGTGCAAGTTTGATGCAAGGAGGGCCCCTAACCTTTGAAAGTAGTGAACTTCAAGGAGAGAACTTATGGAGATTCATCTATGTAAAAGAAATGCAGGCCATACTACATGTAGTTCAGAAATGACGTTCATACCTAATAGGAATACACTTCAATGTAAACATAGATCATGATAGTTTGAAGTACTTCTTGGAGCAAATAAGAGCAACAAAAAAGGGTCACAAAGATGTTGGCTTATGACTTTGAAATAATCTACAAAAAAGGAAAACGAAGTGTTATGGCAGATGCCCTCAAGGAAAGAGGAAGACACAAAGGTTTTACTATGCACTATTTCCATTCCACAATCTAACTAGGTGCAAGAAGCAAGGATAGAATGGAAGTAAGATTAGAAGGCATGCACTATCATTCAAAAACTATAGGACCCCGATGCAGTAGAAAAATATGTGGAAAAGTGATTTGTTGTGGTATTAGATCATTTATGTAAGAATTCTCAACTCAAACATAAGTTCCTTTTGGAAGTACACACTTCTTCTGCAGGAGGACATTTAGGTTCATTGAAGACATACGATAGGATCAAGAAAGATTTTTTTTTTTGGGGAAGGTCTTAAAGTAGATGTGCAAAAGTTTGTGCTGAAATGTGTGGTATGCCAACAAAATAAGGGAGAGACAATCAAGATCCTAGGGCTCCTTTAGCCATTAACCATACCAAGCTAATGCTGGGAAGAAGTCCTAATGGATTATATTATAGGTTTATCCAAATCTGAAGGAAAGAGTCTCATTATGGTAGTGGTAGATCAAATGTTGAAGTATGCCCATTTTTCCTCTCTTTCTCCTCCTTTTAAAGCAAGTACAATGTCAGAAGCATTTGTGGAAACAATCCAAAGTTACATGGAATACCAAAGATTATTGTAAGTGACATAGATCCAATTTTCAATGGGAAATTTTGGACTAAATTATTTTCTTGTTTGGGTAATCAATTGGATCACAACTCATCTTACCATCCTCAATTTGATGGGCACACTGAGATTGTGAATAAATGTTTAGAAAGTTATCTTTGTTGCTTTGCATTAGATAAGAAGACATAATGGGTTAGATGGTTTTCGTTGGCAGAATGGTGGTACAACACATCATTCCATACTTGATAAAAAATGTCAACATTTATGGTACCTTATGATATCATTCTCCATCCATCTCATCACCCTTAAAAGGGACATTAACGACTCAAGCGATAGAGGACGACATACAACACCAACAAGAGGTTCTCAAACTATTCAAGGACAACTTGTTTATGGCACAAAATAGGGTGAAACGACAAGCATATCAACATTACAATGAAAAGGAATTTGAAGTGGGAGATTAGGAGTTTGTGAGACTAAAACCATATAAACAGTTTCCCCTCAAACAACAAAAGGACAATAAATTAGCACTGAGGTATTATGGCCCCTGTAAGATGTTGCAAAGTATTGGGAGTATGGCTCACAAATTGGAGTTTCATATGAAAATTTCTAGATCTGACAATCTAAGGAATCGTACTGCATCAACTGAGTGTACTTCTCCTATTAAGTAAATTACATTTACATAATTAATTCAGATCCAAATTATTGAAGTAACTATTGAAGAAGGCTATATTGAATAAATATGATTCCGAAACAAGGAAACTGAGCAATAAATCAATCACACAGGACACAATTATTTTTGGACGAAAGTCCCCTGAAAAACCCAAAGCTGGAAAACTGGTGCAACGGATCTGAGGGTTTGTATTATTAAGCAACAATTTTCTGAATACAATCTTTAGATGCTTTTCTGGCCATCCAGTACAGAGAATTCACGACAGACAAAAATAGTGAGTTTTACTTCACCCTGCCAGTCCCGGCTGATCCGGATCTGAATTGGAGAAACCCCAGCTCCCTCTGCGCTTCCTCTGCGCAGTAGATGCGTAGGCTTGCGTGGGGATGGCTGTGGATTGCGTCACCTCCTCTCTGAATCGATGTGCCTCTTGAAGAATCAAGTTTCATCCCTCCAAGCTCAGAAACCCCGATCTCCAGCAAAACTCATATTGTCTCTCGGAAACCCTGTGTAGCGTTTGCGTGAGCCCTACGTCACCCCTTATGGGGTTTGCGTCAGACTCTTTGGTGGTTGCACTGCTTCCTTTTCTTTCTCTGCTACCTCTCTACTATGTATTCTTGGTTCCGGAGAAGATCCTCCGACCAATAACTGCTTCTGCCCCTCACTGCACTGAATCACTTAGATCTGATATTAGTTCAAGCACTGCTCCGTCAGAAGAATTCGATCTCAAGATTCACTCCGTTGTGTCTTTCCAAATGACCCTCAAGCCTTCCTTTATAGTCTTCTCGTTGAGAAATCAATCACTGTGATTAGATCTCTAATCAACGACTAAGATTATAACATGACTTGATCTCTGCCTTTTCTAGATTATTCTCACTCTGTTTTATTAATGTCCTTTAATTATTTAATTTCCTTAAGTTTAGACTTAGGTTCTCCATTAAAATAATTAATAATTTTAATAAAACATTAATCGAGTGGAATTTTCACAAACGGTTTCCGGGTTCTTTGGAATACCCGTGTCTAATCCTCTCCACCAAATTTGGGGCTTAGAGCACTTTCCGATGCTACAAAAATCAACACTCTGTCTTAGCGAGGAAGGTGCTCTAACAATATGCCTGCTGTATACTGCTCTGTCTTTGAAGCATCCTTCGCGCTGCTGAAGTCCATCAACCACTGGGCTGCTGCTGCAACTGTACTGCTGCCCATGACACTACCACTGCCACTGTTGCATCTGTACTACAAGTCTCTCTCAATTGCTGCATCTGCTATGCTACTAACACTGCCACTGTAACACTGCAATTCAGCGGCTGAGAGAAACAACTGAACTCACCAAAGACTAAACACTTTGAATGCTGATAACTACTGCGCTGTCCCTCTGATGCACTGCACTGTTGCTGCTTTTCACTGTGCATCACTGATTTGCACTGCGCTGCACTCCTGTGCACTACGCTACTGCTGCTACGCTGTTGCTACCTCTTCTTTGCGCTGCTCCAGAAATAAACGCTGCTATCTACTGCAAAGTCGTCTCCATCACTCCTTGGCTCTCACTTAAACTCCTCCATCCCTCTACTGCTGATCATGGGCTCCTGTAGCAAGGTAATGATCCATGAGGTGGGTTCCTCAAGTATCCTTCCCAATATGGTATTCTAGGGTCTTATACTCCTCCTGGGTCTGGCGCCCCTTTCAAGCCTAGTCCTTGGTTGGGACCCTTCCTCTCTTTGCAACTCTTTGCAACTAGCCTAGTCCCTGGTTTGGGACCCTTCCTCCAGCAAATGCTTCTGGCTACTGGAAGTCGATCTGCTACCTAGATCTGCATTCTGGATAACTCGGACAACCTTCTCTGGCAATCTCGTACAATCATCCCTGTAGCGCTGCAAAAATATGAAAACTCAAAACTGGAGAAGGAAATGATCTCGCCAAAATGTCGAATGCCTCCTCACTCCTCTGCGCAGCTGCTGAATGGCTCTATACACTCCCTGCTGGAGTAAGTAGGTTTGCTCCCTACTAATTGAGCAATTACTAAATACCTCATGAAATGGAAGAACATACTAGTGAAAGAAGCAACATGGAAAGATGAGTTGTTCCTGAAGAAATACTTGCAGATGGTCAAGTGTTGAGGACAACACTTCTTTGAAGGGAAGGGATATGCTAAGCCCTATATAAGCCCCATGGAATCCTAAGACCCCTTATTAAGCCCTAGATATTGAGTGATTACATTTCTATTGTTATATTGTTATGTAGGCTAGAACCTCTCAAGGTCACGTTTTATTATAAGTGTATCCTTTCTTTGCTATATGTATACTAAGGAGACTTAGTCTTAGGATAAAATCTTGTCTTATACATCGTATATATTGTAAAAGGAGGTTCCTACCTCGAAGAGGACTTTGGTTTCTAATCTTTTTAAGGCACAAGGTTTATAACATACCATGATGATTAGGATATCCAAGAATATCCTTAACATCCAAAGCAGGGTAAATTTCATGCAAATCCTAAGGAACCATTCTCTTGAACTTTGCATAACATGCAATTGTGGACTTTGGAGTTACCAAGGTGAATTTAAATGCCTTAAAAGATGCTTGCTTCACCCTACATGCATGAGATACTTGAAGATCAATGAAGAATTAGGGCTTCGTTCTCCCAATGGAGTCACCGAATGAGCAAATTTTTCCTTAGCTTTTAGATGAACTCATTCAAAGAAATTGAAGCATAGACTTCGTATCATGAGGAAAGGACTCAACTCCTCCCTGACGATGGTGACAAAAAGATACGACAAAATCTAGAAAGCCTAGTGCAAAGTCTCACATGGCAACCTAAGTCCTATGGCAACAATGCGATTAGCTACTGTTATCATCTCAGTGGCCTATCTCTTGTGGTTTGTTGGTAGATGTTAACCTACAAGGGAGGATTCCCTAACAAGGCTCAAAGGGTGTTCACCTAAGGAAAATGAATGTTTGAGGGACTTGTGAATAATGTCATCCAGCAAGATCTTCAATAAATAATGGCTCAAGGGTGTCAAATGTCTAATGGTTATGGAAGTGAGTACTAGCAGGGCCTTGATGGTTGTGATAAGAATTACAAGTAATTAAGCACACTTTTCACTGAACCCAATGGACTAGAAGAATGTTGTTATAAACTAGGATTTTATAATATGTAGATTTACAACTTGCAATAGCATATGACAACCAAGAAATAATCTCTAAGTGATGGATTCAACAAAGGATCAAAAGGCTATTAAGAGGTAAGAAGGGATAAGCAACTTTATGGTTTTTAATGGTTTTATTTGCATAAAATGACAATAAAAGTCTAGACAGAAACACTACTTTTGGGGTAAAGAAATGCAATTAAGGATAGATTTTGTCATTTTGATTTTTTAGATGCATTTCTATCAATAGGACAATGACATGCAAATGCACAATTACCATAAACTGCAAACCAACCCTAACCCTACTTACCAAGAAATTAGGAAAATAAGTAAAAGTTTAAAACGATCACCACTACTAGATTAGTGCCTTCACTCAAATGGGCAATGGAGTTAACTAGGGCAAGGTCAATGATAGATGGCCTTAGATGAAGAGGGTGAAAGATCAAAATTCTTCACTTAACAACCCTAATGACTTCTTTATGTGGGAGATTTAAGGTCAAAGGATGCTTGCACCGAGCTTCTTTGATGAATTCTTGAAAGACAAATTTTGCATAACCATAGAGAATTATGGTTTCAAGAAAGATATTATAATTTTAAATATGGAACAATAGAGACCCTAATTTCAGAAAAATAACATGCAAAAGGGAAGAAAATGACAAGAAACTTACACAATACCACCAAGAATCACTTCATCAATCCCAAAAAGTTCTCTCCATACAAAAAATCTCCCACCCAAGACAATTCACTCCTCTAAATATCCATTGCATCCAAGAGAAAAGAAAAATAGAACTAGTGTGCACTCCTTTTTGAGAGAAGTGAGTGAAAATTTGATGATGATAAAGTGGAAGTGACTTCCCTTTATTTATATGAGGGCAACCGAGTCATTTCACAAATTTACAAAAAAATCCGTAAAATTTTGCTTGGAGCATTCAACTAGGCGTAAAATTCACAAAACAATCTTAATATAGCTTTACAAAATGATAAAACATAAAAGTACACCATAAATCTTTGCCACGGTGGGCATAAATGTTGTCCAACATGACGTCATCCTCCTAAAATGGACATCTCCATCAAGCAAGTGAGAAAGTGGGTCCAAGAGTGCTCCGCACTCCAAGGTACATCATCAAAGTACATAGGTACATCTCCAAGTAGCATCTCCTCCACCATGACGTCATCATTAAGGAGGCTTACATCACCCTTCTAGGGTGTGTATGGATAATGTGTCAACCTCAGGAGGAAGTGTTGGCATCTAGGAATGGTGTGAAAGCCCTCCCAAACCATCTCAGTGGTCTTGATCATCATCTAGTCTATGGAACAAAGCAACATCCATCAAACAGGGTCAAGGCCATATTGGGGGCATCTTGGGTCCATCTAGGTATATCATCAATCAAGCCAACGCCTTGGCTTCTTAGTTCAATGTTTCAACATTTAAAGGCTGAGCAAAGGGCATACAACCATGTGGAGACTCCTCAACTAAGAAGCCGGATTCGTTGGGTGGGGCCCACGTGTCCCGAATCCGTCGTATCGGATAAGATACGTATGGATTCGTACCCATTTCACAGGATTCGATCGTGTCCGTACAGGACATGTCGAATCTCGATCGTGTCTTGTACGGACACGATCAAATCTCGTACAGCCGGATTCGACGAGTGAAAAAGTGCGATGTTTGAGTTATAAAAGTCGAATTTCGACCATTCTTTCTCAGAATTATATGTTTGTGAAGTGAGCAAGGAGCAAGAGTTAGCAAGGAGAAAGGGAGTTTTTTCAAAGAGATTCGAGCATCCGGTAAGTGCACTGTCCCTCTATGTTTTTTCATTTAGTTTGCTGTTAGTGTTTGCATGTGCATATGTTTTATATATTTGGTCATTTTTGTTTTTTTTTTACAGTATTCATGGCTCAATCAAGGGCAGCAAGACAGGGGCAAAGAAAGCAGAAGAATGTCCCCATTGGAGATGCCCCTCCTGTCCCTATTTGATTAGGGTCTGCAAGTATTCCATCTATTGGAAGTGGGGCTGCAACAACAGCTTCAAATGTGCAGGGAAAACAAACTCATGACCCCAAATACCCATTGTGGAAATATGTGACAAGAGAGGCAGGGCTAGGCAGCAAGGCAAAGGGAGGAGGGAATTGTTCATGGAAATGCAATTTTTGCAACTCCCATTTCACTAGCACATATTTCCGTGTGAAAGCTCATTTGTTGGCTTTGCCAGGTTGTGGCATTACAACTTGTTTAGCAGTTGAATCGCCACAGAGGAAGGAATTGGAAAGAGTAATTTGTTGGTGTGGCAACTGTGGCATCAAAATCAAAACAAAACAAGAATGATGACCCCTTTCCATTCTTAAGGAAAAGCAGCAATAAGTTCCCTTTTGAGAGTTTTAGTAGGGGACAATCAGCAAAGAGAAAGGCAACTGCAGTTGGTCCAATGGACAAGATTTTTCAAAAAGGGAAGAGGGAAGAGCTTGAGCTCACCATTGCATTTTTTTTTCTATCAGAACTTCATATCCTTTAATGTTGCATGGTCACCTCTATTTATTGAGATGTGTCGAGCTCTTAGTCATGGGGCTCCATCAGGGTATGTGCCTCCTGGGTCAGAGAAGCTCAGAACCACATTGTTGACAAAGGGAAAGAAAGAGGTGGACAAAATGCTTGAGCCTATTAAATCAGCATGGCCAACATCTGGGTTAGCATTGTTTCTGATGGATGGACAGATCCAGCACGCCACCCACTCATCAACTTCATGGTGTCATCCTTGAATGGTCCAGTTTTCTTGAAATCAGTGGATGCACTTGGACAGTACAAGGATGCACAATATATGGGTGAGTTATTTATTAAAATTATTGAAGATGTAGGTGTCGATTCTTCTGTGCAAATCATTACAGATAATGCACCTGTTTGCAAGGCTGCTGGCATGATTGTGGAGGCAAAATATCCACAAATATTTTGGACACCTTGCATTGTCCATTCATTGAACTTGGCCCTGAAATCTATTGCCTCTGATGTGCTTTGGATTGGAGCCATTATTGAGGATGCACGACATATACGCAACTTTGTAAAAAGCCATACAAATGCCCTCACTATCTACAAGGAGTACACCAATCTATCATTGTTGAAGATTGCAAATACATGGTTTGCCTCTTCATTCATCATGTTGAAGAGATTAAGGAAGGTCAAGACCGCTCTCGGGGTCATGGTTATTTCAAAATTTTGGTCTTTTTGGAGAAAGACGGATCAAGCAGCCTCAAAGAAAGTGAAGGACACAGTGTTGGATGATTTCTGGTGGGAGAAGGTAGTTCTAATTATTCAGATCATGGAGCCTATCATTTCCTTACTTCGATTTGCAGATACAGACCAACCCATCCTAGGAGAGGTTTATGAGGGATGAGATTCCATGATTGAGTCTGTGAGGACCATTGTTTTACAAAGTCATTGCCCAGAGTATGAGACATCACTAGAGGCCTTCTTCACCAGCATACAGGATATTCTTATCAGCAGAGGGGACAAGAATTGCAAACCTTTGCATTGTTTGGCTCACTGCTTGAACCCAAAATACTACAACCATGAGTGGCTGAATGGTGGACCTTTCCGCAGATTCCCTCCTCACATGGATGGTGAAATCTCACAGGGGAGGAAAGATGCATTCAGGAGGATTTTTCAGGAGAGGGCATCCCTTGATGAGGTGGAGGATGCCTTTGCAGAGTTTTCCACTGGCACTGGGCGATTTGCAGGCTATGATGTGATTCGAGACAGGGGGGCTAAGAAGCCCTATTCTTGGTGGGCAACTCATGGGGCAACAAGCTCTCCTCTACAGTAGTTAGCCATGAGGCTCCTCTCTCAGGTGACTTCATCCTCTTGTTGCGAGAGGAATTGGAGCACATATGGGAATTTGTATAGTGTGAAGAAGAGCAGGCTTGAGCAGTCCAGGGCAGAGACAATGGTGTATGTGCACACCAACCTTCGTCTCATCTTCAGGCAGAGGGAGGATTGGTTGAAGGGAAAGACAAAGATGTGGGAAGTCTTTCCTGATGATATGGGTTTGGACAACAGTGTTGAGTTGGCATTGGCCAACTTGGATCTCAATGCGCCAGTTCTAGAGCCTGTCACATTTGATGATGCTGATACAATAGAGGTGTCATCCTCCACACCAGCAGATGCAGAGATGACAAAGGAGGAGGATGCAGCAGAGGAGAGCAATGGTGAGCATGATGATCAGGATGAGAACAATGATGTTGATTATGATGATGAGGATTGATGACTCTGACTCATTGAGGCTTCAACCTTGTAGTCTTGTAGACTTGTAGACTGTAGTTGTTTTGTATTTTCTATTTCTATTTTCCATTGGCAGTGTACTTATGTAACACATTTTGATTCTAATGACTTAATGAGAAAACTACAGTATCTTACTATCTTGTCTTTCGGAGTAAATTTGTAAATTGTAATATGTATGATTGACAATTGTATGATGTATCTACTATCAATGTATCAATGTATCATGTATGAGTATCTAAGATCTTAAATCTATGTTTGAATCAATGAATTTGTATGAATTTGTGTAAAAATATCTAATTTTTAATATATATATATATATATATATATATATATATATATATATATATATATATATATTTTAAATATATATATATATATTTTAAATATATATATATATATATATATATATATATTTTAAATATATATATATATATATTTTAATAAAATAATATATAACGTATCCGGACGTGTCCTGTTCCGGGGGTCACCATGTCCCGAATCCGATTCTGGAATCCCCATGTCCATCGAATCCCGAATCCCTGTGTCAGGTGACTTAGCTCCTCAAAGCCCAACATTCATCTTAGGAGGGCAATGTTGTGGCTTCAATGTTGCATGTGCTCTCAAAACTAGGCTAGACATCCTTTGAATTATGCTAGAGAGGTGTCAAGCCATTCCTCAAGGGATCTCAAGATCAATTGAGATCAACATCATTAGAGACAAAAGCCATTGAAGTATTATAGTGGACCATATTCAATGTCAGGGGCACAAAAATATTTCACATAAACCTTGCTTTTAAATGTCTTTCTAGCTTAGGATTTGTAAGAAAGTTACCACACTTGTTTTAGGGATGATTATGCCGTTAGCCCTATTAGGTGCTTCTTGCCCCCAAGGAGAAGGGCATTTCATAGGTAAACCCATCAATTCATAGATGGATGTGATAAAGGAGGTGAAAAAATGGGAAATTCTTCCTGGAAGATGGCCATAGCCATGCTACCAGCTAAAGGATGTCCAACAAGTGCTATATTGAGAAGAGGGAACAATTGTGGAGGTGTGGGTTACCCTTTTCTCAGACTACTTTTTCGACCCCTTTGTTGCACCTTTTACTTTAATGATTTCTCTTTTTTTCTTACATAGCTTAGGAGACCCAACTTGCTTTATGCTTTTCTAATACCCCTTAAAGATGCAATAGTTTATTGCTCATCGGGGTTGGGACAATCATGAGTTCTTTTATTTAGATAGGGCAATGAAATGCTGAGGAAATGGGTGATGGCTAATGAGGGGGGTGGAACTCATGGTAGGCTTTTTCCCATTTGCTAATTTTGCCCCATCCATCTTTTGCATTTTTCGTTTTTGTTATTTGTCTTCATATGTTTTTATATTTCGTTTAGCTGCATCAACCTCTTAGAGCAAATTTCCTAACCCTGAATCTTATATGAGGATATAGGGTGCTAGTCCCAGTGACAAAGAATGGATGTGGATAATAAGGAAAACATGGAAGGTGGCAAGCATGGATTACCTTGGGCACGCTATATCAATTAGTGCCTCCTATTACTGCCCCTCCTAGAGGAGGGACCTCAGGGGAGGTCACGCTAGACTAGCGGCAAAGGATAACCTCCCAGGTTAAGCATGGGAGCAAGTGTACAGTCAAGAGTGTTCAATCATCCAGCTTGACCTATGATCCATATTAGAATTCCCCAAAACATTAAATGAAAGCACATGATTACAGAAATTGTTAGCGTACCTTCCAATAGATGATCCACCTTCCTTCAAGAAGCATGCCAGATAGGAGAGAGCACTAGTTGGAGCATAGGTGGAGAGCTCTAACGGAAAACTATTTGTGGATAATCATAGGGCTGTTGGCTGCCTGGCTGTCCAATGGGGAGAATTTTTTTCTCCTATGGGTTACCCACTTTTTGTGGGTAAAAAAACCATAGTATCATAGGAGGAAGGTCAATTTGTGGAGTTGTGCATGTAATTTTGGGCTTACTACAATCTACTATCATCCAAATGGGCTTTAACTTTTAGGCATTCATTGATGATGCATTACTGTGACATCACTGGTTATAGTGGGAAGACGTGTGCTTTTGCTACCACTGGTATGTCATAATACTTTTATTCCAATACCAACTGTTAATCATCTATGCTTAGATGCCTTGGATCCCTGTTCTTAGGTCAAACAGAGGGAAAAGTCAACAACTTGAGGGAGTTAATGGTTATAAGGAAGCATGTGGTCTTACGCTCCAAACACCTATAACTAGCCTTGCTATGGTGAAAGATAAATGGTTCCTTTTTGGCCTAAAGTATTTGGAATGCCTGGGTGGCAATTGTCTATTTCTGACTTGGAGAAACTGGTTGCTAAGATTGGGTTGTATTTTAATGATCATTGTATCTCATGGATTCCATTCCAAAATAGATTGGCAAGTCCTTGACTTGAGTTTCGCTGGTTTTCGGCCCTCATGTTTTACTGGAAAGGCATTGCCTCAGCCAATCATCACTTTGACAACTAATCTAGGGATTGATAGCCATCCCTGATAAGACTATTCTTGACAAAGTGAGGAGATTAATTCTTGATGATCTATTCCTTAAATTTGGGCTTCAACACTCTTGGGTCTGGTGGTGAGATTGGAAGTGGAACAAATCTAAAGCCTTCACCAAATACTATTTGATTGATGGCTATGAATGGTCGTGCACAAGGTTGGCCTTCAATAGGTGCTTTAACGAGCTATGGAGGCTCAAGTCTAATGAAAAAAATCTTGGCTGGAGATGCTGTGAATCCTGTGGAAACCTATATTTCAAGTCATGAAAGAAATGTTTGTATGATATTTAATCATGGGTAGTCTGCCTGTAGATAGGAGGCTCACTTTCCTGGGTATTCAAAATCCATATTGTCCCTAGTGTTTGGATGCTGAATTGCTGAAACACATCTTCTGGTTCTGCCCCTTTGCCAACTCTGCTTGGGGTTGGGCTAAGTCTCTATGTGGTCAACTCCTCTTTGCAATTATCTCCTGGAAATCTACTTCTTAGGAGACAGATTCCCTTGGGATGTAGAGTTTCAGTCTGCTTGGCATCTCATTTGTGCTGAACTACTTTTTTTCATGCGGATGACACAAAATGAAAGGTTCCCATGCAAAAGGGAAAAACATCATGAGAGTTGATATAGCAAGCATTCTGTAAATTTCGTCAATTTGGGTCATGTTATTCTCTTTTATGATTATGCTTTCTAACTTTTTTGCACCTTATTCTAGATCACTTTTAACTTTTAAGGTTGATTTTGCTGTTTTTGAAGCTCTTTTAAGTAGTGTTACACGGGGTCTCGCCCCCTAACCTAGGGGTCTAGATTCCTCGGCCTCTCGCGCTCTGGGGTCTTGGGGACTTCTAGGGGGCATTTCCCCACGCCCCCAAAAATCAGGAAACTAAGGGGGGCGTGAGGGGGGACATTTCCTCAAATTTAGGGGTCGAGGGGGCGAGGGGCCCAAAATTGAAAAAAACTAATTTTTAAATGAAAAAAATAAAAAAATAAATGATTTTTTTTTTTAGGTTAAAATTTTATTTGTGTTAAAAGTTTGTTTCATTATTTTAGTTTATGGTTTCGTGTTAAAAGTTGGTGTGCCACTTAGCATGTTTGAGAATCCAGGGGATTCTGATTCAGATGGTGACATGGTTGATCCTGATATATTCGTGCAGCAGCTGGATGCAGAGACTAGTGGGGCATTACCTTGAGCATTTATGCTCATTTATCATTATGATGATATCATTTGATATTCATATGTTATGTTTTATGTTTTATGTTTCAGACATAACTTATTTGCTTTTAAGTTTTATGTTTCAAACTTGAGTTGTAAACTTCAATTTAAACTTTATTTTGAATCTTGATATAATATGTCATATGATATCTTAAACTTTATTTTCATTGTACATTGTTAGTAGTTACATTAATGATTATACAGTTACAAACTTACAAACTTACATGTATGATTGTATGATGTATGTTTTAAGTTTTAAGTTTTAAATTTGTTTCAGTTATATGATTCATCATTCATCGATTTATAATTTTATCATTTATGATTTATCTTTCATGATGTAAGTGTATGATGACTGTATATACATTCCTTGCAAAAATACAGTTACATTATAAATACTAAATTTTCAATGATATATCATATTTTTATATTTTATAATTTTTATGACTCCGACGTCCCTCCACATTTCCTGAAAATTGGTAGGGACCTTTTGCATAGGTCGCTCCCGCGCTCCCTCGCCCCCTTGCTCCCACCTCCAGGGGACTTAGTGGAACATTGCTTTTAAGTGGTTTTTGTCTTGTTCTTTATCTTTTCTCTTAAATATGTTAGAAATTCTAGAAAACAACTGGAGGAAGGGCCAATTTTTTTTGAGGGAACGTGTCACGTTGTAACTGAACTGGATTGATTGATTCTGCAGGATTATGAATATGCAAGTTACAATCCCGTGGCATTTGACATTGCAAATCATTTTTGTGAAATGATGGCAGACTATCATACAGAAACACCGCATTTATTAGACCAGAAGAAATATCCAGGTTTGCTATTGATTCTCATTTTTCTATTCCTCATCTTACTACTGAACATTATCATTCCAGCGAGTGTTATCTGAACTTGTATTTACTAGTCAGTATTTCTTTAATGAATATGGTATTTTCGATGTTCTTTCATATAGAAGAAGATGAATGGCATACTTGGTAAACCCAAACTTAACCCAAAGGATGCAACTTCATATCAAAATATTCCACGACATCTGCTTGAGTGGTGAACATAAATGGTCACAGTCAATAGCAATCTAACACAATTTTCTTTAAAGCTTTTAACTAGATCTTGCGCATTTTCTTTGGATATTCTAACTCTTGCGTGAAATATTTCTTTTAAAAGCAGCATGTAGAAAATTTTCAAAGTTTGATTTACCATTATGCTTTTGTGGTGGCAGATTTTGCAGAACGTCAGAGATTTGTCAAATGCTACCTTAAAGTGTCAGGTTAAGTACTGAAGACTATCCTGATTTGATATTGTTATAATGTCTTAACGTCTATGCGGGTTAAAAATGACATTTTGGTTGTAGGTTGCACAGAGTGCTTTCTGTTCAAAGTATTTAAACTGGCATTTACTTGCCTGGCAGTTAATTAAAGGACTTATTAGAGTTTGTCGTATGTCATACAGCCAGTGTATTATTTTCTTGATGTAGCTATCTAAACTCCAGTAGTCCTGCTTGAATGTGTGCAGTGTGAATTTTGAATGGTTCAAATAGAAATATTCGTAAGGGAGACAATTAGAAACAAGTGAATGTAAAATTACCATGAAAAGATAATCTTTTTGATTGTGCCATATTGAGTAGTTTTAGTGTTTTAGGCACACCCTTTAATTTCAACATTGAATTGTTGAGATGATACATTCATTGAACGCTTTAATTTTTAAGTTTTTTGACAATAGAATGTAGATGTAAGGACTGAATATACAAAGTTGCAGGATAATATATTAGGAACAACTTTTTTTGTGGAAAATGCGTCTTTTATTAATAGAAGATATTTACGAAAGACAAAATAGAAGCAGAAAGGTATATCAAATCCTCTTCCTCAGTGCTACTAGAACAGAGACATAATCAGAATAGGAGCATCTAGGTCTTTAGCACCTGTGATCAGCAGAGGTCCTTTAGCTAACAATTGGATATATAGTATATACTTCTTCCTGTAAAACATGACAAAGAGATTGAAATGAGCTGAACTCATTGGCAAAAACATACTTGCATATTAGTATCCAAATTGGAAAATAGTGAACAATGCAGTGACTCTAAGGCAACGCGTGATTCCTGACAAGAAGAATGGATTGGATAGCAGGAATCTCTGAAAAGTGCTGCTTGCCAGTGGATGTTCCGCTGAAACAAAGCTGAATGCTCATCTGGGATTTACCGCTCAGTGCCAACAGTCCTTGGAAAACTTGCACTCGTAAATAATGTGTTTGACAGTCTTAGGGTAACCACAGCCTAAGCGAAACCCATCTGTGAGCCCACTTCTAGGCAAACAAACTTTAGTAAGTAGCCCATGATAAATAACCAACTATGAAAAGACGCTTAACTTGTAGCTGAGGTGGAAAGCCACACACTGTAATTTACGAACCCACTTGTCCTCTGGATTGGAAGAAGTCCAGTGACCGTTTAGAACAGGGGACAAAATGTGTTTCTGATTTAAAAAGGATTAAAGCTTTTTGAAATCATAATGCTGAAGTGGCTTCCCAAAACTTCCATTCGCAATCCCACCACAAGGAACCCTGCATATCATTATTCAGCGTGAACAACTCCTTGGAACGTTGGAAGGAATCAATGGCATAATATTTTTTATAACAAGTTTATTATTATACAAATACCCTTGCTTTGAAGTTCCAAAGATCCTTCCAAAAAAATACACTTGTTGCTTAACCTATGAGCTTTAAATCACAATAACTCAATGATGCAATGATCTTGATTCAAATCCAAATTGAGCACCAAGTCAAATCCCATACTGCATGGCTGCCTTAGAAGTTCCAATTGATCAGAGGAGCAACAACTTTCCTAGCCGATCAAATGCTCGTGCAGATAAAGGACCTAGAAATCCAGAATAAGTGAGGGGTGGAAAGGATGTCACATAAGTCAAAAGCACCCAGTACTTTAAGCAAATATGCCATAGTAAAATATGCCATGGGGAGGAACCCTCAAGACACCTCACCTCCCACTTACGCTGCAAGAATGCTCCCTTTGGATGCAACATCAATAAGGCCAAATCACCCCTACTCGTGGGGCTTAATACACGCATCCCAAGGCACTGTAGGAAGCACTTACTGCCCTCCATATTTAGGCCATAAGAATAACTTGATAATTTGCTTCAACTTTTTGAATTGGGACTTGTTGGGGAGACAACGATAGCCATAATAAATGTGAAAACCTTCCTTGAAACCACGATCAACTTGGTTGCAAAAGTGAGATCTTTGACTTTCCAGGGGTGGAGCTTCTTCTGTAGCTTCTAAAGGCACCAATCCCACATGGCTACGATCGAGAGACTGATGCCAAATAGGGTCTTGAGTAACATAAAATCATTCTAAGTCAAATGTAATTCCAGAAAGGGGGATCCAAGCTAGAGGATCATCAATCTTGAGAAAGCCAAAAATTAGTTTTCTTCTTAATAACAACTGCTCTAGAAGAGGTGCAAAATAGATCCAAACACCTCGTAATTGTCACCGCAAAATATAGCTCCCTAGTGCTAGGATGCACTTGTCCCCAGCAACAAGAAGACCCACTACCACTATCACCTTAGCAACAAAATCCCATATTGTTTTGTGGGCGAATGTCATCCCCACAAGGGAGGCTCCCCCGACAAGACTTAGAGTTTAGATGACTAAAGGGATCCTAACCAAATGGCTCTCTAAGGAGCTTGCAAATTTTACATCCCATATTAAATAGTCTTCAGTAAAGTATGGTTCTAGGTGAAATGAAGTGGCTAGGTGCTATGAATAAAATATATATAAAATAATGTAAAAGATAATAATCATAAATAATGATAATTAATTGGTAATTGGTACTAAAGAGGCATGTCTAATGGGACATGACGTTCCGTGAAGAGGCACCTGCCTAGGTATATAAGCGGGCCTCATTTGTAACATTGATCTTCTTTCTTCATACATTTTATATATAATAATATTTGTATCCTCAATGGATATTCTCATATTCCAAGTCTTATGGAGTATTTGACTTGAGGTACGAACTTTGTTCGTTCCACTAAATCATAGAATCAATGATTCAAGATAAGCTTTGGAGAAGCTCAAAAGTGATTCCCTAACATATGTGACTTTGAATTTAATGATTCTCAAAAGAATATAAAGTGATCGAGAATGGAGGACCAAGAACTTGGCTCATTACTGAATTTCCGGGCATATGGAGTCAAACAAGGAGCGGGTCAATAACTGAAGAGCTTGGATGGCATGGGAAGGAAAGAATAATAACTTCTCAATACAACCTTAATGTTCCAAATTAGGAGACTTAAGGTCAAGGAATGCAATCTAGTTTCCTTGATGGATACTTGATGACATATTTTGCATATGAAGAACATTGAGTGTTGAATTTTGTAGCTATGGTTGGTCTTCATAATTGATATTTTAGCACTCAAAATATATGTAAGACATGTTCTTCATGTCAGCTTTAAAAAGAAGGAATTTTGAATTTATAATATTAAAATTTTGGCTACAAAACATAAGGTTGGCCCTCCAAGATGTCAAATCTGACTGCCCCTATAGATGCAACTATTCGGGTTCATCCAATCATTATAGATACCCATTCAACCTCATCACTTGAGGGGAAATTGGGAAATTCAGACCACTTCTCTTCATATTGAAGGATGAATTTGAGGCTTATACAAGGATGAATATGAGGCTGATTCAAGGACAAATCTGAGGCTTAACACAGGATGAATTTGTGGCATGGTGGTCCAAAATCTTTAGCTTTGAGATGGAATAAAGAATTACATGTAAAATTGCATCTTAACCATGAAACTTAAAAGGCATGAACATAAGATGAGAGAAGCACATAAAATCATGCAAAGGAGACAAGAACTTGATAACGAAGTTTGTCCAGGAGGGAGTCGGGACTACGTCTTCGGGCCCTGCTCAATCAGTGGGGAGGCCCTCTTTCATTAAGTGGCAAATAAAATGAAAGTACAAGCATCAATGTAAAATTACCTCCATGCCGAAAAGTGGTCGAAAAATGGAGACTTCCGTTGCAGAAACGGATGGCACCATCAGAATATTGTCGCCGAGAGGTGTAGAATCCATATAAAATTTGTCCAATTTGGACACTGGGAAAATTTAGCCCCTCTGAAAGTTGAGCTCAAATCATGGTTCCACTTGCCCTTGAAAAGTCTCAGGGTTCCGCTGCCCTGTCTCGGTTTCCATGTCTCTCGTGGTCTGCCTGGGCGCACTTGTGAATGAAAGGTTTAAATATTTATGAGTTGGGTGGACTTCCCAAGGGAGCCGCTTGGCCCAATGATTAGAGATCCGAGTTGGAGGGAGGAGGTCGGGTGGTCAAACCCCGCCCCCTCCCGAAATAGTGATTTATTGTTTTAAATACAAGCAAATGTTTAAAATTGGCGGGTTGGGCCCACATCGGGCGGCCTGCCCATCGGTTCTCTGCCACGTTGTATGCTATATATGGTAATGGGTAGGGGCGACGGTGTTGACAGCCCGCACCCCTCCCTTAATACATGTTTGTTACCACCGTTGGGCGGTAGGGTCATGGCCGCTAACCCATCTCTTTTTTTTAATATATATTTTGTTATGATGGTACAGGTAGGGGCGGGGGTCATGGCCCGCTGGAGTGTAAAAACTCTAGTAAACTTGATAAATATATATTATTAATGATGAAGATGAAAGATCAGAGATTACAATGAGGGATCGCCTAGGCTTTAAATATAGCCTCAAGGTGTCCCTTGGCGAAGAGGCATGATCTTTGATCATGCCCTTCCACATTAATAACCTAAGATAACTAAATCTAATTAATAACTAATAAAATATACATAACATTGCCCCTCTCTTAAGATGCTTTGTCCTCAAAGCATACGTAATGATGGACAATGTTGACAAATGTCTGGTTTTCTCAAGCGATGAGCTCTTGCTTCCCACATTTTAAAAAGATCGTGGAGCATCTTCTCGAGTTCAATCTTTTGGTGATGTGGATAGTGACAAGATCTGATATTGACAGGGTCAGATCCTATTCCTGGTACTGCTGGTGATTCTTCTTTGTTCCTTTTTAGATTTAGAGGTAAGTTACCAACAATTATTGTCTGATGTAACTTCTCCTCATCATCAAATGCTTCCTTACTAACAACTGTATCTGCTTCATCACCGAAGGCCTTAACAACTTCTAGCTCTATATCAGTGGCTTCGGATGTGTTTGTCACTTCACATGTTTCGTTCAATTCTGGGGATGGAACATTTTGTTGTTTATAAACATCTGTATCTTCATGGTGATGTGGGGAATCGGTTTTTTCCTGATGCTCTTCTGAGTTCCCTGAATCTACGGAATTGTTTTGTTGATTTTGTTCCATGTTAGGAACTATTGGTTTTTGCATTAGATCTAACTTGTCCATGATGGCATTAAATTTCTGCAATATTTTGTTCTCATTGTCCTTAGCCTCCATTTGTTTTAGCCATATTTGTCTTTTTATCTGATCAACCGTCATCATTGATAAAGACATACTGAACATGTATGAGGTGGGAAATATTTTTCTGCCAGTTTTTCCCTTTTTTTTTTTAAATTAATTAATTAATTAATTTTTTTTAAAAATTATATAATTATTATATATATAGTTTATTAATTGAAATTATATAATATATAAATGATTATATAATTATAATATATATATATATATATATATATATATATAATTATCGATTTGAAAACTATATAATATATAAATAAAGTATATAATTATAATATATATTTATATAATGATCAATTTGAAACTATATAATATATATTCATATGCCTTATACGATTATTAATATGAAGGGTCACGAATGAAATGAAACAGCGAGGACGTGACTGTATAGTTGACCGCCCAGATATGAAACAGCGAGGACGTGACTGTATAGTTTGACCGCCCAGATTCGGATTTCAGCAACGTTTCCACGGATACGCAGTCACATGCTGCTTCAAAAGAATTTTTTTTGAAACAAATCGATTTTTCTTTTCTTACCAACCGTTACACTTGAAAAAAAAAATTGCCTGCTTAATAGAATCTGTCACCGTGTGTTTAAACGCCACACTGTTCTAAAAAAAACTGCCCGTTCTAAAAATTCGTTGTTTCAGAAAGTAAACTTGTTGTCACAGAATTAAATTTTCTCTCACGAGGGTGCAGGTAGCCGCCGGCGGAGTGATAAGGCGGCGGTGCAGTGAGTGAGTTCAACTGCAGAGTATTGTCCTGTCGTGGTTTTTGCAGGGACGACGTGGACTATTGTGGTCGACAGCCACGGTGGACAGCTAGGCCGTTTTGCATTAGGCGGCAACTTGTTAAGTTTGGTGACGAGAGCAGTTTTGGAGGTGGCTACAACAATGAGGGATCGTATTTTTTCACACTGCCTAGAAGCTCGAATTGACCGTGATTACACCTCGGAACAGTGACATTTGTTTTTGTTCGGATTTGTGGATGTAACGTTGAACAATCCTGTGGAAAAAGCTCGGATAAGGATTCAAACCTACAGTTATTTGTGATCAAATCTGTGAAGGATCAGAACTTGTAGAAGGCTCTATTACCAATGTAAGGATTAGGCCAGCGTGTAGGAAGGATTTGGAAGGATTTGGAACGGGGGGTATTTGTAAAAATTTTTAAACAATTGCTGCTACCCGCACTGATAAAAAATCTGCAATCTAGAATTCTTTTGCAATTCCTTAATTTTGGGTGATCACACAGATCCCGAAGAGCGATGGCTCCGATACCAATGGAGTGTTAAAACTCTGGTAAACTTGATAAATATATATTATTAATGATGAAGATGAAAGATCAGAGATTACAATGATGGATCGCCTAGGCTTTAAATATAGCCTCAAGGTGTCTCTTGGCGAAGAGGCATGATCTTTGATCATGCCCTTCCACATTAATAACCTAAGATAACTAAATCTAATTAATAACTAATAAAATATGCATAACACCCGCCCCTATTTTTTTTATAATTTTTTTGTTTTCATAACAATAATGAGCCCTTTTAAAACTTCTCGATTTGGATCGAAGGAGACAAACTAAGTATCCCACTATTTCGCCTGGAGCTCGCCAAATTCCGACCACCGGAATTTGGCAAAAATATTGCCTCCTTAAGGCTGCCACCTCATCAAGTCAACCCAGAACTTTGACTGCTTCTAACTTCTCCATACGAACTCGATTTGACGAATCGTTCGCACCACTGTTGCAAACATCTCGATAACATCCCGATTTTATCTCGAAATCGTGATTTTTTGGCCTAGCCGATGTTTGCCGATTTTTATAGATATTTTTATGGTATCTTAATTTTGCCGATGTTTGCCGATTTTTACCGATATTTTCCCGATTTTTACGATTTTTTGGTTTTCAAGACCCTTGCTGATTTTATCCCGATGCCGATATTCGCAACATTGGTTCGCACTGCTGCGATCAAAACGACGAGATCTTCAACTTGAAATTGAATTTGCCACATTTCTGACACTTTGATTTTTGAGCCTTCTCCTTAAGCCACTTGTACTTTGGACCTATATGATTCTCCTAGATCACATGGTGCAGGACCAAATCTCCAAGGAAGTAGCAAGATCGAATCTCTGAGATGGTGCAAGACCGAATCTCTAAGGAAAGTAGTAGCACCGAATCTCTGAGATGGAGCAACAATGAATCTATGAGGAAAGCGACAAGACCAAATCTCTGAGATGGTGTAGGACCGAATCTCTGTGGTGGCAACAGGTCGAAATTCTGAGGCAGAATAGAAGGATGAATTTCATCCTTATATCTCAGTGTTGATTAAATTCTTTGTGGTTCAACTTGACTTTGTTTAAATGGTAGTTTGACCAGGTGTGACCAAGGGCTATGTGACTAGATAGCTTGAGTCTGTTTGACTTGGCGCATCTCTGTTGATCTTAATGATTTCTCTAAGAGGAAGGTTGTTGGGTTTTTCCCTCGTGTGGGTTTTCCCAAGGTAAATTCATGTGTCACTTGTTTCACCGTCTCGTTATGATCCTATTCGCATTTTGTTTCTACTGTTGAGATCTTTTGTGTAATTGCTTTATGATGAATTTGAATGCAAAAAAGGATTAACGTAAGAAGTCATAATAGGTAATTATCCATTAGAAGAGCCTATGAAAATTCAACATGGCGTCAGAGGTTGGGTGAAAGAGCATCTTAGCCAAGTCAAGCTTGCTTTGAAGGAAAAAGAATCATGTCACTAATCTCTTGTAAGAAGCCTGCTCTAGAAGTAATCCAATTCAAGTTTCTCTTTTCCTTGAAAACCCTAGATAAGAGCCCTCAAATTAGGGTTGAAATTCTTAGAAGGCCGAAAGGCCTCAGTCTAAATTTCAGGAAAGCCAAAAAGGCCTCAGAAACCTGTTGTAGGGGCCCGAGAAACTCAGGTTTGCCTTAGAAGAGTTCCAACTCAGATGGACCAAATGATCACAGATAGGCCGAAGTTTCAAGTTGAGATTTACATTGTTGGAAGAGGACCATAATTAGTTTTTGAGGTCTATTTACGAAACGTAAAAGAATCAAGGAACCATAAACTATAGCAAGAACTTTGAAATATGTTTGGAAAAGGCTAGTAATGTTGTTTGTGCATAAGACATTCTAAGTTTGTTTACACTTTGGTTGTTGAAAGCACTATACAGGAAGAAGATCTGACTAATGCTAGTCAATATTGGTTGATCTATTTTTCTCAAAGGATTACAACAATGGCAACCTTTCTCAACTTTAGTAATTAATAAAGCAAGCTTCCAACATTAATTTTGTGGAGATTGATCACATATATGATCATTGGTATTGGTGCATTTGTACTTGGAAAAATGTTTAAATCTTATGATGTTGAAATCTAGAGTTGATTCTAAGCCTACACCTTATGGGAAGTAATGATGAAGTGTTGTTGAATTCTCTCAGGGACAGGGGGTTTACTGGGATGATATTCCTATGGAAGGAAGACTCCTTGTTAAGAATTTTTTGAAGGTTTTGAGGATATTCTAGAAGGCTCTTAACATGGTACCAAGATTTTGGCCATATTGTTGCTACTGATGTCCGACATGCCTCAGGAAATCAAACAAAAGCTGATTGCAAAAGGAAAGATTGCCTTTCAGATTGAGATTCGTTGATTGATTATACATTGAATCCGCTTGGCTCAAATATCTTGAGTTCATTTTTAAAAAGGGGCGTTCAAAATACAAAAGAGGCCAAGTTCCTCATCAGTCTTGGAGACTGTATTTCTCTTAAAAACAAAGACATTGTTATTACTATTACAATGTTGTTTATGAAGCCAAGGTACTTAACAGAGTCATTTCCATAATTGAAATTGTTTTGAAGAAATAATCTCTATGGATAGAATTTGCTAGTGACTCCGAGGGAAGTTTGATCTTGCTCACACCTCTTAAAGTTTGTTCTTAATGAAGCTAGTTCTCTTAGAATTTACATATTACAAAGTCTATTGGACTTGCAAAAGGAGAATTGCAAAGCTAGGGTTTGTAAATCTTAGAAGACTGAAAGTCTTGGATGTGAAATCCCTAGGGTTTGTGGATAAAACCCTAGAGTTGGACCTAGATTGATGTTTCCGCTGAAAGAAGAAACCCTAGCTCATGCAAGGAAGGAATGACAAGGACAAGGTTGATAAATTTGCAAGATGAAAGAAAGAAAGCCAATATCAAGAGGGAGTTGACATTTCCCTATAATCCTCAAAAGATAAGTACTTTATATCTCTCTTCCTTGATTATTATTGTCGTTGTTTTACTATAGTTAGTCTCTTCTCTTAGTTTCTTTTGCTGGGTTGTAATCGTTCTTCCATGGCCTCCTAGTGAGGATTGTGTTAAGATTTTTTGGTAGTATCAGATGTGCTCTAGCTCCGAAACTTTGTGGAGGGGCTAGAACACATGAGATCTCCAAGACCCAGAAATCGTTTGGAGAAACTCCACCTGGTGTAGAAGTTATTCAAATAATTAAAATTTTTAATGGGGATCCTAAGTCTAACTTAGGGAAATTGAAAAATTAAAGTGAATTAATTTACACGTGGTGAGAATGTTCTAAGTGACGTGGATCAAGCTTTCTCTAATCTTAGTCGTTGATTAGTGATTAGATCACGACCGTTGATTTATCAATGAGAAAAGTATTAAAGAAAGGCTTGGGGTCAGTTGGAGAACACGCACACAGAGTCTAAGAGATCGAATTCTTCTGACGGAGTAGTGTTCGGACGAAGATCATATCTGAGTGATTCAGAGAAGCAGTGAGGGGCAGATGTAGTGATTGGTTGGAGGACCAAGAGTACAAAGCAGAGCAAGGGCAACATAGACGCAGAGGAGGTAGCGCGACGATCAAAGAGTGTGACGCAGACCCTAGAGAAGGTGATGTAGGCCCACGCAGGGCTCACACAGGGGTAGTGCAGAGCCTCCGAGGGACAGTCCAAAATTAGCTGGAAATCGGGGTTTCTAAGTTGGCAGGGCTGAAAATCGATTCTAGGAGGAGCTGATCAGCGTAGAGGTAGGGTGATGTAGTCCTTTAGCCAGGGTCACGCAGGCTTACGCAGTGGTAGCGTAGAGACTGCGCAGAGCTAGCTGGGGTTTCACCAGTGACCGATCCGGATCAACTGGGACTTGCAGAGTGAGGTAAAACTCACATTTATCTCTGTTTGCCAAGGATTTATTTGTTGGGTGAGACGGATTATGGCACCCTAGATGTAGATAGAATACTACTACTTAATAATAATAAACCGTCAGAACTGTTGCACCAGTGTTCCCGCGTTAGGTTTTTCCAAGGACATTTGTCCGAAAAATCATGTGTTCCCTTTGTCATATGTGCGCTATGTTTCAGTAAATGATTTGTATTTGTGTAGGCTGCTAGTTGTATTTTTTTCGATATTTTCTGAAAATAACTTGTATAATTTAATCACAAGTAGGAGAAGTAAATCAAGATACAACAGTAGGGTTTTTGTAATTTTGTATTCAGAAATTTTCACATGGTATTAGAGCAATTGCGGATCAAGCTGAAGCCATCAGCAAGAGGCTGAAGATTTTTTGCTGCAGGAAGGGTAGCTGAAGCAACACAGATTCGGGAGAAGGCAGCGCAGCACTAGGAGGGACACAGACCTAGCAGAAGGGACACAAAGCTTGTCAGGCTCACACTAGGCTGACGTAGGCCCTAAAGGATGACACAACCCGAGTTGGAGAGACGCTGTGCCGGTTGTTGGGGCTGGAAGTGCAGAACAATGCCTAACAAAGGTGACAAAGTAAGGGGAATCAGTCCCTTAACAGATTTTTGCCAAGAAGTCTGAGATTTGATCAGGAGGGTGATCGGTTGGTGGGGCATCGGTTATGTCGGTGCAAAACAGTGCCTAGTGAAGGTGACAAAGTAAGAGGAAACAATCCCTCAGCATATTTTTTCCAAGAAGTCTGAGAATCGTTCTAGAGGGTGATCGTAGGGGGATGATTCGACAGAATTGGTGGAGGATTTCCGGGAGGGAAATAAGTTGTCAGAGGGAGTAGTTTCTCTAGACGATTTTTGTCGCCAAGAAACCCAGATCCGATCTTCTATTGAGTGGAGTAGTAGTAGAAGGGAGAAGAGGACCTATTTCAACTGTTTGAGCAGAGATGGCCCCTTACGGACTGAGAGATCAGGATGGGTTAGACGGTGTGTCTAACTTTGCAATCTGGAAAGCCAGAATCCTGACAGTTCTGGAGGTGTACGATATCAGAGACCACACGGAGAATGTCTTAGCTGTGCCGACCGATGCGGATGCTCTGAAGAAGTTCAACAAAAATCAGGCATTCTAAGCGCTTGATCGTGGATGGAGTAAAGGATCACGTGGTCCCGCACATTGCCGAGAAGAAGACGACAAATGAGGTGTGGACAACTCTGACCACGTTGTATTAAGGAAGCTCCGTCCAACGGAAGATGTTTCTAGAGAACTAGATGCGGATGCTCCAAATGCACAAGGGGGAGGAGATCGATCCCTTCCTCTTGAGATTGCAGACTATTCGAGACCAGCTAATTTCCATGGGGGAAACTCCGGATGATGGGCTCATGGTGAGCACAACTCCCAAATTAGGGAGACATGTGGGCAATCTTTCGACAGGAGGAGATCTGGAGGGTGACCAAGAGGGAATTCAACAACGGAGGAGTCAAGATAAAGGAGGAGGAGGAGGAAGATGCATCCCTAGCATCTAAGGGACAACGACAACAAGGGAAGAAGAAGAAGGACCTATCCAAGCTCCAGTGCTTCAGATGTGGTGAACTCAGACACTTTTCCAGTACTTGTACTAAGAGGAAGGACAAGGAAGCTTCAGATTCCAAGGCAGCAGCAGCTAGAGGGGACAATGGCAACGAAGATGACGTGGCCACGAGTGCTCATGTACCTCGAGAGAAGTGGTGGGGCGATATAGATCTGTAGAGTAGCTACAGATGATGAGAGGCAGGATCCTTGAGGTGCCCAAACTCTTGGATCACATACGAGCTATGGGAGCCTTTAGACAGTAGTAGGGTGACTGGAGTCAGTGGGTGTAGAAGATCATGGAGAAGCAGAGGCAGTGCTGTGATGCTGAAGAGTGGAGCAACGCAGTGCAGTGGCAGCATCGACGTGGAAGCAGCAACGCAGAGGTTGATGGGACTTCAGTAGCGCAGAGGCAGTGCAGAGCAGCAGACAACACAGTGCTTCAAAGAGACAACGCAGAGCAGCTGCAGAGGGTGCTTCAGTGATGAGATGCAGCTAGATTGACTTGTCTGTCAGTGATTGGGTGTTTGTCCTTCAGTTGCTTACTTCTCAACAATTGAGTTGCAATGCAACAGTTAGCAGTGGCAGTGCTATAGGTAGCATGATGCAACAATTTGAGAGGGAGTTGCAGTACAGATGTGGCAGTGACATGGGCGTAGTGCAGAGAGCAACAACACAGTAGATGGAGGGCAACAAGCCAAGCATCAACAACGCGGGGACCGATGCCAGAGATCAGGGTGATGCTTCAGTGGTAAAGTGTTACTAGAACACATTCCTCTCTAAGAGGGAGTGTTGAGATTTTGGGGTAGCATCGGATGTGCTCTAGCTTCAAAACTTTGTGGAGGGGCTAGAACAGATGAGATCTCCAAGACCTAGAAATCGTTTGGAGAAATTCCACCTGGTGTAAAAGTTATTCAAATAATTAAATTTTTTAATGGGGATCTTAAGTCTAACTTAGGGAAATTGAAAAATTAAAGTGAATTAATTTACACATGCGGTGAGAATGTTCTAAGTGACGTGGATCAAGCTTTCTCTAATCTTAGCCGTTGATTAGTGATTAGATCACGACCGTCTATGTTGCACGGGTACCCGCACCCGGGGGTAGGGTGCCCGCACCCGCACCGGGTTCCCGTCCCCACGTACCGGGTGCTGGGACGGGTTCTTCCCAGAAGAACCCTGAAGAACCCGGTTCTTCATGGAAGAACCCGAAACGTCCAACTCAAAAACAGGGTTCTTTTAGGGTTCTTCGGGTGCTTTTAGGGTTCTTTTAGGGTTCTTCGGGTTCTTTTAGGGTTCTTCAGCGACGAAGAACCCTGAAAATGGGTTCTTTTCGAGTTCTTCGAGGGCAATTTAGGCTAATTTTTTTATTATTTTTTAATCAAAATTTGACTATAATCTAAATTTTTTTAATTAAAATTTAAGATTTTTTTATTAAAATTAAAATTAAATCACTTACAACTTATAAGTTAACTATAGTCTATTCGATTTTTTTTTTTTTTTTAAAATTCAAAACTTAAATTAATTTATTAAAAATTTAAATATTAAATAATAAAACATACAAATTAAAAATTAAAAATTAAAATTTAAAACTTTAAAATTAAAATTTAAATTTAAAACCTAAAGGCTAACTCATAAACTTAAAAACTAAAAATGAAATTAAAACTTAAAACTAAAAGTGTTCGACCAACCCTAAGACTATACCACCGAACTATACCACTGTCTATCGATCGATCATCGACTATACCAGCAACCGAACTATACCACTGTCTCTGTCTATCGATCATCGACTATACCACTGCGTCTGCAAGTCTGCAACCAAGTCTATCGACTGCAACCGGCGCCGACACCCTTGACCTCACCCTCCTCCGCTGCCTCTGCGTCTATCCCCTGCCGTCCAGCCGCCGTCATCCTCAGCGCTGTGCAAACAGGTAATTTTTAAATTTTTATTTTTTATCATCATGTTTCCAAATCACATTAGCTGCAAAAGTCAATGAAATTGCCCACTTGCTCTGCAGTCAGTTGCATAAATAATCAGCATCATAAAAAACGTATAAGTTATAACTAATAATTTAATAAATCATTGCAAGCCCAAACTTGCAGAAAACCTAAAATACCCTTTGAAAGCCTCAAGTCAATGACTATTCATCACAACATAAACTTGAACTAAGGGAAACGATATGGAAAAAGATCAGCTGACTGTTGAAGGCGAGTTAAACAGCTTTGCAACATCTAATCAATGCATACACAGGATGTCTTTATGCAACGAATTATTAAGGAATGGACAGTCTACGATGGTCATATTTAATTTTTTAAATTTCCCAGATACAATACCTTAGAAAGCACATATAAATTATAATGAATAGCAATCCTCGGCCTTTGAATGTCTCAATTAAGTCGATGTTCCTTCTTTGTTTCCGATTGTGAAGTAAGGTGAGTCCACAACCCATATCTCATCCACCACAATCACACCTGCCACCGAGTCTCCACATCTGCTGGCACTAGAGCCGTTATACTTGTCTTGCATTTCCTTTTACAATTTAAGTGAAAGCTTCCAAGTCCTTCACCTGGAGACTAGAAACTGCCAACTGGTCATCAAGATTCAAAAGCACATCCTGGTGAACTTTCACCTGGAGACTGGAGACTGGTCATCAAGATTCAAAAGCACATCCTGGTGAACTTGGGGTAGGGCTCATTGCGGAATTATTGTTGCATTGCTGAATGTTGAATGTTCATTGTTCAATGATGTGCATGTTTAAATCTTTGATTCTTGAAGTTTAAACTTTAATTTTTAAATAAAAAATATTTTATTTTTCTTGTTTTATACAAATTCACATATATAAATTATAATTTATATATAATATTATATAATATAATATATATATAGTATATACCCCCGACGCACCCACGCACCCTGTTTCAAAAAGTGCCGTCCCCGTCCCCGCACCCACGTTTCCTGGCAACATAGGCGACCATTGATTTCTCAACGAGTAAAGTATTAAAGGAAGGCTTGGGGTCAGTTGGAGAACACACACACATAGTCTAAGAGATCGAATTCTTCTGATGGAGCAGTGCTTAGACGAAGACTAGATCTGAGTGAATCAGAGAAGCAGTGAGGGGCAGATGCAATGATTTGTCGGAGGACTAAGAGTACTGTTGACCATTGGAGTGGCACCTGATGATAATGAGAAGACTCCATGCCCAATGATGAACCAAAAGACATTTGTACCATAAGGTATCATCAGATATCATTAGTTCAACAGATTTTTTGAACTCTACTTCTATTTCTCATCATCTTTCTCTTGTACCCAAATTCCATGCCCTACGGGGAAATGTAAGAAGTGATGCTAGTAATGATGAATTTGAGTCAATATTGAGTCTGTAACAAGCCTTGGGACCTTGCCAACAAGTGAGCATTACTCTTGGAGGTTTTTTTCACTCGGTTAATTATCATATCCCTACCAGGGCTTAATAATTAATTGAGTTTTTTCCTCCAATTTTACCCCAAAGCTGGAGTACGGCTTGATGGTGAGGCCTTGGGTGAGTCCTAGTGTCTAGAGTTAATGTATATTACCATACTAGATCACACAAAAAATTTTGTGGAATTTGGTTAGGTCTAGGTAGTGATTTTTTAATTTTTTAGATTTCCCGCAAGTCGAAAATTGCAATAAAAATTGTAATTGGATTGTAATAAGTGTTGTCTAGAGAAGTTGTATGGGGTATGAGTAATCAAAATTACACCTCTCATCCTCAACTTTCTTCTATGACACACTTTGAGGGGTTAATAATGAGTTTTAGACCCTCAAAACCCACATTTCCTGAGTTTAGTGGAAATTGTGGCATTTAATTAGGCTAGAATTAAATAAAATAGAGAGAAATAAATTATTCCATGTGACAAAATGACGTGGAAATGACTTGGAAATTATCTTAAGTCAAAGAGTTGAGTCAACGAACATGTGGAGGATGACTGAGCACACTGCATCATTAATTCATCATTTATTTTATCAAAATCGAATTTCCCAGAGATAAAGCGATAGTTACACACAAGGAAGATCGAATTTATTAAAGGCAGTTGAGCATAAAAGGAATATTCTACAGGATCAGTTGACTGAAGACCAAGTAGGGACCTCTTCTCACGAGCTATCTGGAGTGAAACAACACTCAAAACTTCACTCAGAGGATTTATGCTATTCCTTGAGCTTAGACTGCACAGTTACTCAGAGGAAACACGCAGTTCTCAGAGGCCTACGCAAAAGTTCACCGAGATCATCTACAAGTAAGATTTTAGTTTGCTTGAGTTTGCAATGGTGGACTTGATGTAACATAGGACTTCGTTTGGCTTATGGATGAGTTCATTGGATCATATGGTGAATTCACTTTCCCTTGGTGTGCACAAAAAAAATTCAATTTTTCTCTTGGTGTCTCAGTCTTCTCCACATCAAACTTGGCTTATATTTCCTTGCGATTCGCTCCAAGTTCATTTCTCACATGCATTCGTCCTTGGGAATTGCTCCCAACTCTCTATATAACAAAGCCATGGGCTATTGTATTGTATCAGGTTATGAGCTATTGGGCTTGAGGAAACTCTGCCATTTTGTACTTGCATATTTGTTAATATAATCAAGACTTTGAGGCCATTTAGCAGATGTTCTCTTGGTGTTATGAGGCGATTTATTTTCATAATATTGCTATTGTGTTTGAATTCATTTACATGTTTGATCATTATTAGTTTTTATTTTCCATCTAGCTTGGATTGATACATGCAAGTTATCTTGCCTGTATTATTGATTTAGAGTAGTATTCTAGAAATAAGCTTGCCAAGTCATTTTCGGAGGAATGTTTGGTTTATCTTATTCATTATGATGCTCTAATACTTTTGCAAACTAATATTTGTTCAAGTGTGTAGGGAAGATCTATTTGTATTGTGTGCAGGAAATCCATCTGGGTGTGGGAGAAGTCTCACATAGACCAACTCACTCTTAGATTCAAAGTGATCCAAGACTAAGCTATATTCAACCCCAAGTCTTTTATCAAAGGAAGAACAAGAGGGAGTTTTCTCGTTCTCTAGCTACTTGATCATTCATTTCATTTAAAATTTAAAATATCTCTTTTTAGAGCTTCCAAAGTTATACAATCTATTTCAAGAGCAATTTCTTAGTTGGGCAAGTATGGAGGTTCACTCCCATTACTTGGGCTAGCGTTTTGTATATTAGTGTGTAATATAATATTGTTTTATTTTTCTTTCTTTTACGCTAATAATTGATTTTGTTTTGAAAGCCCATAGGTTTGAGCTTTGGACAACGAAGAGTTTGAAGAAGAGGTATTGGAAAATCACTAATAATCTTGCATGCAGGACCTTCCACGAACTCAACGACTGATTTTGTAAGGAGGTTGTGAGCTCTATAGGGGCAACAACAAGTTATCTAGGCCGTGGGCCTTTGAGGCTTGCAAACTTTCCGATTTAGTATGTTTTTCCATTTACTTTCGTTGTCTTACTCAAGGGGGTGATTCTAGTTTTTCCATGCTCTTATCTTTGTAAAGATCTCTTTCCATTTCTTGCGCATCCTTCTCAGAGGAATTTTTTTCTAATCATTGTAATCACTAATAAAAGAAAGTTCTTTGCTTAAGGGAGCTTGGGAAATTTTCCCATGGCATCCCCCTTCCTCAGTTGAAGAGGAAGGACATTTTGTGGGTGGATTGACTTTGTTTCTAGTTTCTTTTATGCTTATTTCCATCCCATGCATGCTTAAAATTAACAACATATTCACTCCACATTTCATTCACTAAATATTGTGTCTAAAAAATCTTACATGCTTAAGTTCCAAAATTTGCAAACTTGAGCAAATCTCTTTTATGTGTGAATGAGTTATATTATGGGCAAGTTTTAATTGTTTCATGGTTATTTAGGCACATGTTTCATTGTTTGGTCCATTTATGCTACATATTTTGGTAATTATTGGAGCATTATCTCTCACTTGAAACAATTGTATGATGAAGAAAATCTATTTCACTTAACTTGTCTACTTTCATTTATTGGTGCAACACATATGAGCTCATTTCCATTCTTGTTTCTCAAGTTTGATTTGTTATTGCAATGAGCACAAACTCATTTCTATTTCTTTTGAAACATTGCATGTAGCAATTTAATTGGGACAATTAACACTCATTAATTTTTTACCTCCAACATAAGTTGGTTGAATAGACATCTTAGGGACCCTCTACTCCTCTATTGACTCCTCACTGTGGGATCCATATCTTTGGGCGAGGGTGAGGTCTGAGGATTGAAGAGTTCATTTGCAATCTTGTTGTAGAGGTAACTAATAATAAAATTAACCAAGAGCACTATCCGTCATATTCACTTTACTTGTCCCTTGATGGTCTTGAGTTTTCATATGCAAAGTTTATTCCAAAAGCAAGTATTGCAATTCTCTTAACAAGTGCTTTCTTTTTATGTTTCAAGTCTAATTTAACATTTGGCATTTCCTTGTTCACATTTTCTGAGCTAACTATTAATTGTGGAGTTTTGGCAAGATGTGTTCCAATGTTTTGATTCCCAAATTTGATTATCTCAAAGGCATATTCTGTATCTTGCAATATCTAATGCCAACAATCTTTTGTTTGCATTTCAGGGCTACTTTGCTTTCAATTTTTGAGAGCATTACATTTTACTTCTTGAGCAAATATATATATATCTCTTTCAAATGTTGAGCAAATTCTGTATAAGGCATTGGTTTGTGGTTTTATCATGTTAATGATTGTCATTATTATTTATTATTTCAAGTTGCTCACATCAAATTTTTCTCATAAATCCTTAAAAGTAATCCATTTTCACTATAACACTCTCCTAGAACCTCACATCCTTTTAACTTAGTTTCTTCACTTTAGGGACCACCCACCTTAGCTGATCTAGAAGAGAGCTAAAACAGAGAGAGTCAGGATCAGTGTGACAACCCCTTCTCTGAGATCCTTGTCACCAACCACACCTTGTGGGGTTGAAGGCTTTTTTCACTGACTTGTAGGTAGGTGTAGGCGGAAAAGAGCGATAACAAGTACAAAGCAGAGCAAGGGCATCAGAGGCGCAAAGGAGGCAACACAACCATTAGAGAGTGTGATGCAAGCCCTAGAGAGGGTGAGGCAGGCCCACGCAGGGGCAACACAGAGCCTTTGAGCGACAATCCAAAATTAGCTGGAGATCAGGGTTTCTAAGCCGGCAGGGCTGAAACTCGATTCCAGGAGGAGCTGATCAACGCAGAGGTAGGGTGACACAGTCCCTTAGCTAGGGTCATGCAGGCTTACGTAGTGGCAGCGTAGAGACTGCGCAGAGCTAGCTGGGGTTTCATAGTGACCGATCTGGATCAGCCGAGACTTGCAGAGTGAGGTAAAACTCACATTTATCTCTGTTTGCTCAGGATTTCTCTGTTGGGTGAGCCAAATTATGGCACCCTAGATGTACTCAGAATACTTCTGCTTAACAATAATAAACCCTCATAACTGTTTCACCGGTTTTCCTGCATTGGGTTTTTCTGGGGAAATTTGTTCAAAAAATCATGTGTCCTTTGTCATGTGTGCGTTATGTTTCAGTAAATGATTTGTATTTGTGTAGGCTGCTAGTTGTGTTTACTTCAGTATTTTCTGAAAATAACTTGTATAATTAAATCACAAGTAGAAGTAAATCAAGATACAACAATAGGGTTTCTGTAATTTTGTATTTAGAAATTTTCATAGATTGCAGGTAAATAGTAAAGACTGTGAAGGCTTTGGCAATAGACAAGAGCATTGGGAAGAATGAAGCAAAGCGTGCAACAAGAGGATTCTCCTAGAGTGGTGTGTGTTCAAGAGGGAGAAGTTGTACTTATATTTAGAACCATGCTTGATGACCGAAAGAGCTCCTAGCTTAGAGGGAGTAGGCAAGGCAACAAATTTGAAGGATGCCATAATGAAGACTGTGTTGAGATTTGAAGAAAAGTCAGTGGTGGATTCCAAGTGGATCTACAAATATGCAGTAGATGGAAACATAGAGAAGTATAGAGCGAGATTCGAGGATTCCCCTAGAAAGAGGGAGAATACTATGAAAAGATGTTTGCTTCAATTTCCAGGTACACTTTTTTTAGAACTATTATTAATTCTATTGCTTTGAAAATGGCACCAGGTGGATACAACGATCACTTTTCTCAGTGGAGTAATTGAGGAAGAAGAAGTGTACATAGAGCTACCTCAGGGCTTTGAGGTACATGAGAAGAAGTCTCATGATTGTAGACTAAAGAAAGCTTTGTATGATCACAAGACTAAAGAAAGCTTTGTATTATCACAAGCAAACACGTTAGGCCTGGTATTCTTGGATTGATGAATATCTGATGAGTCTTGGTTGATCTTGTTATTGTATGACTTGTTTTTTACAGAAGAAAAATGACTCACGTGACAGAGGGAGCAACAATGGTAGGAGGATTTGCTTACGTGATGGAGGGAGTAGTCAAGTCCTGCTTCACTGTTAAAGGGAGTTGACATTTAAGTTCAAGATGAAGGATCTTGGTTGGATACATCACTTCTTAGAGTTAAAACTAGAAGTGTGGCAAAAGACGGAGGGAGCAACAAGATGGCTACAATAGGATTTGCATCAATGTCAAGTAGCTGTGGTGATGGTTCTAGTGAAGGAAGCAACTGCAGGGATATACAAATTTGGATTGGGCAGAGAGTGCTAAAGACAGGAAGAGCACATCATGATGATGATTCAATTTGGGTTCTGTTTGGGCAGGAAGCAGACAATTGTCACACTCATGAGTTAGGACAACAAAGGTTGTGTATATTGCAACTAGTTTGGCAAGTTGTGAAGCAGTGTGGCTTCAGTAAATGCTCACAGGATTGTTTGATTATGTTAGTTTTTGTAGCATTGAATGTGTTCTAGCCTCAAGATTTGGTAGAGAGGTTATAATACATGTACTATCCAATACCTAGAAATCGTTTATGGAAATTCCACCTAGAGACGACTTAATTAAATTAATTAGTCAATTTTTAATATTTTCGAAGTCTAAACTTAGGAAATATGATTAATTAAAAGGAATTAATTAAGTCATGGTGAAAATCTTCTAGAAAAAGACATGGATCTATTTCTAGTTAATTTTAGCCATCGATTAAGTTTTAATCGTGGCCGTTGAAGTCTCAATGAAAGATTATAAGAAGAAACTCGATGGGGCATGGAGAATACATACCAACAGTTCGATTTCATTGGCAAATCGATTTCCAGAGTAGCAACATTCAGTTTCTGGAAAGAGAGTTAGTGAGCTTGAAGCAGTGAGAGAGGGGAAAATATAGTAAGACTGAAGGAAGCTTTTCTAGTTTTGGTGAGTACATTGCAGAGAGGCAGTGAGTGCCATAGAGAGGCAGCACAGAGTTTTGTGAGGAGATTTCGTTTTTGCTGGGGAGCAGGAGATATTCTGAGTTAGAAGCTGGGCAGAAGGTCTAGAGGCGAAGAAGACTAGTCTTCCAGGAAACAATTGCAGATACAACAAGAGGAGACACAGTGCTGAGCTTGTGGGATGCAATAATGCGTAGGCTGATGTAGTGACTGGGCAGAGGGAGCAAGGAGCAACTCAAATCGAGTTGAGATCAATGTCGGATTGCTTGTGGAAGTGAGAAAATTTATCACTAGTTTTATTGCCAATCATTTCTCTATTTGGATTGTTAGATTAAGCATCCATAGTTTTGTACTCAGATTTACTACTGCATAATAATCAAACCCTCAGTTGCTGCACCGATTTTCCCGAGTTGGGTTTTTCTCGGGACTTAGTCCAAAAATAACGGTGTCAAATTGTGTGCACATCTATTCTTCTAGCGTTTATTTTTCTTCCACAGTATTAGTTTTGTGAAGGCCGTAGTGTATTTGTTTTGTTATTTGCCATAACACAGTAAATAATTTGTTTAGTTTATTTAACAAATAGAAGAAACAATATCAGTTGCTGCAGTAGGATTCAGGGTTAGTCGAATTTTCACAGATTAGGTGCAGGAGATGACCATTGTGATACATCGAAGCACATTTAGATCAAGTGCCGATACATGGTATAGAAGGAAGCATTGAGGCTCACAAAGCCTCTGTCCTAGGGCAAAGTTTGTACACTTAAGGACAAGCTTGAGAAGTTTGTATACTTCAGGAACAAGCTTGAGAAGTTTGTATACTTAAGGGACTATCCAGAGTGGTTGAGAATATTTTCCTCGGTTAAAGGGAATGGTGATGTTGTTGCATAAAGGGGAAAACATTCTCCCTAGGTTAGAGTATCAATAGGTCAAACTAGGGGCCACAAAATGTGGGTAGGGAGATTGACACAGAGAGCATCATGTTGAGAAATCAATAGGGGGCTTAGATTGGATTAATTTCTCTTTAACTTGATAACTGCTTGTGATATTCTTTTACTTTTCTTTATGATTAGCTTCTTCCATTATTATTATAGTATTTTTATCATCAAACAACTAATAAAACATGAAGATCAATAGAACAAATGAACACGAGATGTAGGCTACAAGCCAGGGCCAAAACCTCTCCTAGAGAGGAAAACCCACAAAAATCACTTTTCTTCTTATATAATCTTCAAATGACGAATTCCAATACCCTTAAACCCAAGACCAAGACCCTTCCAAGACCAAGTCAAACTTTTTGAAGATTTGCTTCTCTTCACCAGGTCAAACCAAGTCAAATCTCTTCCAAATGCTCAACTTTGACCCCCAACAACAAACTTTGGCCTTCAATGCAGTCCTGAAACTTAGATCCTCTTGCAATTTGCTGCAACTTCGCTCGTGTGGGTGAATAGGGCTCTTTTAGGCTTACTCCTTCACTTGGGCTACTTCTTCCTCAAAGGCTTGCTGATGATCAACTTGACTTTGTTACTTAAGATTTTGCCCCTTCTTTTGTGGCTCAAAAATTTTGTCCTTGTAGCTGCAAAAACCCTAGCCTCACTCGCACGTGTGAGAGATAGAGAGAGAGAAAAACAAAGTTTTGTCTTTCCTGCTTTTCTTCTAGACCTTCACTTGTCCTCTTTCTTCTTCTTTTCTTCCTCGATTGAATGAGTGAGTGAGACTCCAAGTGAAGTCAAATGGTTTCTTATATATAGGCTTTCAAGGAGGATGAATAGCCCTAATGAGGCTGACTTCTTCACTGCCACTCTGACTTGGTCTTGGAGGGGTATTTTGACACTTTCGACTCAAAATAAATTCTTTTGACTTGTTACAAAATGCCCAATAGGGTCTAATACATGTGACAATGACTCTTTTGACTTCTTGAGTCTGACAAAACCTAGAAGCACACAATGGGGGCCTTGACCTAAAACAATTTAAATTTGTGGATGAAACCCATGCTATAAAATAATAATAATTTTCCTTTTTCTTTTACATCAAATATATAAAATCAAGAGTGCATAAAATATTATGAAGACCGAACTTAGTTACAAATTTCAACACTTGCTCCTAACTAGGGAGGTATTCATAATAACAATGGTATAAGGATATTCTCATATTGAAGAGTTCTTATAAGAAGAGTTGGATTGGTAAGCCATCTCATATGCTATCTTTTAGCTTATATCAGTGCATCTCATCATATTAATTAACATTTCCATATAGAAAGGCTTTGACTAACAACTCTATCTCTCCACTAGATTAGAGCACAATGTTGGGGAGACAATGATTTATAGACACCCTCATCATTGTCTCTCAAGGCACATACCCCATCCCGATGTTCACAAGGTATGTCCTTTTAGGACCATTCCCATTTGGATTTACACATCCTTAAGGAATCTCCTCTTCGACTATACTCATGCTTATTGGATGCCCTATCTCATCCTCAAAGAGTATCGATTCCCGAGACTACTTTTATCCTCAAGAAGTATCGATCTCAAATGCTTACCTAATCGTCCATCCTTTATTCATGATGTGAAGACAATAATTATGTGTTTATCTCTCCCTCTGAACTAGGGAGGAAATATCAACCAGTCCAAGCTTGTTTCTTAAATAGTCAAGCTTCTTATTAGGAATAAATTTTGTCAAAATATCAACTACTTGCTCATCGATGGACATATATTGTAGCTGTTCAACCCCATCTTGCACCAATTTCCGTATATAATGATACTTGTTATTTGTATGCTTTGTTCTTGCATGGAATATGGGGTCTTCAAACAACCTTATGCAACTTGTGTTGTCACAATGTATGATTGTAGCGTCCATCGGTCCTTTAAACAAATCAGATAGCAACTTCCTTAACCAAACAACTTCTCTACCAACTTGACATGCTGCAATATATTCAACTTCAACACTACTTAAAGCAACTAATTCTTGCTTTCTACTCATCCATGAGATCATAGAGGATCCCAAGCTAAAACATCCTTCTTGGTACATATGTATGTGAGTCATTAAAAGATTAAAAAGACCCTCCAAGGCCAAGCTCAAGCACCTCCAACAAGTCAACCTTAAGATGGAGTAATGAACCTACACCAAATGACATGTCGGCCTGGGACTCTCTCAAGTCAACTTATTTACATGGGAAAAACTCTATAAATAGGCAACTCGACCTTCATTTGTGGACAAAGAATTTCGGTCAAGGTCTAAAGCAATCTGCAATAGGAAGAAGTGCGAAGATCATAAGGAGTAGTCTCATAACCAACAAAGTGAAAGGTAAGAAGAGCAAGGAGGTTCAACACTGTTTTGGGTAATTTCTCCTCACACGTGTGGCAGAAAATTAGGGTTTTTGTAGTAGGAATATAACAGTCTCTAGAGAAGCCATTAAGGAATCCATCAAGCATCATTCTTGCTAGCCGAAGCCTCAAAGAGGAATGTCCAAGTCAAGTGAAGAAGAAAGGGTCTCCAAATTATCTCAAATCAAGTTCACACGTGAGAATTGCGGAAGTACAGTTGGGTCGAGAATTGCAGGACTGAGGTAGGAGGCCGAAAAGTCAGAGTAGCTGAAGTTAGTAGTGCTAGAAGCCATTTTGACCAAGTGTTGACTTGGGCAAGAAAGAGAAGCAGTGAAAGGGATCTTGTGATTTGGTCTTGGAAAGGTTAATAGGTCAAGGGTCTTGGTCTTGGTATTCGTTAATTGAAGTCTCTATAAGAAGAAGAATTCATATGGGTTTTCCTCTGAAGTTGGAGAAGTTTTGGCCCTAGCTGATCGCCTACATTTTGTGTCTCTTGTCTCTTTATTGTTTATGCATTAGTAGCTGTTTGTTGAAGAAGAACACTATAATAATCTAAGTAAAGAGAAGATCCTAGTCTAAAGAAGTAAAGAGCATTCACGAGCAGTTATCATTAGAAGAGAAATCACTTAATTGCTATCCCCTAAATTTCTCAACATGGTATCAGAGCTAAGGTGACAATCTCAAGGAAGGGCATCTTATCAAGAGATACTCAGGTATTCAAGGAGGACATCAAAGAAAATCTAGAAGATCATCAACGAAGTCAAATTCTACAAGAAAGTGCTAAAACCCTAGATCAAAGAAGAAGTTTACACAAGAAAAAATCTTGGGACCTGTTGACCACTGGAGTGGCCCCTGATGATAATGAGAAGACTCCATGCCCAAGGATGAACCAGAAGACATTTGTACCATGGGATATCATCAGTTCAACAGAGTTTTTAAGCTCCACTTCTACTTCTTATCATTTTCTCTTGTAACTAGATTCCACGTCCTACGGGGAATTGTAATAGGTGTTGCTAGTAATGATGGGTTTTGAGTCAGTATTGAGTCTGTAACAGGCCTAGGTTGCTTGGGACCTTGCCAACAAGTGAGTATTACTCTGGGAGGTTTTTTTTATTCGGTTAATTATCATCTCCCTACCAAGAGTTAATAATTAATTGGGTTTTTTCCTCCAATTTTACCCCAAAGCCGGAGTATGGCTTGATGGTGAGGCCTTGGGCGAGTCTTAGTGTCTAGAGTCAATATATATTACCATACTAAATCACACAAAAAATTGGAGGAAAAAACTCAATTAATTATTAACTTCTGGTAGGGAGATGATAATTAACCGTTTCGTAGAATTTGGTTAGGTCTAGGTAGTGATTTTTTAATTTTTTAGATTTCCCACAAGTCGATAATTGTAATAAAAATTGTAATTAAATTGTAATAAGTGTTGCCTAGAGAAGTTGTATGGGGTATGAGTAATCAAAATTACACCTCTCATGCTCAACTTTCTACTATGACACACTTTGAGGGGTGTGTTTTGAACCCTCAAAACCCACTTTTCCTAAGTTTAATGGGAAATCTGGCAATTAATTAAGCCAGAAATTAAATAAATGGAGAAAAATAAATATCCACACATGCTAAATGAGGTGGAAATGAGGTGGAAAATTATGGAGGAGTTAAAGTGAAGTCCGAAAGTGATGTGGACTCCTAAAATCAAGGAAAAGACATGTGCTCAAATAAAATTGAATTTCCGGCATTAAATGAGAGCTGCTTACTTGGAAATTCGAATTTGTGAAGTTAGTGCATATTTGGGAGGATTTGGGAGAATATTTGGTGGAGATTTTTGTGGGAAATTGTCCCCACATGGGTTACCAACCATATACATGTCATTTCATCATAACATTTGAATTTGGCACATAAGGGAAGAAGAAAATGATGTCCACTTGCCAGAATTTGATTTTTACACATGGCATTGGAGCTCCACTTACCAAATTCGAATTTGCCTTGAGATCTCCTCCCTCTCACCACTTGGCATATGGTTCTTCATTGGGATTTTCTCCCAACTTTCTATATAATGGAGCCATGGGCTCTCATATTGTATCATTGTTTACTAGCTATTGTGCTTGCGGAAGCGCTGTTGCCTTGTACACTTTCAGAAATATCAATAAAGACTTTGGGGTTTCATTCATGAGGTGTTCCTCTTTTTGGAGTGTGATGAATTGTTGATCATTGGTATAATTCCTTTTACTCATGTTTTGATGTAATTTGTTTCCATATGCTCTTGTAATTTTGTTAATGTAGAGCTATTTTACATTGACATTTGATTTAGGAGTATGCTCTAGGTATATAATGCTCTAGTTGGTTTCAAATAAATCTCTAGAGTTTCTTATTATTGTTTATTGTTAGATCTATATGGAACTAATTCTTGTTTGAAGTTTTGTAAAGGGAATATCTCGTTGGGATCAAAGAATCAAGTGTTGGGTGAAGTCCTTGGAGAGACCAACTCACTCTTGATACATTCTCAAAGGAGCTCTCATTTGTTTTTTGAACCTTCATAGTCTTATCTTACAAAGTGGTTTTGTAGGGGTTTTGGGAAATAGCTTGTATACAAGCCGAATATTTCTAAATTTTATCCATTCAATATTTGATTGGTTTTGTAGCCCTCTTTCGAACTTTTTCTTGTGACAGCTTGAGTGGACAACTACAAGAAATTACTAACAAGTTGTTGCAGGACCTTTGGGCTCTGGATTTCAAACGAGGAAGATAACTTTCTCTCTTCTTTGGTTGTGGGCATAGAAGAGGCTTAGCTTCTCTTCTCCTATTGTAAAGTCTGAATTCTTTTGAGATTCTTTAGAAATTCTCATCGAAGAAAAGTCTATGGTCTCAATTTCTATTTGTAAAGACTTTCCTTGGTTTAGAAAAGGCCTCATGGTCATTTCCTTCTTGTAAAATTAATAAAAAATTCTGTTTTTATTGTGGGAGCGTGGGTTTTACCCATTGGCATCCCCATCTCTCCATTTCAAAGGAGAGAATTTGTAGATGGATTGACTTAGTGGTTTTGACATTTCCGTTTTCTTTCACATCACATATGCATGCTCTAATTGGGAAGTAACACAAATTGCATAGTCCTTTAATTTCTTAATTTGCAATCTCATTTGCCATCACTCATTTATGTTTTGTGATCTATTTCTCATTTGGATAAGTTTCACAATATACTACAAGTAAAGAAGCATAGCATTTTCAATTTATGGCAACTTGAGTTATTGTTCTAACTATGAAGCATATTTAATTGAATCATCTCCATCTTTTACATAGCACTTGCAAACTCACTTTCATATCATTTAGGCATTTCACTTTTCATACTAGACTTGCATATCTAAAATTTACCTCAAACTTAAGTTGATTGAATAGACGTTTTAAGGATCCTCTACCTCTATGGACTCCTCACTGTGAGATCCAAATATTTGGGTGAGGGTGAGGTCTGAGGATTAGAGTTCAATTGTAACCTTGCTTTAGAACTAATTAATAAAATAAACCAAGAGCACTATCTCATCACATTTACTTGCAAAGTTCCCAATTTTTTTGCTATTTTGACAGTTTAAAGATTCACATGCAAATATTATCTCAAGAAGCACTTTGGATGCAAGCATTTTAATTCTTTAAATTTTGCAACAAGTTAAATTCTATGGTACTTGGAAATTTGCTTTCTTTTGCAACTTCATTGCATGTTGTTATTTTAATGATCATTGTGCTTATGGATGATTGATATATTTCGTTTCATTGGCAAATACCCTTATTTGGTGTTGCAAATTTAATTGCATGTTGTGATCTTGGTCTAACATTTGAGTTTTTCTATCATCTCATTTACATTCTCCAAAAGTAGAACACTAAATGTTTCCTTATGAGCAAGATAGTTTCTCATGCTTTGATTCATAAATCTATTTATCTTGAGAGCATTTTTGATATCTTGTGCTAACAGTCTTTTGTTTCCATTTCAGGATTACTGTGTTCTCATTTCTTTTACTTTTGAGCACGTTATTTGTAAAGGCACTAGTTAAATGGTTTGTCATTATTTCAAAGTTGCTCATAAATGTTCATGAATCTTCAAAAGTAATCCAATCTCGCTCTAATATTCTCCTAGAAAATTCACATCTTTAACTTAGTTTTTCTTTAGGGACCACCCCCCATAGTTAACCTAGGAGATAGCTTAAACGGAGAGAGTCGAGAATAGGTGACAACTCCTTCTCTGAGTTCCTTGCCACCAACCACGCCTTGTGGGGTTAAAGTCTTTTCCCGCTAACTATAGGTAGGTGTAGGCGGCAAGCGATAACATTTTTGGCGCCGTTGTCGGGGACAAGTCTTCTTGTACCTGGGAAATCGACTAACTTTTAGTTTTGGCATATTTGAATTTTAGATTTAGATTCTTGCTCAAGTGGCGACTCCACTCAATCCTAATTTTGCAAGAGTTTCTACTAGGAGAAATTCAAGTGGTGTAGTTAGCCCCTCTCCTGATCCTCAAAGGGTTTTTAGAGAGAGGTTAAATAGACTTTCTCATAGTAGAGCTCTTGCTAGTCTTGGGCAAGAGGCTATTTCTGACATTCATTTGTTGTTTCAAGAACAAGTTGAGCCTAACATCATGAATGATCTTTTTGCTACTAACTTTACTAACATTAATGGCTATCCCCACAATATCCCTGACAAGGCTATTGAAAGGTTGCCTTCTTTTTAAGGTAGCAATCCATTAGCGTTGCATCACATGTGAAGAACTTTAATGTTTGCATCTTTAAGTGGTGTAACGTTGCTAACTATGAGGATGTAAAGATGAGGCTTTTTGTTTTCTCTTTAGAAGAGGATGCCCTTGATTGGTTCACTGAGAAAGCTGCTAACTCGTATGATTCTTTAGAAGCGATGGTTAATGCTTTCATGGGAAATTATGGAGAGAGAAGAGAGAATAGTCATTTGATCAGTGCCATTAGCACCATGAAGAAGAATGAGAATGAAACCATGGAGGAGTTTAACAAGAGATTCAATGAATTGGTTAAAAACATGCCTACTGCTGTTAAACCTCCTGATGAATTTCTCTTATGTTCATATCTGGATTCTTTTGGTGTTGACACTGCTTATGAGTTGAGAAGAAAGGAGCCTGCAACTTTGGGTGCAGCTCAAACTGAAGCCTTGAAAATGGAGGGCCAGAAAGCAATCAGGAAAATCTGAGATTCTTGGTTTCACTAGAGGGCCATCGAAATTGAATGATTCCAAAGGAAAGGCCAAGGAAGAGGCTACCCATGATCCTATTAAGGAATTAACTCAACTCATCAAGAGCATGGAAGCTAACCACACTAAAGAAATGCAAGCCATGCAAAGTAGGTTGGTGGCCATGGAAAGATCGCAAGTGCAAAGATTCCAACCTAGGCCAAATAATGGATGGAAAAAGAATAAAGGCCCTCAACAAGATTATAGGCCTCCAAATCCATTGGAATCCACCAACATGGTAGATCAAATTCCCCCTTTTTGTAGGCCATGTAATGAGTTCCATGAAAAAGTCACATGCCCATATGTAAAGAGAATTATGGAAGGTAGCATGTTGGGAGATGAACATGTAGGAACTAGTGGTCAAATCAATATGTTCTCCATGGAAGATCAAATATACATCATTGAAAGAAATCAAGAGATTGACCATAGTCTTAATAATCTTGGGGTTGACAATATGATTGCAAATTTTGACAAAGTCACTAAGATTTTTGGGGAAAAGTCTACATTTGGACAAATTCTTGCTGTGGAAATACACAAAGGGATGACTTATCAAAGAAGGGATATTCAAGACTGGAATAATCATAGAAATTTTTCTCCTCTTACTTCAGAATTAAATTTTGACTTGGGCAATTGGGTGAATATGCAAAGGTTTCTATCCCAGTGACAGAGCTTTTAAAGATACCATCTCAAAGGGCCAAGTTACTAAGTGTAATTGAAGTTACTCAAAGGGAAGAAAAGCCTAATAATGAACAAGAAGATGAAGAAATTGTTTTGAAAAGTATGAACTATTATGTGGGGAACGAAGATCATCTGCCATTTTATGTTTCTTTGATAGTGAATGATCGTCTTTTACACAACTGCATGCTTGATTCAAGGGCTTCATCAAATGTCATGACCAAGAAAGTCATGGAGCAACTGAATTTAAGGGTATCTAGGCCCTATCACAACATATGTTCAATGGATTCTAAAAGAATTGAAGTGTGTGGGATAATTAAAGATTTACAGGTTTTCCTAGCTGCATACCCAGACATAATAATGACTATAGATATTGTTGTGATAGATGTTCCTAATTCACTGGGAATGCTCCTATCAAGAAAATGGGCATTAGATTTAGGTGGTAGCCTTCAAATGGATTTATCATATGCCACCATCCCCATGCCAAATGATACTTTTGTCAGACTTGATCGGGAGTTAGAGAAAAGATATCATGTTGAGGATCCAAGGAGACCCAACAATGAGATTATCTATAGATCATGCCAGACAGGAAGTGATTTTGTGTTGACAAATTTTCTTCCCCCGTTAACAGAACAGATTCAAAATGAAAAGATTAGGCATAGCTCAAAAGGCTTGGGTACTTCAAATCTTCCATCAGAGCATTTTCAAGACAAAGCTGTAGGATTGACAGTAATTGCATCATCATCACCATCACAACTAACCAAGAAGAAAAGAAAAAAACGAAAAAGAAAAATGATATAAAAAATGAATTACCAATTTTGAGTACGATCAAATCTCAACGTGTCAAAAGTCGAAAAAGGAAAAGGAAGAGGCTTGGTGTATCTGATGGCCACAAACAGGTTAACAGTGGGGCAAGTCATAGTCCTAAGATAGTCAGAATTGGATAAGGCACATCAGAGAAACAGCCTACGGATTTGCTTGTGAGTAGGCAGGTTCTCAAGATGGATTTCACCAAAGACATTTGATGCCATGGGGCATCCTGTGTATCATATTCCTAACCCTATCCCTTGTAAATTTTGTTTAAGTAGTTTTATTTCATAAATAAATTGTTATTTATGTTTCCTAGAATAAATTTCCATTTCTGTACTTGATTTTATTTGATGCTATTTTGAATGGATACTACTAATATATATCTTCGGTAAGTGGATGCAGATTCCAAGTTCTTGCACACTATTACTTCATATCTAACGTGCATCCCCATATGGAGCCAAATGTTGACCACTGGAGTGGCACCTGATGATAATGAGAAGACTCCATACCCAAGGATGAACCAGAAGACATTTGTACCATGGGATATCATCAGATATCATCAGTTCAACAGAGTTTTTAAACTCTACTTCTACTTCTTATCATTTTTTCTTGTACCCAGATTCCACGCCCTACGGGGAATTGTAATAAGTGATGCTAGTAATGATGAGTTTTGAGTCAGTATTCAGTTTGTAACAGGCCTAGGTTGCTTGAGACCTTGCCAACAAGTGAGTATTACTCTGGGATGTTTTTTTTACTCGGTTAATTATCATCTCCCTACCACGTTTTAATAATTAGTTGAGTTTTTTCCTCCAATTTTACCCCAAAACTGGAGTACGGCTTGATGGTGAGACCTTGGGTGAGTCCTAGTGTCTAGAGTCAATGTATATTACCATACTAGATCACACATAAAATTTCGGGGAATTTGGTTAGATCTAGGTAGTGATTTTTTAATTTTTTAGATTTCCCACAAGTCAAAAATTGCAATAAAAATTGTAATTAAATTGTAATAAGTGTTGCCTAGAGAAGTTGTATGGGGTATGAGTAATCAAAATTACATTTCTCATGCTCAACTTTCTACTATGACACACTTTGAGGGGTTAAAAATGTGTTTTGAACCCTCAAAACCCACTTTTCCGAAGTTTAGTGGGAAATCTGGCAATTAATTAAGCTAGGAATTAAATAAATGGAGAAAAATAAATATCCACACATGCTAAATGAGGTGGAAATGAGGTGGAAAATTATGGAGGAGTTAAAGTGAAGTCCCAAGGTGATGTGGACTCTTAAAATCAAGGAAAAGACATATGTTCAAATAAAATTGAATTTCCGGCATTAAATGAGAGCTGCTTACTTGGAAATTCGAATTTGTGAAGTTAGTGCATATTTGGAAGGATTTGGGAGAATATTTGGTGGAGATTTTTGTGGGAAATTGTCCCCACATGGGTTACCAACCATATACACGTCATTTCATCATAAAATTAGAATTTGGCACGTAAGGGAAGAAGAAAATGATGTCCACTTGCCAGAATTCGATTTTTACACTTGGCATTGGAGCTCCACTTACCAAATTCAAATTTGCTTTGAGATCTCCTCCCTCTCACCACTTGGCATATGGTTCTTCATTGGGATTTGCTCCCAAATTTCTATATAATGGAGCCATGGGCTCTCATATTGTATCATTGTTTACTAGCTATTGTGCTTGCGGAAGCGCTGTTGCCTTGTACACTTTCATAAATATCAATAAAGACTTTGGGGTTTCATTCATGAGGTGTTCCTCTTTTCGGAGTGTGATGAATTGTTGATCATTGGTATAATTTCTTTTACTCATGCTTTGATCTAATTTGTTTCCGTATGTTTTTGTAGATTTGTTAATGTAGAGCTATCTTACATTAACATTTGATTTAGGAGTATGCTCTAGGTATAGAATGCTCTAGTTGGTTTCACATAAATCTCTAGAGTTTCTTATCATTGTTTATTGTTAGATCTATATGGAACTAATTCTTGTTTGAAGTTTTGTAGAGAGAACATCTTGTTGGGATCAAAGAATCAAGTGTTGGGTGAAGTCCTTGGAGAGACCAATCCACTCTTGATACATTCTCAAAGGAGCTCTCATTTGTTTTTTGAACTTTCATAGTCTTATCTTACAAAGTGGTTTTGCAGGGTTTTTGGGACATAGCTTGTATACAAGCCGAATACCTCTAAATTTGAATATCTTGCAAAACATTATACTTCATTGCTTTCATTTGCTATCTAGGAGCTTGAAGATGATTAAGGAAAGAGGAGAGTTTACTCGAACTCTTTGGCTTAGCCCTTTGTAAATTGTTGTGCAATATTTTGTAATTTTATCTATCTAATATTTGATTGGTTTTGTAGCCCTCTTTTCGAACTTTTTCTTGTGACAGCTTGAGTGGACAACTACAGGAAATTACTAACAAATTGTTGCAGGACCTTTTGGATGTGGATTTCAAATGAGGAAGATAACACTCTCTCTTCTTTGGTTGTGGGCATAGAAGAGGCTTAGCTTCTCTTCTCCTATTGTAAAGTTCGAATTCTTTTGAGATTCTTTAGAAATTCTCATCGAGGAAAAGTCTATGGTCTCAATTTCTATTTGTAAAGACTTTCCTTGGTTTAGAAAAGGCCTCATGGTCGTTTCCTTCTTGTAAAATTAATAAAAATTTCTATTTTTACTGTGGGAGCGTGGGTTTTTCCCATTGGCATCCCTATCTCTCCATTTCAAAGGAGAGAATTTGTAGATGGATTGACTTAGTGGTTTTGACATTTCCGTTTTCTTTCACGTCACATATGCATGCTCTAATTGGAAGTAACAAAAATCACATAGTCCTTTAATTTCTTAATTTTCAATCTCATTTGCTATCACTTATGTTTTGTGATCTATTTCTCATTTGAATAAGTTTCACAATATACTACAAGTAAAGAAACTTAATACTTTCAATTTATGGCAACTTGAGTTATTGTTCTAACTATGAAGCATATTTAATTGAATCATCTCCATCTTTTACATAGCACTTGCAAAATCACTTTCATATCATTTAGACATTTCACTTTTCATACTAGACTTGCATCTCTAAAATTTACCTCCAACTTAAGTTGGTTGAATAGACATTTTAGGGACCCTCTACCTCTATGGACTCCTCACTGTGAGATCCAAATATTTGGGCGAGGGTGAGGTTTGAGGATTAGAGTTCAATTGTAACCTTGCTTTAGAACTAATTAATAAAATAAACCAAGAGCACTATCTCATCACATTTACTTGCAAAGTTCCCAAATTTTTTGCTATCTTGACGGTGTTGTCGCATAGAATGTCTAGGCACTGCGACAACGGCTCAGATCGGGGGCTGTCACCCTGATCCCCAATTTCTCTATCTAAGCTGTCTCCTTGCAAGCTAAGAGAGGTAGACCCTAACGAAAATGAAGAAGGAGAACTGGTTGGAGACCAACCAATTCAGGAGACACAGCTAGATAACCAAATACTTGTTAAAATTTACGAGAGTTTACAGATCCAATTAGATTTGAAGTTTAAAACCAATGCCTTATGGAGTCAAAATATCCCGTTATAAGGTTAAGATCAAGTAATTGATATGTAACTGCTACTATGAAAATCAATCAACCACAATGATATTCGATAAAACACCCTCACAATTATGCATTAACAATGTTTGATAAAGACATGTAATTTATCATCACTTGAAATATTCTCAAATTTAGACTAAGCAATTGATCGCCAATTTCAAGTAATTTAAAACCACAATTAAAGATAGCTCAACAATCATCAACCACAACTAAACGATAAACTTCGAAACAATTTAAATTCGAAACAAAAAATATTATCATGAGAGTACCATCAAATTTAAATGCCAGATATTTCCAATATTTCCGAATTTATGATATTTCAAATAATTCCAATTCAAAAACCTATAGTCAAATTTAGAATATATTCTTCGGCAAGATTTCAGATCTGAAATATAAATTACAGCAGTAATTTAAACCATAGATCAGTAAACAAACGATGCCGGCACCAATGCCCAAAATGACTAAAAATAGTAAAATTGATGAACTTGAAGAAAAATCAATTTTTAGGGTTTGATTAAGTGAAATTTCAGATCTGATATTTTTTATTTCAGCAGTGAAATAGTGACAGATCGACAACATAAAACTGCCCAAAATAGCTGCCAAATACTTCCAGAAATAGCAAAAAATATTAAAACTTGAAAATTTCAATTTTAAGGCTTTAAGAGAGTTTGATTCAGTAATTTTCAGAACTGATCAGTTTATAACAGCAGTAAAATGATAATAGATTAGCAAACTGAAAATACTGAAAATGATCTCCACAATGTCTAAAAATAGTAAGTTTTTCCAAAAAACTAAAAATTCGAAATTTTTAGACCTTATTTAGGATATGCATCAGAAATGTTCAGATCTAATTTTATATAGTTATGCAGAATTTCCAGTAAGCTTCAAAATCAGATCTAGGCAAATTTAAAGATGCCCAAATGGTAAAAAATTCTGAAAGTGAAGATTTTGCAATTCTAAACAATTTTGACCATATAAAATGTGTTTTTAGGGCCTAATTATTTGTGATTTGCTTGCTGTAATAAAATCTGTAGAAAATAAGGGTTTAGAGATCAAACCCTTAGCCCAAGGCTTTGAAGATCCCACCGTTGAAAATTCTTGAAATTTTGGGATAATGCTGCTGCTTGAAAATTAGAAATTTGGAGGCCAAAATCTTGTAAAAATAGTCTCAAAAGCCTATACTTCCTCAAGGGTCTAGATCTGGCTCAGATCTGAAGTATTCCTTGGCTGATTTTTTCAGATCTATTCCTACAAACAAATATTGAGCCCAGATCTTGCCTTCCAGGGTCTAGATCTGGCTCAGATCTGAAGATTTCCTTGGTTGATTTTCCAGATCTGAAGATTTCCTTAGCTGATTTTTCAGATCTAATCCTGCACAAGTGAAAAAAGAAACCCAATACCCAATATGTACAAAAATAGTGAAAATCCTAAAAACCCAAATGTTAAAATTCAAAATTATGTTACAAAACTTCAGATCTACACATGTAAATTACAGATCTATACAGTATATTTACAGATCTTTGCACAAGAGTTGCAGATCTATCAGATCTGTATCTGAGGAGTAAAATTCTGACTTCACTCCCAGATCTGAAGATCTAAGACTCTTACTAGTCAGATCTAACTTTAAATTCAAAAAAAATTAAGATAATTTTTTTTTTTAGGCACAAGCTCTAGAAAGACCTGCAAAAAATATTTCGTAAGATAATCTTGGAAATTAGGAAACAATGGGCTTTTCCAGATTTATGAAATCTGAGAGTCGACTGGTCTAACTAAAGACTTTCCCAAATGCTGAAACCTTAAAAAACGATCTCTGCACACTTAGATCCAAATTTAAGATTGATAGAGATTAAAAAATAAACATGAGACCTTTCAGAAAAATAGATAACTGATCTTTCCGTTAAATCAAAATGCTATTTTAGAAACCCAAAAAACTGCACAAGATACCTGTATGCAGATTAATCCATAGAGGCCATCAACCATCAAAAGCCAGTAGAAGTAGCAGAGTTTAGAGACAATATCACCACATAGATCTGGGAAGGAACACCAAAGTTTGTAACCCCAAAGTCTTTATGCTTTATTGATAAAAAAATTACAAGAGCTTCTGAGAACAAGTGCATGATCCAAAGATCGGATGCAAATGTCATACCAAGACCTCTAATTTATAAGCTAAAATCTCCAATGGCTAGTTTGGTTGATCCTTGTCAAAATAATCTCAACCGTCAAAAAGATTTAATCATTTTTTAATTTGGACCGTCGAAATTATAATTTTATTTTATTTTTATTTTTATTTCATTTATTTATTTATTTATTCTGAATTAGACTAATTCTATTAAGCAAAAATATGGTACATAAGAAAGTACAATCAAGAGAAACAAAAACACGGCCTACCGGAAATGATTTAATATCAAAATCGGTCACCGGAGAGAGAAAAGGGCAAGCAAGGAGCAGCAACAAGAGACTAGAAAGCAGGGAGGAGCCGACTCCTACCGAGAATTGGTAGAGTTTTCCACACGAAGTTTCTTCCCTTTCTTTTTGTTGACTTTAACCCAACCCTCCTGGTGAGTAAGTGCTGGGACAATTTGAAGACTAGAGTTCTCCAAAAGAGGGGCCTCCTTATCTGAATCAGAGGAGGCGGACTCATGATTACGCTTCTGAGTGACGGTAGAATCAGGGGGATGCTCGGGAGCATTGGTGGACAAGTTCTTAGTCTGAGGAGCACGATCTGATTCTGCGTCACTCCCATCATCATCAGAGCTCGAAGAGGTAGAATGTGCAGCAGGCGGCGGGTAACAGGGAGTCCACTTTTTGGAGTTGGACTTTGTATGGTTTCCTTTAGTCTTTTTGTCTGCGAGAGTGGGGCAGGAGTTCTGCAGATGCCCTGCTTGGTGGAAGTGACGGCAGCAGAAAGCAGTGTTCTCGTAGTCTAAGATCTGAGTCCAAACAAAATCGCCGACCTTGATGATGAATTGATCAGGCAATCCTTTGCTGATGTCAACCTCCACGCATATTCTGGCATATGTGTAGAGGCTCTGAAGTGCCCTTTCATAATCTGCAGTGAGAAAGCGTCCCAAGGTATCGCCCATGCATCTGAACACTTCCAGATTCCAAAGATGGACAGGAAAGTTGGGAAGCCTGATCCAAACGGGAGTTCTGGTGATGGTAGCTGTAGCAGGGTCGAAATCTGGGAACCATGGGGTTAAGAAGAGCCCAGCATTTCCAAAAAACCAGGGACCTTCCTGTAAGGTCTGTTCATAATGCTTGAAGTGATCGAACAATACTATGAAGAATCCTCGTGAGCAGCAACTAACCCGGCATTTGCTAGTCCAGCTTTCGTGGATCCAGTGAAAGAGATCCTTTGTGCGCGGCCAGAGTCCATTAAATCGGCAAATGATGGCTCTGTCTGCAAATTTTTGAAGATCTTCTACGAGAGTTGGCAATGGGATCTCAATAGAAGGTACTTCGTCCAGTTTGTCAACCAGAAAAGGCTGGGGTTTGGGGGCAGCAGGGGGTTTGGAGTTCTGTGAAAATACAACATTTTTGTAAGAGAGGGTAGGGGCTGAAGAAGACTGTCCCGCCGCCCCTCCTCTCAAACGAAGGGTGAACACTATTGAATCATTTCTGTTAATGTTGTAAGCAGAGAGGGGAAGAAGATCCTCAAGATGTTTACCTTGGAAAAGAAGTCTCTGGAGTATTGAGGGAATCCCAGTCCGTCGTTCCAGATTGAGCTTCAGATTCTGTATCAGATCTCTAGAAGAAACCCAAAGCAAAAGAGTTTTGCCAGAGAGCATCCGGAGTTGGATCTGAAAAGTGGCAGGGTGCTTTTTAATGACAGAATTTGCGCAGCAACGAGGGGGGGAACTGCTTTTGCGTACAACTCCAAGCCTCTGCAAAGAAAGGCCTTGAGGGAGGGAAACGCCTGAAGACCAATGCCGGATCTGCAATAGGGCAGAGCTGTCATTTGATCCCATCTTGTTATTACAGCTCTGAGAAAAAAGGGAGTAGGTTCGCAGGAAACCCATCAACGCCTGGCCCAGCCGAGGTAAGGAGGAGGAAGCAGGAAAGTAATCACCACCCATAAACTCCACTGCAGTCCACGAGTGTCGATCCAAGGGATGCATCTGCCAGAGGTTGCAAACGGAGGCGGAAACAAAGCTTATGTTGAAACCTGTAGAAACTGCCTTTTGGAGGACTGCAAAAAGACCTCGGGGTTGAGAGACTCCTTTGAAATAAAGGGAGGCCTCCGCAGGCACCGAAGGGTAGTCGCCGAGGATCTTGGCAATAGTGAGGTTTGCATCGTCCTTGAGCTCAGTAAATCGTGTGCCCTTTGAAGGAGCATCGACCTCCAGTGAAGAGGCGTTCAGTCCATGCGGAGGCATCGCTGGGCAAGGGTCTGTAACGAGAGCCTCCCCATCAAGCATTCCATTTGGAGCAGCAGCGGGGCGGAGATCAGGTTCAGACGCCCGAACAGCAGCGTCGGCGAGGGCGGCGTCGAAATTATAAATTTGAGGAAAAACGAATTTATCATTTAATTCCATTTTAATTAACTCAAAAATAATATTTTTGAGTTAATTACCTCAAAATTTTGACTTTGACTCAACCACCAAGGCCCAAGGGTCCAAAATTTCTTGAAATTCTCAATATTCCCTTGGCCTGAGACCTTTAAAAATTTATTTTTTAATGACCCACGAATTTTGCCTATGAAGAATTTTAACTCACCTAGGACCTAAAATTAATTAAATTTCTGGCTTAGGATTTTTAATTAATTTGGCCAAAAAATTTAATTAATTGACTGAGAGGGGATTTAATTATTTTTTTCAACCCTCTTTACATAAAATAAATACATTTAGACACATGAAAGAGGAATACCCATTCGTATAGACCCTCAAAAAGCTACCTAATTTTGCGACTCAAAACATGATCTAGTAGACCACGTAGCTTGTAATAAAATAATCTAGCCAATTAGCTAGGATTATTCCCAAACTACTTTTACAAAGACTCGATAGAAAACACTAGAACTCATTTAGCATCTTGATGACAAAATCCACCCTAGCTTTGAGGTGAGGCTGGAGGGGAAAACTCTGCTGATCACTTGTGTTGAAAAACACAAGCAAATCAGTGAGACAAAAAACCTCCTAGGATAGAAATCGTCACCAAAATACTAGACTTACTTAGGTTGTTACATACATGATGGTCTTACTTAGATCATTTACATCATAAACATGCAGAATGGGTTTACATTGTTTATAAAACTGCCGACTGATGATGGAATCTAAATGGCATGAACACGTTGAACATGATGAATTCCATTTGAAAAAATGGGGGTGTACTGCTATGGGGTTGTTGACAAAGTGTGGTCAACATCTCGCTCTACTTGGGGACACATTGCTTCATCGGAGGAATGTGAGAATCCATAATCTGTATCCAAGCAACACACAAAATTACATAAGTTGCGTCCATTCAAATATTATCATATAACATTAAACACATGAAAAATAGAAGCTCTTCTATCATTTATTATTCTACTTAACATGAAAAGTAAATCTACTCTAACTACAAAAATGAAATGCTGAAATAACAAGGTGTAAGGTTAGAGATACAATACAAAGGATGCCCTGTGGCATCAGATGTGTTCAATATAGTGCATGCTGAGCATTTGCCTGCTTTTAGGCAAGTCTGTAGGCTGCTTTTTAGATGTGCCATGTCCAATCTTGCATATTGTAGGACTCTGTGTTATCCGAATGTCAAGTTGCTCTCGGCCATCAGACGAATCAAACCGCTTACTTCTTCTTTTCTGTTTTTTTCTCTTCTTCTTAGTGGGTTGTGATGTCATCAATGAGACCACTGTAGATTTCCTGTTCTTATCTTGAAAATGCTTGTACAAAACATCTGATTAACCTGTAGTGTGACCAATCTTATTCTGAATATACTCTGTCAATGGTGACACATAAGCTTGGTCTTTCTTAACGTCCTTTGTAACCATAGTTAATTTTTCCTTAATGGGAAAAGTGACCTTCGTGTGATGAGATGGAAATCGCTTCAGCAAACTGGGAGGCTTATGATCTGTTGACAATTCTGACTTGGGTTGGAAATTCTGCATGCGTATATCCAACTTATTTTGAATATCAGTCATTTGATTATAATGCTTAACATTAACAACAGTAATTTCCTTCACATGACTCCCTTCAATAGTCAACAAATTGTGTTGAAGAGACATCTAATTAGAATGATTAACTTCCATCATTTTTAACTTGTTTTCCATGACATTTATTTCCTGTGCATGACTTGCTTCAATGGCATTTATCCTATTTTGAAGATTGATCTGGTTAGCTTCCATGTTTTGAATCATTTTATCATTATCTGCTTTCATGGCCATGAAGATATTTTGCATATAGTTCATCTCCTTCTCATGATTTGCTTCCATGATCGTCATTTCCTTGATATATTTTTCTTCTAAGGCCAATAACCTACTCTGCATAGAACCAATTTCCCTGGCGTGGTCCGCTATTATTTTTTCTTGATTAAGTTCCATATTCTTAATTATTTGAGCTTGATTAGTTGTATATCCTTAACCATCTGAATCAATTCGTTAACAAGATGCTTATTGTTGTCAACACTGATTTGACAACTTGTTTCTACTTCACCACTATCATGGATTTGTGTTGTCGTGGTACAAGTGGATTCATCCTGAGAATTGTCCTGGACTTTCCTATTAATAGTTGAGTTCTCTACAAGATCAATTTCATTATTTTGCATAGTACTGGGGGCACAAGGCAAGTCAGTTTGTTTTATATATTTATCTTTAAAAGCATTGATTATATGCCGTAAACAATAAAAATACTCCTCAAGACAATTTCGAAACCAATCGATAGCATCACCTTTTAAGGAATAGCGAAAGATACGTATCTTGACATCTTCATGATTATATTGTGAAGGACAACAATATTTATTTATTATAAAAGTGACTTTCGTTAGATGCTTTAGAGTAATGGCTGCATTACCACCTGAGAAAAAAGGCAATTTAGGAATGGCCTCTTCTGGTATGTCATGAAAGGTGTCATCTTTGATGACCTGCTTAAAGGTTAAGTGGATGTTAGAGAAAGAGATCCGTGTTCAAGAATAGTCAAAAGGTCCTCTCGAAGCGAGCTTCTTAGCAGGAACTCTTGTAAGAAATGAAAGAATTGGAGTCGCCACTTGAACATGAAACTAATTCTAAAAAAGAAGAAATAATCGAGAGAAGCAGATGGATATGAGGGGGGATTCTTGTTTGGGAGTAAATAGATGAATAAGTGGAGTCGCCACCCAAACAAGAAGCCAATCGAAATGTCCAGGTGCTAAAGGTGTAAATGATGAAATGATTAATGAGATGACAAAGGATAAGAGATGAAGAGAGAGATGATGCCATAAAATGTGATCCCTTGTGACAGGCTAATGAATGGAAAAAGAAGATTAGAAGATTATAACATGTTGTTAAGACCAAGGACGGAAAAAACTCTATCCCCGGCAACGACACCAAAAAATGTTGTCGCACAGAATGTCTAGGCACCGCGACAACAGCTCAGATCAGGGGTTGTCACCCTAATCCCCAATCTCTCTATTTAAGTTGTCTCCTTAGAGAAGACTAAGGGGGGTAGACCCTATGGAAATGGAATGAAGGAGAACTAGTTGGAAACCAACCAGTTCGGGAGACACAGTTAAACGACCAAATACTTGTAAAAGATCTAGAAAAATTAAATGATTCGATTGAATTGGAAAGATTGATACCAGAGCCTTATGGAGTCAACTATCCTGCTAAGGAAATTATAACCAAGTACTTGATGAGAAATTGTTGCTATGCAATGCTAATTTAGAATTCAGAATGCAAGTAAAACGATTTGAAGAAGGAGCGAGAACACACTCTGAGAACCTGGGTGGAGTATGTTCTGAGAGAGACAATGATGAGGGTGTCTATACATCATTGGTCTCGCCAATATTGTGCTCTGATCTTGTGGAGAGATAGAGTTGTTAGTCAAGGCCTTGCGATGTAACAATGCTGGTTGATATGATGCTAAACAGATGGGTTACCAATCCAAATCTCCTTATGAGAATTCTTCAGATTGAGAATGACCAAGCACCATTATGAATACCTCCCTAGTTAAGAGGGAGTGTTGAAAAGTGTAACTAGGTTTAGTCCTCATAATGACATGTGTAATTGTGATTTTATGTAATTAATGTAAAGAAAAAAAATAAAATTATTTTTGTAATGCTTGTCTCATGGGTTTCATGAGCAAGGAATTTTATTTTTAGTTAAGGCTCCCGTTGTGAGCTCTTAGGATTGGTCATAAAGTCAAATTGAGTCAATGTAATTTATTAAGGACCCTTCTTGGGCATGTTACATATGTATGTGAGTCATTAAATGAGTAAAAAGACCCTCCAAGACCAAGCTCAAGTACGTCCTGCAAGTCAGCCTTAAGATGGAGTAACGAACCTACTTAAGAACATAATAATAATCAAGTGAAAGAAGAAGCTAACTACAAGTACATCAAGTTAAGTAAAAGAACATCACATGCAGTTATCAAAGTAAGAGAAATCACCCTAATCTAGCTGCCCTTGATTCGTCAATAGTAGAGCTATTTGGAAGTTACAACAGATTTGTCATTCGACCTAGGAACGATTTCCCAAACTCCAATTTTTCATTATGTACTGGTATTCTTCTTTCATAGCATCCTTCCATTCTTGATGTTTGACAACTTCTTTAAAAGAGGTTGGTTTTTCTTTAATCAACTTTGTCATATAGGTTGCATACCCTGAATTTCTTTTTGGCTTTTTACTTTCCCTGAATGTTCCTTTAGCTGCAGCATGTCCTACTTCTTAAAGAGTAGATGTCAACTTCGACCCCCAACAACAAAATTTGGCCCTCACTACAGTCCTGCAACTTTGACCCTCTTGCAATTTGTTGCGACTTCGCACGTGTGGGTGATTAGGGCTCTTTTAGGCTTTCTCCTTTCTTCGCTTGGGCTACTTCTTCTACAAAGGCTTGTAGATGATCAACTTGAATTTGTTACTTTAGATTTCATCCCTTGATTTGTAGCTCAAAAATTTCTTCCTTGTAGTTGCAGAAACCCTAGTTTCCTTCACACGTGTGAGAGATAGAGAGAAATAAATTCAAATTTTTGTCTTTCCTTCTTTCTTTTAGACCTTCGCTTGCCCTCTTACTTCTTGTCTTTTCTTCCTTGATCGAATGAGTGAATGAGACTCCAAATGAAGTCGAATGGTTTCTTATATATAGGCTTTCAAGGAGGACAAATAGCCCAAATGAGGCCAACTTCTTCACTCTCAGGTTGACTTGGTCTTGGAGGGGTATTTTGACACTTTTGACTCAAAATAAATTCTTTTGACTTACAATATGCCCAATAGGGTCTAATACATGTGACAATGACTCTTTTGACTTCTTGACTCTATGACAAAACCTAGAAGCACACAATGGGTGCTTTGACCTAGAACAATTTAAATTTGAGCATGAAACCCATGCTATAAAATAATAATAATTTTCCTTTTTCTTTTACATCAAATATATAAAATCAAGAGTACATAAAATATTATGAAGACCAAAACTGGTTACAAATTTCAACACATCAAGGCCTAAAGTGCTCCCTAGGTGGGCGAGTGAGAGCGAGTGAGAACCTCTAACATAGGTAGGAAAGTTACCATTCAATTAGCATGTAGGAATGGTAATAGCTCAAGGTTTCACGATAGGTCACATGTGTTGACTAGGTTCCAAGTGACGACTTGGATAATTGGTGAATTGCTCCAAGTGATGACTTGTTGAGCATGATTCTAATGCAGGATGCTTTCCATAGGTAGTGGGTTGACACATCAACATAGATAGCTCATTTAGGGAAAACCTGTGAAAATTTCAATCCGGAAATTACTTCTGCAGTGATAGGTTTATTTATCCAACTTATTTTTTCTGATAAGTTATTTACAAGGTTCTTCAGTAAATTTTGAAATAAATACTACTGCAACATTCATTCAAGTATATGTAGAGTAGAATAGTAAGAAATACAAGCATAAGAATCAATCACATAAACACAGTTATTTTTGGACAATTGTCCCCGGAAAAACCCAATGCGGGAAAACCGGTGCAACAGATGAAGGTTTATATATTATTCTTCAACAATGAAATTCTTTACAAGGAAATGACTGGCAAACTTCTTAGAAAACACTTGAGATAAATTCTCATGGTCCTTCCGAAGAAATTTCTAACACCCAGGAGACTCTCAGCTCCCTCTGCATCCCTCTGCGTGTCTCTCTGCGCAGTGCTTGTGTGTGATTGCGTCACTCTGCGTGGGCACTCCGTGCTGCCTTCTCTGGCCTTCTGCGTCCCTCTTTCCTAGACCTCTCTCACTGCTGACTCCCTCTGCTTCCTCTGCTCTGCAACTCTGCCCTGCAATTCTCCCTCTGAAATTGAATTCTATTCTTTCAAAATCGACTTCCTTCGAGTTACTAAGTGTTTGCCTGGCTTGCTTTCCAAATGACCTTCAAGCCTTCTTTTATAATCTTCTCATTGATGAATCAACGACCCAGATTAGAAGTCTAATCAATGGCTAAGATTAAAACTAGACTTGATCTTCGTTCTCTAGAAGATTCACACTTTGTGTTATTAATACCCATTAATTATTTAATTTTCCTAAGTTTAGACTTAGGATCTCCATTAAATAATTAATTATTTTAATAAAACATGAATCGAGTGGAATTTCCACAAACGGTTTCTGGGTTCTTTGGAATACTGATGTCCAAGCCTCCCCATAAATTTTGAGACTTGGAACACTTTCCGATTCTACAAAAATCGACACTCCCTCTTAGCAAGGAAAGTGTTCTAGCAAAATGCTCGCTGCATGCTGCATGCTGCTCTTCTTTGAAGCATCCTCTGCGTTGTTGATCTCTAGCTGCTGCCCCTCATTTGCTGCGCTGCTGCCCTCTGTACTGTTGCCCATGACACTGTCACTGTCACTGCCTCATTTGTACTACAGCTCCCTCTGAATCCCGATCCTATCGATTCCTGCTATTGAAATGGATTCTTGATCATCCCCATCTTTTCTCCGAAGTAGAAAAACTTTGTCTTCCCCAGAGCCTTTGTGAGTATATCTGCCACTTGTTTTCCTGTTGGAGTGTACTGCAATTGTACAACTCCCCATTGGACACAGTCTCTGATGAAGTGATACCTGATGTCAATGTGCTTCGATCGATCATGAAACACATGATTTTCAGAGAGCTTGATGCAACTCTGATTATCACATAGAATGTTGGTCATCTCCATCTTTTCCTTGAGTAAGTTCACAAGCAGTTTTCGAAGCCATATGGCCTCACACTAAGCCGTGCTTGCTGGCATGTATTCTGCCTTTGCTGAGCTTAGAGCCACATATTTATGTTTCTTGCTGCACCAGGAGGTCATTCCTGATCCAATACTAAAACAGTACCCACTGGTAATTTTTTGATCTACTGGGCTCCCAGCCCAATCTGCGTCGGTGAACCCACTCAACCTGATGTCATTGCCACGGGTGTATTTCAGTCCAAGCTCGACTGTTCCTTGTAGATACCCAATAACATGTTTGGCCGCTGCCCAATGAGCCTTCCTTATTTCCACCATGAATTGACTGAGGGTGTTGACAACATAACGGATGTTTGGCCTCGTGTTGACCAGATACATCAGAGATCCTATGAGTTGCCTATACAAGGTAGGATCAGCCTCATCTTCGAATGTGTCGATTTTATTCCAGTTGGTGATCATTGGAGTAGTCATGGGTCTATAGTCCTCCATCTTAAACCTCTTCAGAATTTCTGTAGTATACCTTCCTTGACCAAGGAAGATCTCACCCTTGCTGCTAAACTTCCAACCCAAGAAAATAATGCACCAGCCCTAGATCCTTCATGTCGAATTTTGCGGCTAAATTCTCCTTGCAGTCCTTGATGAGCCTAGATGATCCTGTCAAAAATAGATTATCTACATACAGTACCAGTATCAGAGGTTCACTCCCTACTCTTAGATAGTAGAGATTGGGATATGTGTCATTGTTGACAAACCCGATCTTCTGCAAGTAACTGTCGATTCGACCATACCAAGCTCTAGGGGTTTGCTTTAGTCCATACAAGGCTTTCTTAAGCCTGCACACATGAGTCTTCTGTTCATGCGTCTCGAAGCCCTCTGGTTGTTCAATGTATACTTCCTCTTCTATCACACCATTGAGGAAAGCAGTCTTGATGTCCATCTAGTGAATCTCCCATCCCATCTGCGCAACTAGGGATATCACGGATCTAATGGAAGTATATCGGGCTACTGGGGTGAAGGTCTCTTCATAATCTATCCCTTCCTTCTGAGCGTACCCCTTAGCCACAAACCTGGTCTCAAATTTCTCGATGCTGCCATCTGCAACATATTTGCTCTTGTAGATCCATCTCGAACCTACCACTGATCTATTCTGAGTTTTGGGAACCAGTTCCCAGACATCATTCGTCATGATGGAACTGTATTCTTCCACCATCGCATCTACCCATACCTGGTGTTGAGTTGCCTCTTGAAAACTAGAGGGTTCCCCAACCTGTGCTACCAAAGCTTGGTACCATTTAGGTTGCTTGTGCTGCCTCTTCTCATTTTTGGGGGCTCCGACAAAGTCTTCTGCGTCGCTCAGAATTTGTCACAATTCCCTGCTTGTTCTACCATTGGTAGTGGGTGGATTTACCTTCTCTCCTTCCTGCAAGTCGCCGGGAGATGTATCCCTTGGATCCTCGTGCCTTGGAGAGGCACTCATATTACCCTCCGCAGGTCGTTGTGGTTGGACCAGGGGATCCTCCTCAGACTGCGTAGGAGAAGGCATCTCTTGGGATTTCCTAAAGGCCCTTTCCTCCATGAACTTCACATCTCGCCGCACTACAACTTTCCTACTCTCAGGAATTTAAATGTAGTAAGCCTTTGCATTCTCGCTATATCCCACCAGATATCCCTTTTCCATAGTCATATCTAGCTTCTTCTCCTTCTCTTCGGGCACATGACAATATGCCGTACTCCAAAAGGTTCTAAATTGGCTTACCTTAGGCTTCCTGCCAGTGAAGACACTTTCTAGAGTGATCTTATCCTATGCGTTGTGAGGAATCCTATTCTAAACGTAGACAGTTGTATTACAAGCTTCAGCCCATCGGAATTTGGGCATGTCTTGATCATACAACATTGTCCTTGCAATCTCGACAATAGTTCTATTCTTTCTCTCTGCCACACCATTCTGCTTTGGATTATATGGAGCGGTCCGCTCTCTCCTGATGCATTCCCTTGCACAAAACCCTGTGAAGGCTTTATCAATGTACTCTCCACCATTGTCTGATCGCAATACCTTGATCTGCTTTCTTGTCAGATTTTCTACCAGAGCTTTAAACTCTTTGAATCGATAGAAGACTTCGTCCTTGGTCTTCAGAAAGTAGATCCAGGTCTTCTTGGAATGATCATCAATAAAGGTGACGAAATACTCGGCACCACTAAGAGCTTTAGTGGACATTGGTCCGCAGATATCCGAGTGTATTAAGCCCAACACACTCTTAGCCCTATTGTTGCTTCTATGATACGCTGCCTTGGCATACTTTTCCAATACGCAGCCTTTGTAGACATCGTCTCGCTTGGTGCTCAGTTCTGGAACTCCTGTGACAGTCTTCTTGAGAATCCTTAACGCCCCATGGTGCAAGTGCCCTTTTCTCCTGTGCCATAGTTCTTTCAAATCCTTCTCATCAGTGCTGCCTATCAGCGCCATTGTAGATTCGAGCTGTAACTTGTAAAGTTTGTTGCTCCTGACTCCAATTTGTGCCTTCTTCTTCCAACTCGGGTGTTTGACGTATACTCTATTGCCAATGAAGTAAACGTCATAGCCTTTGTTTTGAAGCTGTGACACAGAGAGTAAATTCATCCCCAACCCAGGCACATGTAGCACTTTAGTGGCCCAAAACTTGTTATCGACTTCTATTTGAAATACTATGGTACCTCTTCCAACAGGGGTACATTTCGCTTTATTGCCCATGGTGATCTTAAAGTTCATTTGCTCTTCTTGGTAGCTTGAGAAACATTCTCGCATTCCCGTCATGTGAGCAGAAGCTCCACTGTCGATATACCAGATCTTAGGAGAAGCAGAGCTTGACACACAAGCAAATTATTCTTCCAATCTGGATGCCACAACTGAAACGTTGTGATCCATCTGTTCTTTCATGCTTCCCTTCCTTTCTGGAGAACTACGTGAACCCTTCTTTGCTGCTACTGTAGCAGCGTCTAAATCACGTTCCATCGCCGATTCTCAGCTCCTGTTAGTCATCTTTGGTTTGATACCATGTGAAAATTTCAATTCGGAAATTTCTTCTGTAGTGATAGATTTATTTCTCCTACTTATTGTTTCTGATAAGTTATTTATAGAGTTCTTCAGTAAATTTCGAAATAAATATTACTGCAACATTCACTCAAGTATATGCAGAGAATAGAACAGTAAGAAATACAAGCATAAGAATCAATCGCATAAACACAATTATTTTTGGACAATTGCCCCTAGAAAAACCCAATGCGGGAAAACCGGTGCAGCAGATGAGGGTTTATATATTATTCTTTAGGAATGAAATTCTTTACAAGGAAATGACTGGCAGACTTCTTAGAAAACACCGGAGATAAATTCTCAAGGTCCTTCCGGAGAAATTTCTGACACCCGGGAGACTCCCAGCTCTCTCTGCGTCCCTCTGCGTGTCTCTCTGCGCAGTGCCTGTGTGACTGCTTCACTCTACGTGGGCACTCTGCACTGCCTTCTTTGGATTTTTGCCTCCCTCTTTTCTCGACCTCTGTCACTGCCAACTCCCTCTAATTCTTTTGCTTTGCAACTCTCCTTTTGAAATTGAATTCTATTCCTTCAGAATCAACTTCCTTCGGGTTACTGAGTGTTTGCCCGTCTTGCTTTCCAAATGACCCTCAAGCCTTCTTATATAATCTTTTCATTGATGAATCAACGACCCAAATTAGAAGTCTAATCAATGGCTAAGATTAAAACTTGACTTGATCTTCGTTCTCTATAAGATTCACATTCTATCTTAATAATACCCATTAATTATTTAATTTCCTAAGTTTAGACTTAGGGTCTCCATTAAAATAACTAATTATTTTAATAAAACATGAATCGAGTGGAATTTCCACAAACGGTTTCTGGGTTCTTTGGAATATTGATATCCAAGTCTCCCCACAAATTTTGAGACTTGGAACACTTTTCGATGCTACAAAAATCAACAAAACATTCTCCTGTTTTAGGTGTTGACCAAAATTAGGGAGAATGGTCCAACAAAGGACAATCATTCTTCCTGTTTCAAGTAGTTTGACCAGAATGAGGAAGAATGGTCCTAAAGGCCTAGCATCACTTAGTTGAATGAGTGCCTTTTAACATCAGGCTCAGACTCTCCAAATAGGTTGAGTGAGCACATTTAGCATCAAGGCTGGAATTACTCATGAAGAGTGAGGCCTTTGGAGATTCACCATGAGTCAAAGATATTGACTAGAATGATGGTGAAACAAGACTAGTCTGTATACCATGTGTTAGAGGGACCAGGATTATGGTGACTAGTTGATGCTAATGTTGAACCATGTGTTAGTGGTACTGACCAGGATTTTGGTGAAGATGCACCATAGGTTAGGGGTATCAACCATAAGTATGGTACCTAGTTGATGCTGTAGATTTTATGTAATATTCCAAATGGAAAAATACCATAGATAACAGAAGCAATGAACTTAGATATAGGTACAAATTTCAGAAATGCAGAACTATACAAATTTGAACTCGAAAATATGAGCAAAAACTTTGATTCATTGTATTAACATTGATAAATATGAGTACAATAAATGAGATTAGAGGAACTTGGGCTTGCTACTGCAAGCTATGGCAAGAACCTGGGTGTGAATACAATGCTCAAATGCTGGAAAGATCCCCCAGGGAAAACTGCGCATGCCCAGGAAGAATTGCTAGCTCTTGCTAGAAGGGAACTAGAGGAACTGCTTTGAAGAGTGCCCAGAATGAGCTGCAACTATGATGGTGGCCTCCTCACTAGATACCCGACAAGACCCATAACTATCTCACAAACCCAAGTGATGGAAATTGTCTCAAGGTGAACTACGCCCTCCTCCAACAATTTCTACTGCTGGCTGCTAAATAGAATTAGGAATTTTTCCCTTAGAAGTGCTTAGAAAATACTGCAAAATTAATCGTAGCCTCTCACCAAACCCACAAAACCCCGAAAGGGTTTGAGCTGAATGCACCAACCCTCGGTGACCCCCAACAACTGTGCATTGCTCAATTTGGTTAGAAAACGCCCCACAATTTAGGTACTGCTAAATTAGTCCCAAATATCTCTTCAAGAAATCCTCCCTAACTCCTGCAAATTTCTCCCCTCAATTACCAAGCAGATCCCAACAAGAATGCTCCCCAAAATCTGAGTCTCTGCAAGTGCACCAAAGCTGCCAGTAAACCCCTTGCAAGCCCTGAAATAGACAAAATCAACTCTCTAAAATGCAACACTCTCACCCCTGCAAATCACCAAGGAAAACTTGTTCTCCCTAAGGATAAATCTCTGCAAATTCTCTGACCAATATTCCACTGATTGATAGCTTATATCAACCCCCATGAAATTCTTATGCACCCTTGGAGTAGCAAGCACTAGTTGAAAGAAACCTGTGAAATAGCTCCTCAATGATCTAAAATCAACTCCCCAAATTCTCTCCTAGGGTGACACTAAAAGTTCACCAAAGGAAGAGTTGGAATTTCCACACGAAAATTCCTTGTGCTAAACAACTCAAGAGAACTAAGGTTTGAATTGTAAAATGACCAAAATATACCAAATGGGGGCCTCCAAGCTCTATTTATAATTCCTTGCCGTCTCTCCCTTGGTGGTCCCCACCTTCCACTTATTCACACCCCCTTCCTCTCTCTCTTTCTTCTCACTAGTGCGAATTGCGTCTTAGGTCAAACTAAGGCTGTAATTTTCCTCTGACAATCTATCCCTTTTTCCAAAATTGTATCTAATGCCTAAAATAAAAATTGGGGATATTACAGTCCTCCCCCACCAAAAATTGCTTGTCCTCAAGTAATGCCTGAACAAACACCCCTTCTAACTGTTTATCACCATTATCACCACCAATAATATCAGGGTCCCACATGTGCCATTGAGTCATCCCCGATCTCTGCACTATCTGGTCATGAAGGAATCCCTCAATACCCGTATCCCAAGCCATCCTGATTCATGATCACTGTGAAGCACCTCTTGCTTTGCTCATTGTCCAGCCAGGTATAGGTACCAGAAGCCCTCTGCATACTATTAGTAAGTAGAGCATCATGGTAGTGCAGGACTCTCTCCAACTCCCCATGAATTTGCCCTACCGAGTAGTCCACCTCCTGCACTCCAAGGGTAAAATCCTAAAGATACAACCCAATCCCCGTGGGGATGAAGTCTCTCTTGCATGGACTTCCCATAATATCCTCCTGTTGGCTAACCTGCCCTGCTAATGAAGTCCCCCCATGCCATCAGTAAGTCACAAAAGCCCAATGGAAGATCTGAATGATCTTATCCTACAGAAACCAACTCATCCCCAAGGGTAGTTGTATTTTCAAGTCCTGTGATGCCCATATCTCATGCTAGTCTAAAAGGGGTTCCACCATGTTGTTGCTGCACAACTCTAACCATGACGATCTGCCCATCATGCGCAAGTTGTATCCTCCTCTGTTGGGACCTGATGGCAAAATATCTATAGATTCCCAATGCATCTGACCCAAGCATCTCCACGATGTAACGAACTACCCATCCAACACTCATCCTGATCCGTAGCAGCAACAAGGAAAACCAGCCTTGCCATGCAACAAAGGCCTCAATGCTCCCCTGCATGTCAAACCAAGTGTGAGCTAGGTCATCTTCTGTCTTGTTCCCACTCTTCACGAAACAAAGTGTCCAATCAACCACGCAAATCCCACAGCCAGAACGACTCTGGCATAGTCTCGACAACTGCTGGCACCAACCTGTACCACATCTCAGGTCCGTGCGTGGAATCAATATATGGACTCCATACATCACAAACCTATTTGGTGAATGTGAAACTGCCCTATGCCAGCCATACCACACAGTGGGATCTGTCGTCCTGCTTGCTGAAAGCGCTGCCCAATACTACCTGGAGTCTAAACATTCGCCTGCAAGTAAGGTCCACCAAGCGCTGTAGATGTTCCTGAGACATCTCAGAATGTCTTGCCAAAAGGGGGTCATGCACCTTCCTAAGTGTGGGTTGAAGGGTGGTGCAAGTGTTACCTCTGCAGAAGATCGAACTAGCCCCTAGCCTGCATCCGCCAACTCGCGCCTCGACTATATGCCACAACTAGAAAGCCTCTCTCCCGATGCACTGTGTCTCGTCCAATTGTCTCATTTGAACCTCTTGGGTCTTGTTGCTCGTAATGAGAGCATCAAGAGACGATATCCATGTCCCCTGTGTCAGTGTGCAATGTTGGATAGTGATAAATGTAAGCTCATCATTGGCCCTATGATCAGCTCGCTCTCCAAATTTGGGTGTGCCTGATGCCTTCATCAGGAGATCTCTCTGGTGGCAACACTCCAACAACTTGTTGTGCATCATCATGCTCTGTTGCACACAAATATGTACCCCTGCACTCTCTGCATAGCACTAAACTCTGTGACACAACTCCATGCACCATTGGATACCAACACTAAATGTTGTACCACCATGTACCATAGGGCATCCCATATGTGCCCATGCATCCACCACTCCGCTAGTACACCCACCACGATGTGATCTACACCTCCTTGTCTGCCCATCTGATTGGCCCAACTCCTCACATGCAATCGAGAATAATGCTACTGTGCTGAACCTTAGTAGCTCTGGTGCCTAATAAATCAATGAGAGAGCATTGTCTCCATCTTTTCAGTGACCTGTTGATGCCACCTCCTCCTACAAACGCCTGCCAGAGTAGGTTAGTCACCCTGTGCCCCCACGCACGATCAATATACTAAGATAACTCATGAAATTTGTCTGCGTCGCTGTCAAACCATCCGGTCACTAGTGCTGATGGGGATCTGAAAGTGTGTGGGTGCTTGGTCATCGGATCTGTCGGACCGCTAATACCACCACTAACCCATGTTGTGGCAAAGAACCCCACCTGGATCCCAACAACAGTCTGGCCCTCGGGCTCCTCTGGTAACCCATAGCCCCTAATGGACTATGCCCCTGACCATGAATAGGTCTAGACACCCAGACAACTCCACTAGGTCCAACTCAATACCTCTCGCTATCTTATCCCAAAAGAGGGATTGAAGGCACAATCTCCTGTGGAAGGAACAAGCCCTCTAGGCTGATGCGATGTCATACTCAACTCATGTTGCTCAGTCCTACTGACCTGGTCATCCCTTATGGTCTGTCTAGACAACTCTACCTCTCTTAATCCAATGCGCAGGGGTGGGCTAATAACACTGTAGGCGCTGACAATGTGCCTCTGAAGCGAAATGTGCTGAAATCCCAACGTGTGCTCTCTATGCTGCCCCTCATCAATGGCTATCCCAAAGGATGGTTGTGTTGGAAATACTAAGAGGGGGGTGAATCAGTATTTATTTTCGATTGTTAATTTTACCAGTTAGATCACTTATATGTAGATTACAAAATGAACAATGATGGAATACTTTTATTAATTTCTTCTTTACAATAAGTACAATAATGATATAGGGCTCCAACCCTAGATGAAGACTCCAATCTTCCAGGCTCCAACCTGTATTGTGCCAAGCACCGACTTGGTCTTTCCAAGGATCCAACCTTGTCAATTTGAGGCACCAACCTCTAGGGCTCCAACCCTGTCAATTTTAGGCACCAACCTCTAGGGCTCCAACCCTATCTGTGGTACAGGCTCCGACTTGGTTTCTTGAGGACTCCAATCCTCTAGGGCTCCAACCCTATCTTCCAAGGCATCGACCTTGTCTCTATAAGGCTCTAACCTCTTGGGCTCCAACCCTCAGCTTAACATCGTCAAAATATGTTTGGTTATTCTTTACGGCTCCCAATGTCTTCTTCAACGAGCCCTGACAATCTTCAACTATCCCCTCACTTAGTCTCCATGTCACATCATCAATGACAACCTTGATCTTCACATGAAGGTGTCTCCGCTGTCCTTCATGGTTCCCAATCCAATCCTCCAAGTTACCTCATGATGGTTAATGCATCATGGTCTTCAACATTATTAAGACCAATTGACTTGTCCACCTGAGCTTATCCGAGTGTCTGAAATAGGTGACCAGGACTGTCTTGAAGCTTGCAGCTTCTCCACAAATGAAACTGAGGTGAGGTTTAGCAATGAATGTCTTCAATCCAAGGTGGTTGCAACAAGTTTGAATCCTTTGCAAGCTGCAAACAAACCCCAATAGATGAAAAGGTCCAAGCTGCAATTTTGTTAAGAATTTGGGCCTCCACAAGCCTTCCATAGTTGTAAGCTTCAGATCCAAGGCTTAAATACACTTCCCAACAGGCTGTAGTGGCCTTCTTCCTACAGTTGCACCACCCTACATCAGCTCTGAAACATCCACAAAACAGTCCTCAATTATTGTCACAGGTTCTTGCAAATTCGAGCTTCAAAAGATGACTGTTCTTAAAGTTTGAACCTCACAAATGTAGGTCTGTCTGTAATTTTTGAAGTGGACTGTCCAGCATAGAAAAAAAACAAATAGTAATGTATCCTTTTAAAAATATGCCCAAACTGTAATTTTTTTCTTCACCTTGGCCTCTTGTAACTACTGTGTTTCTTCACCGAAATTTTATGGCTGGAATGATGTGTCTAACGTCATATATATACTGGTTTGACCTCCAACGAAGGGACATGTCTCTTGAGGGAACATGACAGCCTACACAAGTCGGCTCAAGTCGGCTAGGCAAAAATAATATTTTTTCCAAATTATAAATTCAATTTCTCACAATCTAAGAGGAGTTATGAGCCGTGTAATAGCTCGTTAGAAAGGGAAAAATATCATCTACAAGATGATGTCAATTTCATCCTTGGGTGAGGTCATTTTCCCATCAAGAAAATTATATTTGTGAAACTGTCATTATTATTTTTCATGGAAGCCATTAGGATTTTATTTTTAGGTATTTAATTTTTAGTGCTCCTTCATCATAGACTTAGTCCATTAAGTTTATTAGCATTAGATCTTCTTCATGACCTTCAACAATCATCATTATCATGAGTTAAGTCATTTAGGCTTTGGGGCTTCTTCATCAAGAACAAGGATGTCATATAGCAGGAGTTTCATGGTAAGCCTTCTTCTTTATCATAGATCATACACTATGAGCATCTAGAATTTCATTAATGCACTCATGTACTTAGGGTCAAGTCAAGTAGATAGGGTTTAGGTCTCCCAGGGTTTGCATGAGGTTAGGGCAACAATAAAAGAATATTTGCCATCTCCAACAATGCCATATTGACATCAATGACAACCTTAACCAACAGGTTGCGTATCCTCATCCATCATGGGCTCAACATGAGCCTCCAACTGATCCTCCATAGACATCCCAACATGCAAGGCATCTCACTAGTCAACTGTAGGTAGCTGTCGTCTTGAGACTTGGTCACAACCCTGGATGCCTCATTAATGGATCTCTCAACAAGGGATGGTACCTCATCAACGGTGGGCACCTCTGTGCCTCTTGGCACCTCATCAGCTGGGTTTATGTGTCCTAGCACCTCATCAATCTATTGTGTACTACTATCACCTAAAAACTCAGACACTGCCCCAGACACCTCATCAATTGATACCTCAACAACGGATGGCACCTCCTCAATAGAGGACACCTCTGTGTCTCCTAGCACCTCGTCAATGGATGGCCCTATGGGTGTATGCTCTACTCTTCCCCCCAAGTTGTCAGCCGAAGCTATCAAAGGAATCTCCAACAAGGGTGACTCCTGCGTCAAGCTGGGTATATCTACGTGCTTCTCAGAACCCTGCACACCCTTAGCCTCATGCTCAACCTTCTCCTCAGGCTCATGATATCTAAAGTTAGGTCTCCACCAGTAGATTCGCCTCCTGGTCTCACCCTCTAACTTCCATCCTTCATATGATGATCCGGTCCCTGATCTATGCTCCTCAAACGAGAGAGCCTTCCTGATCTTGGGGTTCAACGCCTCATACTCATCAATCTATCCACGAAGGACCTCATCAAAGTTGCAAAGGTTCCTGGTTTCCTCTCCTTCTCTGGTTCATCCAAAAAATGAGGCATGGAAAGTCGACTAAGCTGAACATGGGTATTGTTCTGCTGGACTGCGCGTGGATTCTCTATTGGTTATGTATCAACATTGCCATCATTTGTTGCGTCATTGTAGTGTCCATAAATTCACCCATCGCTATGCATGCATGTCTAAAACCTCCATGATCTTGCTAGCTTCCCCACAACTGGCCAAGATCATGCTCTGATACCACTATAATATTCCAAATGGAAAAATACTGTGGATAACAGAAGCAATGAACTAGATACAACTACAAAATTCAGAAATGCACAACCATACACATTTGAGCATGGAAATATGAGCAAACACTTTGAGTCATTATATTAAATTTGATAAATATGAGTACAATAAATGAGATCAGAGGAACCTGGGCTTGCTACTGCAAGCTATGACAAGAACCCAGGTGTGACTACAATGCTCAAATGTTGGAAAGATCCCCAAGGAAAAACTGCGCATGCCCAGGAAGAACTGCTAGTTGTTGTTGGAAGGGAACTGGAGGAACTGCTCTGAAGAGTGCCCAAAATGAGCTAAAACTTTGATGGTGGCCTCCTCTCTAGATACTCGACAAGACCCAGAAATATCTCACGAATCCAAGTAATGGAAATGTTCCTAGGGTGAACTGCGTCGTCCTCCAACAATTTCTACTACTGGTTGTTCAATAGAACTAGGAATTCTACCCTCAGAATTGCTAAAAAATTTTTGCAAAATTTATCCTAGCCTCCTCTCACCAAACCCACAAAAACACAAATGGTTAGGGCTGAATCCTCCAACCCCCGATGACCCCCAACAAGTGCGAATTGCTCAATTTGGCCAGAATACGCCCTACAATTCAGATACTGCTGAATTAGTCCCAAATCTCTCTCCAAGAAATCTTCCCTAACTCTTGCAAATATCTTCCTTCAATCACTAAGCAGATCCCAGCTCGAATGCTCCCCAAACTCTGAGTCTCTGCAAGTGCATCGAAGCTACCAGTAAACCCTTGCGCAGGCCCTGGAATAGACAAAATCGACTCTCTAAAATGCAACACTCTCACCCCTGCAAATCACCGTGGAAAACTCGTTCTCCCTAAGGATAAATCTCTGCAAATTCTTCAGCCAACACTCTATTGATTGCTAACTTCTCTCAACCCCCATGAAATTCTTCTACGCCCTTGGAGTAGCAAGCGCCAGCTGAAAGAAACTTGTAAATAGCTCCTCAATTATCCGTAATCAACTCCCCAAATTATCTCCTAAGGTGACATTCGAAGTTCACCGAAGGAAGAGTTGGAATTTCTGCTGAGAAATTCCTTGTGCTAAACAACATGGTTGTCTTAGCTAAATAGGTCAAGAGAACTAAGGTTTGAATTGTAAAATGACCAAAAGATACCAAATGGGGGCCTCCAAGCTCTGTTTATAATTGTTGGCCCTCTTTCCCTTGGTTTTCCCCACCTTCCACTAATTCGAACCCCCTTTCTCTCTCTCTTCTCACTATTGCGAATTGCCTCTTGGGTCGAATTTTCTCTCCTTGTGGTCCCCACCTTCCACTAATTCGAACCCCCTTTCTCTCTTTCTTCTCACTCTTGCGAATTGCCTCTTGGGTCAAATTTTCTCTCCTTGTGGTCCCCACTCTCCACTAACGTTGTAATTTTCTTTTTTCCTTGTAAGTCCCAATGCCGACAATGTCTCCCTTTTTCCAAAATTGTCTCTAATGCGGAAAATAAAAAATGGGGATATTACATTTTACCATAGGTCAAAGATATCGACCAAGATTATGGTAATTAGATGATGTTGGTGTTGATGATAAATGATGAACCTTTTCTTAGAGAAATTTGTCAACAAGAGAACATCTGGATAATCATTATGAATACCTCCCTAGCTAAGAGGGAGGGTTGAATTTGGTAGCTATGGTTAGTCTTCATAATTGTTATTTTAGCCCTCAAAATATATGTAAGACATGTTCTTCATGTCATCTTTCAATCACCAATCAATGTAAACGAACCAATCAACAAGCTTCAATATCTGAGGTAAGTGAACTTCTTGTCAAGCTTCAAACTGTTCTCTTCTTCTTCATCTTCATGCTTTGCCACGTTCTTTTACTTCTTCCTTTTGTTAGTTAGGCTTGACCTGCAACCTTTATGAAAGAACAAAGAGACAAAGTACAAGGATGAAATAGTTATATTAATAACCAAAATGTAGAGTACTTATCCCTTTGAAGAGGGTTAGCTCCCTGTTAATCTTGGAGTTGTTCACCACTTTTGTCTTCTTATCATTATGATGTCATACCTGTCAAATGCATAAACTAGATTATTTTTACAACATAAGCAATTAGTTAGGGTTTATTTTTCTAGGGTTTTCCAATCCAAGTCTCATTTAGGGTTTACAAACCCTAGATACCAAAATCCTTCAAGATGTTACAATTTGTAAGATCTACAAACCCTAGATTATTTTTAGTCATCAAGATTTACCATGCAAAGCTTTTACAAGTATGTTGCAAAACCCTAATGCATTTCATTTCTTGATCTCGAGATCTAAGCATATCATCAATCTCTTACATGTCATTGTCTCTAATATTTATGCAAACCCTTCTCATTATTTATTGATAAGAAATATTTATGCAGACCCTTCTCATTATCTATTGGCCAGAAATATTTATGCAGACCCTTCTCATTATCTATTGGTAAGATCTGGTCTCACATCTAACTTCATTCAAAAGAGGCAACATCATAAACTTCAAGTCGGCTTCATTGTAGTACTCCATCCATCTTTTATACCCTTATCTGATACTAATAAAATGTTTGTCATTTCACTGTTATGCAATAGAGTTACTGTCATTGACATATAGACTATAGTCATGCCATCTTGATCACTTTCTTATTGTCATGTGGATAACTGTCTTATTGCCAATTGAGGTCTCTATCTTTCTGTCAACACTGTCACTGATATGTCTAGGTTACATTCACATAAGGTTACTGTACAACTGTTATGGGGCATTATCATCATAAATATCTATAGTCATATATCCTTATATCACTATTATGCCAAGAGTTGCAGCCATACGACCATATCAAAGTCAATGTCGAGATCAAAGTTACAAAGATAGGGTTACTATCACACTTCATTGTCAATATAGCATTCTATTTATCCATTTTTTAGGATTCATCATTTTACAAGGATTATCATCTCACCACTGAATCAAGGATTTTTGTCACATGTTGAGCTTCAGATCATAGGATGAAGTGCAAGCCATTGTGATGAAGTGTGGGTCACCATGTGTATAAAGAAATCCAGGATCATATCATCCCTATCAGAATTTAGGTTGCCTTTGATTGCTTCATATATTTGACATAAATCTTGTCCTTCTTTATAAACATTAAAGCCATATGTGAGTCAGTCATGTAATTCAAGAGATGTATATATATGCGATGCTACACAGATCCATTGTAGAGATAACGATGCCACAAAACCATTGTAACGATGCCACACGAACCATATAATGATGATGCTCAGAGTATAGTAATAATGTTGAGCCTCGTATGCGATGTCATATTTGACTTATAAGAGCCATCAAACACACACACACACACACACAAATATATATGTATATCCGAGTTACCTTATGTGAACCATAGATTATATTAGCGAGCGAGTCACTGTATTGTCGTTTGATCCACTGTAGAATTATGTCACTATATAATATATTGATGCCAGCTCAAAGTATGGCTACACCACTGCACATTGTAGAGAACGATTCCAAACAATGTCACTGTACATAATGATGTCAAATGATGCTACTGAGCATAAGAGGTGCATGACCATTGTAGTGATTGGGCAATGTGTGATCACTGTAACGATTGAGCCATAGATACTACTGAGTATACAAGAGTGAAGTCATACGAACGATACGAGCCTTAAAACCATATGATTTTCAGAACTAATTGAACCTAAGAGATAGCTGTGATGCTTCAAGGATCAATAGAGTACCACTATTATTTAAATGTGAGCCTTGGATGTCAATTGTGTGCCTTAGAGTAATATAATGTGCCACCATACTGAGATCATTGAGCCATACCTTGTGATGCCGTTGAATAAACATAGGTGCAGGTTATTGATGTATAGATCCAAGCCACATGGTAGAAGTGTGAGCTACAAGTGACATACGAACCACAAAGTTGACCGGGCCTTAGAGCGAGCTACAAAATGTGTACAAGCCCTATAGAACAAGTCACAAAAAGGGATATACTAACATTGTACATTAATTCGATCCACAAAAAAAGAAATTTGGGCCACGGTCACAGAGAAGAAATATCCGAGTTATAGAAATAGTGGTTGAAAAAGATCTCTCCATCATCAGGGTCTTCTTCTCATCGAAGAGTTATGTTCTTTATTCCATCAATACGAAGATTAGTCTTAGTTGCATTAATTCAGAGTAAGTTTCCACAGAAGTACGTATCATTGCCCAGATATAGATACCTTGAACTGCCTTAGAGATAAGCCAACATAAATGATTTTCAAACCTCCTTCAAACCTTAGCTCTGATACCATGTTGATATATTGGGAGGCTTATGAATTAGGGTAGATTTATATTCTTTGATAATTGCTTGTGAAGTTTGTTGGCTTCTTCTTAATCTTTATTATGTTCTTTTTCATCAATCAATTACCAAAATGTAAACATGAAGATCACAAGAAAAGCAATGAACACAAGATATAAGCTCCAAGCCAAGGCAAAAGCCCTCCAAGGGGACCCCCCCCCCCGCCCCCCCAAAAAAAGAAGAAGAAGAAGGAGATATATATATATATATATATATATATATATATATATATAGAATCAGATCAAAGTGAGATATCCAAGACCCATGACCAACCTTCTAGATGCCAAGTCAAACCCTCCTTCTGCACAACAAATCCATCAACAACAAGAGATCAACAACAATCTTCAGCAAGAGGAATGTTAAGGGAAAACTTCCACAAATCTAACTTCAAGAAAAACCTTCTTCAATAACTAACACTGGCTCTCCTTTTCTTTGCTATTACTCTCTACGATATTTCAGACCAATTCATGTGAATCACTTGTGTACAAATGAGACCAACTTACTCTCTATTTATACTGTCCAAAGGGGTTTGAATAGACATGTCTTCTTGGGGCAGGGCCGACTTGGCATCTTTAGGTAATTTTGATCTGAATTACATATTCAAAAATTCTTTTTCCTTTTTCTTTACAATAGGTCCAAATAGGACTTGATTCTTTGACTCAACAAATCCTAGAAGCATGAAGACCATGCTTAACTAATGTAATAATAATTTATTTTTCTTTCTTTTTTCCTTCTTTTTGCTTTTTACATAAAATACACAATGATATAAGTACAATGAAAAATTATGAAGACCAAACCTAGTTACAATTTCCAACAAGCTTGATTGTATGTTTGACTTGATGTATCACTGTTGAACTTAATTATATCTATAAGAAAAAGGTTAAGGTTGTTGTGTTTTCCCCCCTGTGGGTTTTCCCATGGTAAATTTGTGTGTCACTTGTTTCATTGTCTCTTTATGATCCTATTGGCATTTTGCTTCTACTGTTGAGATCTTTTGTGTAATTGCTTTAATGATGAATTTGAATGCAAGAAAGGATTAATGTAAGAAGTCATAATAAGTAATTATCAGTTAGAAGATCCTATGAAAAATCAACATGGTACTAGAGCTTGGGTGAAAGAGCAGCCTAGCCAAGTCAAGCTTGCTTTGAAGGAAAAAGTATCCTCAGTCACTAATCTTTGTAAGAAGTCGATATAGCTGGTTTATTTCAAGTGAATAAATTTGGTCCAAGATGGAAATTGTCCCCATTATTGCTTAACCCTCTTTATGAATTTCAAATATGCTTATGAGTGGCCTCGCCTTTGAGTGGCATCTACAACCTTCAATATTTGTGTGCGGTAGAATACAAAATTTGGAACAAATTTAAGCTCCCTCAAGAGATAGTTCAAATGCTTGGATTGAACTACCTTCAAAACCAAGTGGGGTTGCCCCTTAATTGGCTCTCCCTATGTGACTAAGTAGCCCCTCAATTTCCAAATCGTTACTCATAGCATAATTTTATTTATCATCAAGAAAATGCTAGATTTAATTAGACACAAAACTTATATCAATAAAATAAATAAAGACAAAAATCATTCCACACAATGCACAAATAATATTTACACAAGAGTTTGCAAGCTCTTTATTATGATAACACTTGTCTCAATTGAAAATAACAATTTTGTGAACACAAAGAGCCTAGCTTTTATGGGAAAATTTATAACGGCTAGTGAGACTCTCCTTCAATAAAATATTACTAGTCATCCACAAGTTGGAGACTGATTTTTAATTAATAAGATATTATAAAAATAATAATTTTTCCCACAAAGGGGTGTTCTTGGACAAGATTCCTTGAGTTGGCCCATGAATTCCCTTTGTTGGTGGTCCACAATGGTCAATAGTCAAAATGGTAACCTTGGATGCTTCAACGTCCCACTAGAATGATCCATGACAAACTCGACTTGGCTAGACTTGGTCCCTTGGAGAGCTTGACTTGGTTGGAGAATTCAACTTGGTTATTTGGTGGAGAAATTCATGTTGCGACAACTACTTTTTTGGTCCCATCTTCTACTTGCTGGTCCATCTTTCTTCTAATGGCTAGTTGACTCATCCCAATGGCTAGTTTGACCTCCAACAACTAGTTCGACTTGACTTTTCTCAACTAATTTGGCTTAGCCGCCCTTTTGCTCAAACTTCAACGCTCTTGCTTACTTGGCAATTCTAGAACTTGGGTTTTGTTCTACTAGTCTTGATCTATACTGGGCATCTCTTGGATTTTTTATATCCCCTAGGTTGTTGCCACATCAGCACCCTATATGTTACATCATCACCTCCATGTGTTGGATCTCCAACACCTCAGAAATCTAACCCATGGCTTTTGTTCGTTTCTTCGTGTTGATCACTTTTGACTAACCTCAGAAATCCGACTCTTGGGTTTTGTTCGTTTCTTCGTGCTGATCACTTTTGATGTAATGCATTCAAAACTTTGCCCAATGCTCTACCTGAACTACCCCTTGGAAACTTTTTTTGACTTGTTGACCAAGTTTGACCAAGTTGTAGCTAGCCACTTGATGCTCAGATCTGAAAATTTCCTTGTGGCATGGAATCCTCTCATCATGCTCTACAATTTGAGATTGGATTGACTTTTTGACCACTGGATTCTCTTTACAATGGGAACCATGAATTGCCTTGGGAAAAGTGAATGTTGTCAAAAGAGATTTTCATGCTTTAAGAGTTAATACGAGCAATATTGCACCAAGGCCGAGGTCACATACAGACTCGATAAAATCTAACCATGTGGAATGACACAGGTGCAATTTGACGTGGGTTGGATTGACCCATACACTTGCAAGGGATAGGGCATGGTCTGACCTAACAGTTGAATACAAACTCAATGACAAAGACACATGTCTAGGATGACTAATACAAGGCCTCACATGGTTTTTACGTGGATTTTGACTTGTGACCTTGGGCTTACAATGGTGATGAATTGTTAATTTTGGGCAACTAGGTCCAAACACCAGGTTGCAGTGCTCATATGATGATGATTATATTTTTGTTGGATTTTTCTTTCAGAGAGGTTCAAGATTGATTTAAAGATCATCTTGTTTGGATGAGCAGAACATATATTTTGATTTTATTTTCCATACATGTGCAAGGTCGGCCAAATTTGTAATGTAGGCTCACAAGCCTAATAGATGTGTCACACGCCCTCACTGACTAATATAAATTGAAGAGACTTGGAGATCATTTGCTCATTAACTCATCACACATTCTCTCTAGTGATTTGAATGGTTCGATCAGCCTTTGGAGGCCTCTCTCTCTCACACGTGCGGAGCTGAAGCTGGGTAAATTTGCGGACTGTTTTAGGGCTGATTGCTGGTGTGTTGACCAGTGTTGACCCTGGTCAACCCTTGGTGTTTTGACCTCCAAACTTTGCAGAAATTCCGATCTTGTGAGGCTGCATTTGATGGCACAAAGATTGAGGAAAAATGAGCCTGTTGACCGAAGTCCTAAACTGCAGTGTTGACTTTTGAGGAGCTGTCTTTGAGGGGTGTGTGTGACACTTAGAGGGTTGGATGATCTGATGTTGAGAAAGACTTTGGTGGCTGATACATCCTGTTGACTGCCGTATCGCACACTATTCTCTATCTTTGCTGGACAAGAAGAATTGTAAAATCTGATCTATATTATTGGCTCGTCTTCTGTTGATCTATTATTGTGTTCTATCAGCATTTTACTTTCATGTTTATGTGATTGCTAAATTGAATCGGGCCTAAGAGAGATTGAAGTAAAATTGCATTAAGCATAGAACTTTCCATGTCTATCTAAATTTAACATGAATGTTGCACGGAAAAGTATATGTACCCTGCTAATAGGCAGGGTAACGAGTTAACGAGTCCAAGTAGATTACATTGCATGTTGACTCTCGATCTACTAGATAATGCATATAAAATTATGGTTGCAGGGTGACTAGGAAATCTTTGTTCAACAACAGCAAACATGTCGAACAAAACAAATAAAGTGAATAAGTCCATAGCAATTTTGTTAGAAACAATAAAAATATTCCTTTGATAGAGAAATAACTCATGGCTTGAAATACTAAGTAGCTTGTCACAACACATGATTATTACAATGTAGGTAAGTCTTTGCTCATTTTCTTCAAGAGTGTAGTTCTCTGTCTTGACTATAGGTGATGTATTAGTGCTATATCCCTATTGGCTGATTTTTGTTATTTGTGTGCATTAATGTAGCTTATTTTTTCTTTCTATGGCTACTTACAAGCTTACTGCATTATGATTATTAAAGGAGCAATTTTTCTTGATACTGTATCATATTCTAGTTTCATGTTGGCTTAGATTATCTCATTGACATATAATTATAGTTTCACCTTTTCTTATACTACAAATTCAACCTGGTTTACCATTATCTCTCACAAGTTGTTAGTTCTGAACATTGACAATTTTTTTATATTTATTTCTAAATTTTATTTTCTTTTCGTTTTAAACTGTGTTTTTCCTTTTCAAATTATTTCCATTATAAACAATTTATGATTCTTCTAATGTTCTTGTGAGATTTGTTTTTAGCTTTTGAGAGGAAGTGTATTCTAATGTGATCACTTCTAATGATAGAGAAGCAACATGTATGATGTGAGGCATTTTAAATTGAATTTGGAAAAAAATTTTGAGTTTAATTTTAATGTTACTAGTACATTTGTTTGAGTTTTTCATGAAAATCATATTGTTTATGGAGGCAGGTCAAGGAGATCATTGCGAGGTTGAGAACCTTATGAACGACATAGACCATTATGTGTTAGCAAGCCATATTCATTGGGGTCTTTGGGGAATCTTATCTGTGAGTTTTTTGAATAAAAATGAATATTAATTTTGAATAGTTTTTCCAAATCAAATTTGTTGTTGAGATCAAATAATCCTGTGTACTATTTATGATGGATTTTAGATTTTCAAGATGCATTAACAAATGTCTTTCTTTTGCTGTTGTTATAAATGCAATAGATATTCTATGTTTTCTTCAAGCCTCCTTCACTATGCATTGTAAAGTCAAGCAAATTGTTACGAACAGGGTTCGTATATGCAGTGGAAATATTCATAATATCTGGAATATGTTAATATCCATTATAGAACAATAATATATTCATAAAAATATTGAACGTACAAGATATAAAATATGATATATGCTAATTTTTCACTGTTCTGTGCTGATACAATTACTTTAGGTCAATTCATAACTTCAATTAGCAATCAATTCAATCTTCCAATAAACAATAACAATTGTAGATAGAATAGTAAATGCAATGAGCAATAAGAGACAATCATAAGCAATGACAAAAGAGGGCAAGATTAGTCAGAGACTAGGGAAAACTCCAAAAGGGGGAAAACCAAGGTTGCAAACATCGCGATTGGGATTAAATCGGCGAGGGGAAAAAATCGGAAAAAATCATAAAAATCGGGAAAAAATCGGAAAAAATCGGGAAAAAATCGGCACATACAAAAATATTCATTTTTTTAATATCTAAAGCATCTACAGCATAAAATAAATGCATTGACACATAAATATGAAAAAATCCTAATATATAAGATGTGTAATATCATGTCTAGTGCTACATCACACATAAAACTGAATCCTGTCCTGAATACTAAGTCCTGAGTCTCAAGAGTCAACTCAGCCTCAAAATATCAACAAAAAATATAATAATGTATCTCATATCATGAGTCATAATGTCATATACAAAGGAATGTCAATGCACCATATAACCTATGGTCCTATACTATTGATTTCTTCTGCCCCTCTTGCGAGAAAATACAACAGCTTTGCCTTTCTCTCTAGATGAAGAAGCTGGAGGGACTGGCAATGGGCTCTATCGTGCTCTAGAAGTAAAAAATGAAGCACCAGAACGGGAACCTGAAGCACTAGGAGCTAAAGGAGGCAGACCACGTTCTCTACCGGTAGTAGTGGTAGGTGGTGTCACCTCCTCCTCTTGCTCCTCCTCCTCCTGCTGCTGCTGCTCCTCCTCCTCGTCCTCCCCCTCCACTACCTCCTGCTCTATCCAATCAGGGGCTGACTCCATGATAGGCCTCTCAGCCTCAACCCTCCATTCAACAGTGGTGTCAATCGCATCTAAAGAGATGTCCTCCATATCAGGGTTCCTCTCAAGTTGTCTCACCCACAATCTAAGATTGTAGTAGACGTAAACCATGTCATTGAGCCGCTGGGCCTCCAACCTGTACAAGGGTCATAAATTAATAAATTAAATATTAAAAAAAAAAGTATTTAATGAATTCAAAAAATCAGTTGGAATATTTTAAGTTTTTTACCTATTGCACTTTTTGGTATGTATTTTTTCAAATACACTCCAGTTGCGCTCGCATCCTGAAGCGCTACATGTTTGGCTGAGTATTCTAATGGCAAGTTTTTGGAGTTTTGGTAATCTGCCACCGTAGCTCCTCCACCATGCATCTACAAGTTACAAGTTACAACAAATAAGATAAACTTATAAAGTTACAAACATAAGAAATTTTTTAAAATAATGAAAATCTTACCTGGCATTTTAGTAGTCCTATCGTGGACAGCCATGTCGAAGCTCAAGGTGCCACCTGCCATTCTGTATACCTCCATCTCTTTGGATATCTCTGCACGTTCTGATGGATTTGACACCATCTTCTGAACACAAGTGAAAAAGCCATCCATGACCTCAGCATCAAATAGAAAACCACATGAATAAGCAAATGCGGGGTTCAGGAAGAGCCCTGCAGCATGAATGGGACGATGGAGTGTGTTGTTCCATCGATCATCAATCACTTCCCATAAAAGTTGTCTCTGAAACCCCTCATCACCCTTATCATCATAATAGCTGCGAACAGCTTCTTTGGCCCTATCCATGGCTTCATACAAGTAGCCCATTGTGGGCTTGTCTCCATCCACCAATCTAAGAACCTTTACCAAAGGTTCACTAATGCTGCACACCTCTTCCACTCCAGCCCAGAAACTTTCCTGATATGACACCAACCTGCAGATGGCCTGTCCCTCTGATTTGCGACTGATAGTCAAAGCACGCCATTCATTTGAAAGAAACATTCTCTTCAAATCCCACTTAGAATTCAAGAGAGATTGAAGAGAGATGAAAGTAGTGGCAAATCGTGCAACTCCTTCTTGTTGGTGAATGTCCTCATCAAATGAAGCACAGATGCATGATTATATATAAATTTTGTGATTCTCTTTGATGATTCTACAATCTCTTTGACAAAATCAATCTTTCCGATGTCCTCCAACATCAAATCAAGGCAATGTGCAACACAAGGTGTCCAAAATATGCTCGGATACCTCTCCATAAGCATCTTGCCAGCAGAAACATAGTTTGTAGCATTGTCCGTTATGATTTGGACAACATTTTGGGGCCCAACCTCCGTAATGAACACATCTAATAAATCACATAATAATCTTGCATCTTTCACATGTGCAGATGCATCAACAGATTTCATAAACATTGTCCCTTTGGGACAACTGACCAAGAAGTTAATAAGGGTCCTACCCCTTTGATCAGTCCAACCATCTGACATCACAGTGCATCCTGTGACTTCCCATGATGCCCTTAACTCTTCCAATCTCTTGGTGCAGTCAGCTTTCTCATTTTGCAGAATGCGCCCTCTAAGGTCATTATATGAAGGGGCTTTGTATCCTGGGCCAACAACAGCGATAGCATCAATCGTAGCCTGATAAAATGGATTGTTCCTGGCAACATTGAAAGGAATATCACTCCAAAGAAACAGTTTTCCCAACAACTTATCAGCTTCTTCCTTCTCCTTTTTTTTAATAAGGGAGGAGATAGATGGCTGTGCCCCGGGAGTGGTTCTAGGAACAAAAAATGAGGAGGCAGCTACGGGGCTGCCTGTAGAAGAGGCTGATGCTGAAGAGCCACTACAACTCTCATGGTCAACTCCAAACCCTGATATTTGACTCTTCAGAGCTGCTTTGCTGAGTTTAGTGGTTTCTATTTCTCCCAATGAGTTCATGGCTCTTCTGATTATTTCTGGATTGGTGTTTGTGCAAGGGCCTACTTCATGCCCAGGAATTTTTGCCAGGTGTTATTTCAACCTGTATACCCCCCCTGTCATGTGATGACCACATAATTTGCAAGTCAAGTTTGATCGGTCAAACCCCTGATCAGGTTCACCAAATTCCCATAAAGGATCTAATTTCCTTGGCATGTTGGAAACTTTGAACTTTGAATGTTGAAATTTGAACCTAGGGCACAAGAAAAATTGCAAGTTAAAAAATAAAATAAAAAAATTATAATTTTACATACAACATTTTGATTTTTTCACAAAAAAAAACCCTCAACTCAATGCAAAAATAATGGGAAAAAATACATGTTGAAACACAAGCAAAAATAATGGGAAGAAACTAAGAGCACAAGAAGAAATATAAAAAACAAAATTTAACAAACAATTTTTTGCATTTTTGACCAAAATAAACCCTCTCCTCTCAAATAAAACAAAAACAAAAAAAAAACACAACCAAATGCAATCACAAATGATGAAAAATACTTGGGTAATAGAAACCCATGGAAGAACAAGAAAAAAACAAAAAAAAATGGGTCAAATTTGATGCCCATACCTGGAAAAAACGTTTTGCCGGAGACACTTGGTCCAAATTCGATTTTTGTTCGCTTGGCTTGCAAGAAATTCTTCACTTTTGTCCAATCTTGGGCTTGTAGATCACGTATCTCCCTCCTTCACTCCTTAGCTTTCATAACCAAACCTGCCCAAGTAAAAATGAAAAACAAAAACACCAAAATCGCATTATAACCGCGCTGTTTTAGGAGGCAACGATTTTTTCTATTCGAATCGCGATTTTTTCGAAAAAATCGCGATTTTTTGGCGATTAACGATTTTTCAAAAAATCGGGAAAAAATCGCCGATAAAATCGGCAGCCGGAAAAAATCGCGATAAAATCACGATGTTTGCTTATCTGGGGAAAACCCTTTCAAATTCTTCTTCTTATTAGATTGTCATAAAATGTTTTGTCTTTATCTTTTGTCATAAAGATAATAAAAAGTATTTTGTACTTGCTTCATGGGTTTCATGAGCAAGAGTTTATTATAGGTAAATAGACTTCTTCTTGATGTCTATCTAGGATTTTGTCTTCTAGGGATAAAATTAATTAAGTGTCATATATATATGAAAGATCTAGTCTCATGAAATGCTCCAAGACCTTGTCCTAGAAATCGTGGAAGAATGGCTCTAATCAGCCATCACTCAAACGCTTAAAGATAAACTATTATGATGTGTTAAAGTCGGCCTTCAATGCGCTGATAAGTCGGCCTACAAGCTAAAGTAGTAGTCGGCCTAAAGACAGTGAGACTGTCTCCATATATACCTGTTCTGCGGCCCATTTGAGGACAAGATTTTTGGTGATCTTTGAAACAGTTTGCGGATTCTTGAGAAGAGCTTCAGTGCAGATTTTGAAGAGTTTCAGGACAGTTTAATATACATACACTCTTGTGATATCTCAGTGCAATAAAGTGCTGCGGTCTTCTGGAAAAGAAGTGCGGATTACAGGATGAGTTTCAGTGATGTGTTTCAAGTCTGGTTAAGATACACCTTGTGGTATCTAAGTATTATATATGCTGCGGTATACTGAAAACAGAAGTGCGGATCATCTACAGCGTGACAAGGAAGTGCAGGAGCAGTGTTGAAGTGCGGATCTGTCCACAGATAGTTTGTGTATTATCCTAAAGTGAAGCTATTGATAAAGGGTGACATTGAGACAACGGTCGGAAAGAGGAAGAAAGAAGGAAAGTTTCCTAACTACATCTTATATATATCTCATGTAACTGAAGATTCAACTGAAGGTTCAAAGGAAGTGCTGGTGCAGAACAATGCAACTTGGTGAAGAGAAGAAGGATTAGCATTGAAGGACATCAAAGAAAAAAGGTCAAGGTCTTGGATGCATATATAGGTCAAGGGTCTAATTCTTGGTCATGGTACTTGTCATCTGAAAATCTATAAGAATAATTTCTTGTGGGTTTTCCTCTCCAAGAGGGGAGGTTTTGCCTTGGCTCTAGGAGCCTAATTCTTGTGTCTCGTGTATTCTGATAATTGACTTGATGAAAGCTTAAATAAGCTAACGAAGGAAAGACATAAGTAACTCAAGTAACCTCACAATTAATTATCAAGAAGAGAATTTGAATTAATCACTAGCCCTCCAAATTCTCAACACAAACAACCCTCTATCCAATGACAATAGGTGAGATCCATCTTTTAGCAAGGATCACTTCCATCCTGTTGTTTAGTCAACAGGCGAGACCAAAATTTCCATATAGGGTAGAGATCACATCCATCCTATCGTCTAATGACAATTGGGCGAGATCCATCTACCAACAAGGATTACATCCATCATGTTCTCTAGTTAACAGGCAAGGCCAAACTTGCTATATAGGGTAGAGATCACAACCATCTGAATTTCTGTTGATCTTCCCAAGTTGACTTCGAGGAGTGAAGTGGTAGAACACTTGTATCCTCTATACTTGAACTAGATCTCCTTGTTATGCAAGGATCACACCAACTCAAGTCATCTCAATCCATTGGCCAGATGGAGAGTCAATCTCAGCAAACCCTGCTTGTGGGTGGGATACATACTGGGTTATACTCTTTAATCATGATACGGGGAGATGCCCAATTTGTCATAAATGACAAGGATCACCCACACCCTATGATGACAATAGGCAAGATACTACTTACCTCAGAGGGTAAGGATCACAACCGTCCTATTTTCCATAGATACCTCAATCTTAGGAGCTTTCAAGCTCAATTCCTCTCCCTATGAGCTAAAAAAAAGGGGAAGAGCATAGCTTAGTGTTCTCGATCAGCCATGAACCTTACTTGTGGGGGTCACATCCATCAGTTCAAGCTGCTCTCTGAAGACCAAGAACTTCCCTTTTATGAAAGCCTTGGTCAGTATGTATTATATCTACTCATCTGTCGATATGTGATGGATTCTTACAACTTATCTCTATACCATGTCTCGAATGTAGTGGTCCCTGATCTCATTGTGCTTGGACTTGTCATAAAATACAAGATTCTCTACCAATCCTATCCCACTCCTGTTGTCGTAATATATCACTTTAGTAACCAAGACCTGCGCAAATAACTCTCCAAAGTGCATTCTCAACCAAACTGCCTCACAACTAGCCATGCTAGTAACAATGTATTCTACCTCGACCGTGCTTAAAGCTACACACTTTTATTTCCTACTCATCCAAGATATCATAGCGGATCCCAAGTGAAAGCAACACCTTGATGTGCTCTTCCTATCAATAATGTTTCAAGCCCAAACAACATCAATGTATCCATGCAGTGATACATCTCCTGTAGAATATCTTAGACCAAGGTTAATTGTCCTTGTTAACTGGAATAACAAAACTGTAGGCTTGTTGACTTTAAATTGTAAAAATACACGAGGTATTTGTAGTAATAATTTATTAATATATAAAATGATAATTGAGGAGAAATGTTACAATGAGGCCCTGCTTATTTACCTAAGCAGGTGGCCTTTCATGACTGGGCATGTCTTTTAGACATGCCTTTTCATTTAACTAATGACTATTTAAGATAATCGTCAAGTGATTATTTATTATTTGCATTTTATTTTTATTTATTTAGTTATGAATTATATTCATAACATTGCCTTCTTCTTCGAAAAGCTTTTTCCTCAAAGCTTAATTACAGAAAATTTACTTCACTTTGATCTCGACAAATTGCCTTCACTTTCCTCGCGTCATTTTTGATAAATCCGACTGGTCACAAGTACCTCAACATCTATAATTCTCTGGTGATTTTATTTTGGAACTAGTTTTTATATATATTTTTTTTAATGTGTAACTTTATAAAACTTATTATAAAATAACTTTATATTTTAATAAAGTTACTTATATTAGATTTATAAAGTTATTTAGATTATTAAATTTATTAAATTTTATTTTGTTACGTCAGTTGTATTTATAATTTTATTTTATTTTGGTTATGGATGATCATCATACACATCTGTACGGTCATGTCTGTACACCCATCTCCCATGCTAATGATCTGTGGGTGATATCTTTGCATTTTCTAACTTAATATACTGATAGGCTAATCCCATTTGACCAAAACCCAGAACGACTACAACGAGATTATTGAGAGTGTTTACGAGTTAAGCAATGGCCACCAACGAAACAGAGCGTCGCGGATCGTGCAGCAGTGGATTGACGAGTTGTTGCCATGGGCGAAGGCTTCGTTTTGCGAATGTTTCGGTGTCCTGAGCAGAGGTTGGAAGGCTTCAGTTTGTGACTGTTCCGGCGTCCTGAGCGGAGGTTGGAACGCTTCGGTTTGCGATTGTTCCGACGTCCTGAGTGGAGGTTGACCCGGATTGATAGTAGAGAAGTATCAGAGGGGCGGATTTAGAGCAGCGACGGGAATACGATGGTCGGGTTACGGTGTTTGACGACAGATATATGACGGTTTCTTTTTGTTTTGTTTTTTGTTTATTGTGTATTGACCCACAAAATGATACCCAATAATTTCACTGCTGCCATAAATCCTACAGGAAAAACAGAAAGTCACACCTTCTGGGTTGTTCATAGCGGATGTTTGGAACAGAACTTTGACCGGGCCAGGCCGCTTGACGATGGAAAAGGTTCGTTTATTAAATGCATGGAAATCCTAGTCGCCTGTCCAGGCACGCAACAGGATGTTCTTTTCCATTGCACTCACCTCGAAATCTGCTACCTTGTCATTACCATTCTTATCGAGGTTATTTTCGGGCTTGATGTCTTTGTGATAAATTCCCCCATTGTGACAGAAAACCAACGCGTTGATCAGCGGCTGGAAATATCTCCTCGCTGTGTTCTCGTCAGGTAATGGTTTGTCGAGGTCTATAAGCTTATGATATAAATCTCTTCCCAGTGCAAACTCTATCACAAAATATATTTCAGTGTCGCTGTAAAGAACCTCGTACAACTGAACGATGTTGGGATGCCTTAGGGATCTCATGGTGGAGACTTCGGTTTTGAGTAGAGATTGCTTCTTCTTGTCATGTAATATTTTTTTGCTTATTGCCTTAATTGCAACTGTCTCGCCTATTTTTATATTTCTTGCAAGGTATAACTTTGCAGATGCCCCTTCTTCGTGGCTGACATCACTGTTTTTCTCCCTCTGATGGGGAAGACCTTCGTTCGGTATTTTTTCCAAAGTTTTCATTGTTCTTTCCCTTCACCATTTTGGCAATAGATTTTCGAGTTGTCTCCTCTAGTGAGGGACCTCCAGTAACATGCAGACATTTCAGAAATTTAATTAGTATCACTACCGATTCTTCCTTCTCTGTCGCTGCTTTGGAAACGTGAATATCCAATAAATCACATAGATCAAATAAGATATCCTTGTTATATTTATGAAGTTTCTCATGTAATTTTCCCTTAAGTTTTTCCTCATTTTCACCCCTTACAAAGCCCGAGAACTGCAATATGCTATGTTTCATATGAATATCTTTTCCCCTATTCCCATAAAGAAGCATGTGAACAAGTTTTATAATTTTGTCCCACGTACTCCTTTTGCATACTTTGTATACAATGCTTGGGATATCTTTGAGAGGTGTCCCTCTTCCCTTTCCTGTGGTGAACTTCTTAGTCTCCTCTTCAACACTCGTATCAATGAAATGCTCAACCATCCTTCTTAGCCGAGATGGTCGAGTGGCTATACAAACTTCAATGTCCTTCGATACTTCAACCTGACTGCTAAGAACCTTCGCCACAATTTTGACATTCTCATCAATAGATGAGTATAGGGCGACATCCTCTGTAACTGTCTCGTTCAAATCAACGTCCTCTTCTATTATAGGAGTTGAATTCGTTGTTTTGAAAGCTTTCATTGATTCTGCCTCTTCAGTTTTCATATACCCACTTGTATCATCTACCTCATTCATGTCATCCTGAGGAGATCTTGGTTCAAAATGTTCATTGTTGCTATCATCTTCCTTATTATGGATTTGTTCATAACCTTTCTTAAAACGGGTTGTAGCTTCTGCACATGATTTTTCTAATTGCTCAAGCTTTTCTTGAATTTTTCTAATCTACTCAATTTCTTCAGGATCTACATGTAATGGCATATGGTACGGTAAACTACGTTCATAGGCTCGTAATACTATATCATCTGACATGGCTCTGATACCACTGAAACGACAAAACTGTAGGCTTATTTACTTTAAATTGTAAAAATACACAAGAGGTATTTGTAGTAATAATTTATTAATATATAAAATGATAATTGATGAGAAATGTTACAATGAGGCCCTGCTTATATACCTAAGTAGGTGGCCTTTCATGACTGGGCATGTCTTTTAGACATGCCTTTTCATTTAACTAAGACTATTTAAGTTAATTGCCAATTGATTGTTTATTATTTGCATTTTATTTTTATTTATTTAGTTATGAATTATATTCATAGCATTGCCGCCTTCTCCGAAATGCTTTGTCCTCAAAGCTTAATTACAGAAAATTTACTTCACTTTGATCTCGACAGATTGCCTTCACTCTCCTCGCGTCATTTTTGATAAATTCGACTGGTCACAAGTACCTCAACATCTATAATTCTCTAGTGATTTTATTTTGGAACTAGTTTTTATTTTTATTTATTTATTTATTTATTTTAATGTGTAACTTTATAAAACTTATTATAAAATAATTTTACATTTTAATAAAGTTACTTATATTAGATTTATAAAGCTATATTAGATTTATTGGGAAGAGCTTACAATATGCGCTTTAAAATTACTCTTTCCCAAAGTTACAAGTGTAAGATTTTAAAGATTTACTTGTGAGATGTTACAAAGTAAAGGCCTAAATCCTTGAGGTGAATTGTGGTTACAATTCCTCAAAAGAATGAGGCTTTAGAAGAAGAGGTGAAGTGATAAGGAGGAACTTGGACTTGAGGTTCCAAATGGAAAAGTGTTCCTTAGCTTATGCTTTAGCTCCATTTCTTCAAACTTGGATTGCCTCCAAGAAAACCTATAGGCAAGCAAGCAAAAGAGTTAGCATGCAAAAGAAATAGTGCTGAAATATGTGAGAGGAAATCACATGTATGAGAAGGAAAAATTTAGAAACTCAACGCAATTTTAAAATGCACCTCATATTACAAATTCCCTCACTAAGATCAGCTTGAAAGAGTTGATTTAGTGCGTGAGAGTTAGGATTTAAATCCAACAACTTAGCCTCAAATGCTAGATAAAATCAATATGTGCACAAATGTGAGAAGAAAATATATGATTTTTTAGAGATGGAAAAGAAGCAAAGGGCTCATGAAACCCCCTTTCAAATAAATCTCTTGATGTCTTATGAGATTGTTGGCTTGAACAACTTGTGAGATCTTTGATATCCTTGGAGGTGACTTATTCCAACCGAAGAAGTCTTCACACTCCAATAGACTTGGCAACCTGTCGTTTGAACACACAAATCTCTACAAACCAATTGTTAGTGCAAAAGAAACTTGGCATATAGAGGCCACGTTGAGGTTGTCATTCAACCGAAAATAACAAGCTACAACAAGAGCACAAAATATACCAAGCCCAAAGGAGATCTGAGATAGCTACAAATCTCCCCTCCTTATACAATAGTGCCCTCAAGCAAATGCACAAAAATAACCAACTAGATTGCAATGTAAAATCAAATGAATAACAACATCAAATGAAACAAGTATACCTCATCAACCAAAGAATGCACCACAAGAGAAGCTAGTAACCCCAAAGACTTTCCTTTATTTAGCTCAATAACAATTTCGACATAGTAACAATAAGCACAAGCTTCAAAACCATGATTACAATGAGAGCCCACAGCTCAATTTATACAAAAACTGGAGAAGATTTCAATGAGGAACCTCATGACAAGTGGAGAGGTGAAGATAATCCCAATGCAAAAAACGAATTTTCAAGTGGCTGTACACTGTTGTAGAACACCTGTAGGTGGCAATCTTATTTCCTTCACTGTCCATCGAATGTCTTCAAATCTGATATGCGTATTCCTAACTGTTGGTCAAGTGTAGACTTAACTATGCTTTAATCAACGTTGTCCCATGTACAAATCTCTAACTAAAACTTATGATTTGACACCTCTACAACCAATTACCAACGCTGCCAATCAAATCTGTGTATAGTTGCAAGCGTAGAGGTTGATCTGTTGTGTGTGGATCATGAAGTAGATGGGCAGCGTAACATGTGTAAAATGTGGAGACAAACTCCACAATATTCACAATCAAATCTGAACTGATTCCTTCATTCCACACACTGATTTCTTTGACACCTGTGTTGAACTTTTATTAGCTGCGTGGCGCTGTGACAACAGCATTGAAACTGGGCCTGCAATAACCATTGGCTGAATTGTGTGCCAACGTGTGGGTTAAGTGGGGACAAGAGCAACTTGGTGGGGGACAAGACCTGTCCTATGTGGCAGCTTTGTCCCCACTAACTCCCTTTGAAATTTTAACATAGTTTAATCAAATCCGTAACTAATTTTGAACTGCCTTTTTAATAATTTGTGGCCCTCTTTGTTGACTGTTGACTTGGCATTAGTTTGACCTCCAAATGGTTGCCATGTCATTCCTTTTGTCCCCCTCTAAACTTTTAAGGCGAACCACTTTATTTTCAATATGTTGAATTAAACAAAATTATTGAACTTTATCCATACGTGATTTTCTCATGAGCTCAACGTGGAACTGTTGACTTGCCACTTGGAACTTTGAGGCAGCGTAAGCCCTTCATGGGTGATGCAGGCCCTTCCAGAGCAGCGCAGACCAGGAAGGTTGACGCAGAGGGCTGAGGAGCAATGCTGGGGTTTTCGGTGGGCTAGAAAGGGCTCGAGTTCTGTAAATCCCGTTTGAGGGTGTTAATCAGCCATATTTTCTGTCTCCGAGTGAATGAGGTATTGTTGCCGTGATTTTCTCTGTAGGGCCAACCATGTCTGGTGCCTAGAACTTGTTGTATTCGGATTCTGTATAATAATAAAATCCTCCAGAGCTAGCTGCACCAGTTTTCCCGCATTGGGTTTTTCTGGGGACATTTGTCCGAAAAAACCGTCACTTTGTCATATGAGCGTTCTATTCAGTAAATGATCTGTATGTGTAGGCTGCTATTTGTGTTTACTTCGCTGTTTTTTCTTAATTTTTAGATTACTAACTTGTGTAAATAATCAAGTAGGTTAGTAGTAGGTTTTCTTAGATTAAGAAATTTTCACAACCTTTAGTGTACTTGCTATCACAATTGTAACAAAGCCCTTTTGCTCTTTTTTCCTCCAATTGTTGTGGTGTCAACCTTGTAGGTTGTGGAAGGCTAGGAGCAACAACACTTCTATCTCTATAGTTGTGAGTGGTAGACTTCCTTGTTGCCATAATTTTGCTTTCAACTTTTCTTGCCACCCTGAATGCCTTCTTCCATGAATCAAGTTCTCAAAGACGAACCTCATGTTGGATGTTATCCTTTAAAGTCCCTATGAAGACATCAATCCTATGCTCCTTTGGAATATCAGTTACCCTGATATTCAATTTTTGGATGTCCTCAATGTGATCCACCATTGAACCCTTTTGTTTGAGATTTATCAATTGGCTAAAGAAAGTGTTGCTCTTTGTATCCTCATAATGTGCTATCATTTCCTTCATAAAATTTGACTAAATGTGAAGTGGTTTATGAGACCAAAGTCATTGATACCATACAAACTAATTGGGTTCTAAATATAAAGATGTAATGAATACCTGTTGTGTGTGCTGCACATCATGGAGATCAAAATTTTTCTCCATCTGTAGTATTCATGTTATCAGAGCCTTGCCATCAAACTTCCTCATATCGATCTTTGGAATGTGGTGGTTCTTAAACCCAACACTGGAGTCTATAAAATCATAATTCATATTCCTTTTGTCCTCATCATGATTTTCATGGATTACTTGTCACAACTGGGAAGCCTTTCTTCTAGCAACTTTGCCAAACCTTCCTTCAACCCTTCTATCTTGACACTCATCATTGCTTCCATCTCTGCTTTTAAACCATCATTCAAAACTCCCATGTCCCTTTTTATACCATCTATCTTATCATTCATCATGGCTTCCAATTCATTTTTTGTTACTTTTTCCGAGAGCAAAATTTGTTGCACTTGGTCTCGTAATTTTGATATATCATGTTGCATTTCTTCATCTTCTTCATGCGTCATAGAAGAGGTTTGTAGTTTCTTACTAGGTGTGTCCATTTTTTTGTTTCGAGACATTTTGGAATCAAACAATGATATATATGCTTCACTATGCCCTTTGAATCACTTCAAACTGATTTTTCAAACAAAAGCTATGCAAAATTAAAAAAAACACTCTTTTTCTTGCATTTTAAGAGTTTGATATTGAAACTCTTGTACCTCTGTAATTTCAGATTTCCAAGGTCTAAAATTTCATCCTGTGGTAGCCTCGTCTAAGTCTTTTTTCCAATGTCACAAGTTAGACCAAAATTGGATTCTTCAAGATAATGTTATGCCAAATATTCCATGATGACTTGATTATTGACTGGTTCAGTAGAGCGAACTTGTAATGAATGTCACGTGTCACTGTTTCAAACATCGACCCTAAAAATGATACATGAAAAACTACAGTTCATGCACTTTCATTCACTTTTTACGAAATTCAAATCTGATGTTCGTAGAGGAAGTTATGACAATTTTCCCAAGATCACATGTTTGAGACTGAATTCTGAAGTATGCAAAAACCCTAACTTCTTCAGATCATATCTTAGAAAATATAACGAATCAAGATCTGAACTTTTACAAGAAATTTATCAAGATTTCAGCTCCACGTGGTCGCAATTTTAGCTTTTGAACCTTCGTAGAAAAAAAAGTTGTAGCAAAAATGCCAAGATAATCTGTTTGTAGTAGCAAAACCCTAGAATCCAAAGCTTTGAGACCAAATGTTATGCAACCAGTTCACAAAGCAGAGGCGAAGATAGATCAATGAATTAAAAATTATCCTCCTCGAGCGGGAAAATTCCTTTACATTACATAGATGAACAATTCTTGGATGATACAAATGATAAAAACTCCTTGATGTATATAGGAGTCTAAGGGGTCACAATATAATCAGAGCCTACATAACGATAATAATGTAAGGGCACAAAAATAACAAGAGTGGGCTTATATGGGGCACAACAATAACAACATGGGGGATACACTAGTATTATAGGGACCTAACAGACACGAACAATAACAATAAGGGGGATACACTAGTATTATAGGGACCTAATAGACATGACTTAACCACATGCTATTCAAACGTGAGCACTTGAGACTTGACCTTCAAGACATTGTATGGAATTGGCCCGACAACATCAATGATGAACAAATTAGCTCGAGTTTTGTCAATTGCTTTAGTGGGAGCAAGTCGACTGACGGAATAAGTGATGTGACCCATGAATAATGGTAGCAGCGATTCATTGCTTTAGTGATGGCAATTCGGTTGACAGAACAGGTAGTTGTAGTTCAAAATGACAGGGCACAATGGTGGTTGTGTGGGAGCAATGCAGGGGTTGTGTGTGGCCACGTGGCTAGGTGGGGTGTTTTGGTGGCAGGGAAGAGTGCGCGGCTGTGGGCAGTAGAGGAAACTCATGATGAGAGCAAAAGAAATGTTAATCATGATTTCATAGACTCTAATGTTGGATTTAAGAGCCACCATATTCCAAAGATAGATATGAGGAAGTTTGATGGCAAGGATCCGATAACTTGGATACTACAAATGGAGCAATACTTTCAGCTCCATAATATGCAAAACACACAAAAGGTACGCATTGCAACTTTATATTTAGAACAAAATCAGTTTGTATGGTATCGATGGCTTTGTTCTCGTAAACCACTGGTCACTTGGTCAATTTTTACGGAGGAAATGATAGCACATTATGAGGATATAAAGAGCAACACCTTCTTTAGCCAATTGATAAATCTCAAACAAAATGGTTCAATGATGGAGCACATTGTGGACTTCCAAAAATTGAATATAAGGGTAAATAATATTCCAGAGGAACATAGGATTGATGTCTTCATTGAGACTCTAAAGGATAACATCCAACATGAGGTTCGCCTTTGGGAACCTGATACATTGGAAAAGGCATTCAGGTTGGCAAGAAAAATTGAAAGAAAAATTGTGACGACAAGGAATCCTACTGCTCAACTATAAAGATGGAAGTGTTGCTACTCCTAGACTTCCACAACCTACAAGGTTGACACCACAACAATTGGAAGAAAAAAGAGCAAAAGGGCTTTGCTATAGTTGTGATAGAAAATACACTAAAGGTCATAAGTGTGCTGAGAAGAAATTATTTTATATAGATTGTGAAGAGGAGGAAGAAAATGAACAAGAAACTTCAAAATAAGAGGATATACACCAGGAACTAACCCTAGAGGAAGAAGAAATGAATCCGACCATATTCTGTAATGCATTGGCAGGAATTACCACTCCTCAGAGTCTCAAGATAGAAGGACATATCAAGAAGAAAAATGTAATAGTGCTTATTGATTCGGGTAGTACCCATAATTTTATTCACTGTAAAGTAGCCAAGGAATTGAATTGCTTCCTGTACCCAGTGCCAGAGTGTCAAGTGATGGTGGCAAATGGAGGAACTATAAATTTCTATGGAAAGTGCCATAATATCAAGCTAACCATGGGGGAATATGTATTGAATAGTCCAATGCTTTTCATTCCAATGGGTGGTGCTGATGTTGTACAAGGAGTACAATGGTTACAATCTTTGGGGATGGTAACTTTTAATTTTCAAGAACTTTTCTTGAAATTTTTTTCCGAAGGAAAAGAAGTTGAATTATGGGGTATCGCAGGGAAGCCGGAAAAGATAATAAGCTCTAATGTCATGACAAAGCTTCTGAAGAAAGAACAACGAGGCGTCATTGCACAATTATGCTCACTAGAATTTCCAACATCAAAATCATCTATTTCTCCAGATCTCCAAAAAGTCTTCGACAATCATTCTAAGTTGTTTGAAACTCCCAAAGAACTCCCACCTATTCGTGATCATGATCATGCTATTCATTTGATTCTAGGAAGTGTTCCTCTAAACATCAAGCCTTACAGATATCCTTATGTCCAAAAGAGCGAAATTGAACGTATGATTGCAGAAATGCTAGAAGCTGGTATAATTCAACCTAGTCAAAGTTCTTTTTGTACTCCAGTAGTATTGGTGCACAAGAAGGATGGATCATGGTGGATGTGTCCGGATTATAGGGAGCTCAATAAGCTCACTATTAAATATAATTTTCCCATTTCTGTGATTGATGAATTATTGGATGAATTACATGGAGCAATTTATTTCACCAAGTTGGATCTCTGTTCAGGATATATCAAATTAGAATGAAGACTGAAGACATTCTAAAAGCAACATTTCAAACTCATGAGGGTCATGAATTTTTGGTCATGCCTTTTGGCCTTGCCAATGCACCTTCTACATTTCAAGGGTTGATGTATTCCATTTTCAAACCCTTCCTTAGAAAATTTGTGTTAGTATTTTTTGATGATATACTAATCTACAAAAGGTCTTGGAAGAATCATGTTCAACATGTTGACAGGGTTCTCAAACTATTGGAGGAGAAACAATTGTGAAAATTCTATAATGGAGAATTCTATTGCAGCTACTTATTGAATTTCTTCTATTGCATTGTCAAACACAATTATTTAACATTTCTCGTGTGCTAAATAATAAAATAAAATATGCTTCATATTTCATGATTACCAAATCACATATAAGAATAGCACAAGTAATCACACATAGACACCGTTATTTTTTGACAATTGTCCCCGAAAAAACCCAATGTGGGAAAACCAGTGCAACAGATCTGAGGGTTTCTTTATTATGCAGATTCTGAGTACAAATGTGTGATTGTAAATGTCAATCAATCACCTGAAGAATTCTGATGAGAAAAAGTTGAGTGAGACAATTCTCACATCACCACGAAGTTCCGGCACTGACCTGCATCCACATTGACTGGTTCTGCGTGGTTTCTGCACAGTGATTGCGTCACTGCTGCTGCTGCATGTTGTGGATGCTTCTGTGCTTGCTGCTGTGTGAGACTAGAGTGTTCCTTCCTTCTAGAAATGTCCTCCTGAAACCCGATGAACCCTTAGCTGCTCCTCCAACAGAAATCGAAACAACCTCTGCTTCTCTGCGTTGGCCTAGCGTAACTGATGCTAGGGTAATGCTGCGCTAATGCTTTGGCTCCTCTCTCACTCCCCTTCATGCACTCTCTATGCTTCAGAAAATCTCCCTCTTGGAGATTTCACCTTCCCCTCTCTGCAAATGAGAACCACTTCGATTCTTCCTCTCATTGAAGAAATCGAACTCTTGATTCTTTCTCCATCTGATGTATCTTTCCATAGGCCCCTCACCCTCCTCCTTATATTCTTCTGTTGAACCTTCAACGACCAAGATTAAAACATAATCAAGGGTTAAGATTAACTTAGAGGTGATCCATGACTTTTTCTAGAAGATTCACACTAAGTTTAATTAATACCCTTTAATTAATCAGTTTCCCTAAATTTACACTTAGGAAAACATTAAAAAATGATTAATTATTTTAATTAAACCATCTCTAAGTGGAATTTTACAAAATCCTTTCTGGGTATTATGGAATACATGTGTCTTAGCCCATATACAAAATTACAAGGCTAGAGATCATCCGATGTTACCATAAATCAACAACAATTATATGCAAAAACCTCCAAATGTTTCTTAGGAGTACAAGAGGTGGAATATCTGGGTCATATTGTATCTTAGGAGGGTGTTAAGGTAGACCCTAACAAAATTGAAGGCATTAAGGAATGGAAAATCCCCACAACCATAAAGCAGTTGCGAGGATTTGTCGAGTTAACAGAGTATTATCGCAAGTTTGTTAAGAATTATGGGAGAATAACAACACCTCTAACAACATGATTGAAGAAAGATGCATTTTCATGGAATCCTGAAGCAACTAAGGCCTTTGAACATCTTAAAGAGGCAATGTGCCAAGAACCGGTCTTAGCTACGCCAGACTTCAGAAAAACCTTTATTGTGGAATGTGATGCCTCAGGAAATGGAATTGGTGTTGTTTTAATGCAAGAAGGAAGACCCATTGCTTTTGAAAATCGTTCAATCAAAGGAAAGTATTTACAAAAAGCTATTTATGAGAAGGACATGTTGGTAATACTACATGCACTAAAGAAATGACGACCTTACCTAATGCGAAGACACTTCAAGGTAAAAATTGATCATGATAGTCTTAAATACATTTTTGGAACAAACACTATCTTCAGAAGAGTAGCAAAAATGGGTCACAAAGATGTTGGGTTATGACTTTGAAATCATCTACAAAAAAGGGAAGCTAAATGTTGTTGCAGATGCACTCTCAAGAAAGGATGAGGATGTGGAAGCATTGCTTTGTGCCTTTTCTATTATCCAACCAGATTGGATAACCGAAGCAAGGGAGGAATGGAAGAATGACGAAGTATGGACACTCATTCAAAAGTTGCAGCAAGATCCCAGTACATCTGATACATTTAGTTGGAAAAATGATTCCTTATGGTACAAAGATGGCTTATATCTTTGTTAGAATTCCCAACTAAAACAAAAGATTCTTTTGGAATTGCACACCTCTCCCTTAGGAGGACACTTGGGACTTTTAAATAGTTACCACAGGGTGAAGAAATAATTTTTTTGGGATGACCTTAAATCTGATATTAAAAAGTTTGTGGTGGAATGTTTGGTTTGCCAGCAAAATAAAGATTAGACAATTAAGACCCCAGGTTTGCTACAACCTTTATCTGTTCCAAATCAACGTTGGAAGGAGGTTTCAATGGATTTATCACAGGTGTACCTAAGTCTGAAGGAAAGAGTGTCATCATGGTGGTAGTTGATAGACTTATCAAGTATGCACACTTTTGTGCATTATCTCATCCATTTAAAATGAGTACAGTTGTTGTTGCATTTATGGAAACAATTCAATAGCTACATGGAAACCCAAAGATTATTGTAAGCGATAGAGATCCCATTTTCACTGGATATTTTTGGACATAATTATTTTCTTGTTTGGGTACTCAACTAGCTCATAGCTCGGCTTATCATCCTGAATCTGATGGGCAAACTAAGATAGTGAACAAATGTTTGGAAGGATATCTTCATTGCTTTGTATCTGATAAACCAACACAATGGGTCAATTGGTTACCTTTGGCTAATTGGTGGTATAACAGTTCCTTCCACAATGTAGCAAAAATGACCCCATTTATGGCACTTTATGGATATCATCCACTATCCATCACATCATCTTTAAGAGAAAATTTTAAGGTTCAAGTAGAGGAAGATCACATCGAGCATCAACAACAATTTCTCCAACTCTTAAAGGATAACTTAAATTTGGCACAAAATCGAATGAAACAACAGGCAGATCAACATCGCAACGAGAGAATTTTTGATGTAGGCGATTGGGTATTTTTACGGTTACAAACATACAAACAAATGCCCCCCCAAGCAAGTTAAGAAGGATAATAAATTATTGCCGAAGTACTATGGTCCTTACAAGATGTTGCAAAAGATTGGTACTATGGAATACAAATTAGAACTTCCTGCATCTTCCTGAGTGCACTCAGTTTTCCATGTTTCATGCTTAAATAAGGTTATAGGTGACAAACTTCCAATTCAAACAATATTGCCAGAACTTGATGAGGAAGGAAAAATCATATTGGAATCTGAAGCAGTCACAGAAACAAGAACTTGACAGCTACGAAATCGATCAATTTCAAAGTATCTCATCAAATGGAAGAACTTACCCACAGAATATTCCACATGGAAGAATGAGAAATTTATACAGAAGCATCCAGAACTACTCAAGTGTTGAGGACAACACTTTTTTGAAGGAGAGGGGCATGTTAAGGCCCTATATGATCCAAGTGGAATAGGCAGAATGATACAGGTGGATATTGGTGGCCACCTGCCTATTCCACTTGGGGCCCCACCATTGTTTCTTTTAGTTTTTCAATTTCCTTAATTGTAGCACAATTTACTATATTTAGCAGTTTTTCGGGTCTTGAACTTTCAGAGCCGTTTTGAGGCCCTAAACGACGTTTTTTTGGAAAAACCGAGAGCAACATGTAAGCTCCTTCGATGTTTCTCACATCAAAAGTTGTAGTCCTCGGATAGATATTTCTAAAAAGGTATTGAGCACGTCAAACGAAGATCGTATGCCAAAGTTGCGTCCCCAAGAAGTTGATGTACCAATTTACCCAAACTGGGCCCATAGTTTTGGCGCTTCATCTCCTAGGGTTAGGTTTTTGGATGTTTAGGGTTTTCCATTGTTTCTCAATAATAAATAGGCCTTCGAGCCTCATTGTAACACAGTTCAGAGGCCTGTAGCGGCCACATCTCTTTTCAAAGATAAGCTACCAACCCTCTAGATAGTTTATTTCCATTCTGTCTGTAAACAAATTTCAGTTCTTTGATATTAATGAAATGAAGTGTTATTTCCGCTGCATCTTTGTATTTATGGTTATATGTGTATTCTGTTGTGTTCTTGCATAAATTCGGATCACTATATTACTAGTGTAGTCCCTTATTGTTGTTAGTGTAGCCCCCTCATTGTTATTGTTGTACCCCTGTAGTCCCCATATTGTTATTATTGTGCCCCATAATAGCCCACTATTGTTATTGTTGTGCCCTTATATTATTATTGTTAGGTCGGCTAGGATTATATTGTGACCCCATGGGTTCCTATATATAGAAAGGAGGTTTTGTCATTTGTATCATCCAAGAATTGTTCAGTTATGTAATGTAAAGGAGGTTGCCTCCTCGAAGAGGCTGATTTCTAAGGCGTTGATCTATCTTTTCTTCTACTTTGTGAGCTGGTTTCATAACATGATAAACATGGTCATAGGTATGCTCTTCAAATTGCATTATACCTTTGTTCCAGCGCCGGATCTTGAAGTTTGATTAACAAGAAACACTTTTAATTTGTCACTTTCTAAGGTTAAAGTAGTGGAAGATCATAACGAGCATCAACAACAAGTTCTCCAACTCTTAAAGGATAACCTAAATTTGGCACAAAATCGAATGAAACAATAGGCATATCAACATCACAACGAGAGAAGTTTTGATGTAGGCGATTGGGTATTTTTACGATTACAAACATACAAACAAATGCTCCTCAAGCAAGCTAAGAAGGATAATAAATTATCGCCAAAGTACTATGGTCCTTACAAGGTGTTGCAAAAGATTGGTACAATGGAATACAAATTGGAACTTCCTGCATCTTCCCGAGTGCACCCAGTTTTCCATGTTTCATGCTTAAATAAGGTTATAGGTGACAAACTTCCAGTTCAAACAATATTGCCAGAACTTGATGAGGAAGGAAAAATCATTTTGGAACCTAAAGCAGTCACAGAAACAAGAACTTGACAGCTATGAAATCGATCAATTTCAGAGTATCTCATCAAGTGGAAGAACTTACCCACTGAATATTCCACATGGGAGAATGAGAATTTTATACAGAAGCATCCAGAACTACTCAAGAGTTGAGGACAACACTTTTTGAAGGAGAGGGGCAAGTTAGGGCCCTATATGATCCAAGTGGATTAGTGTTAATTTTGGACAGCTAGGTCCAAACTCCATGTTCTGATGCTCAGATGAAGATGCCAATATTTTTATTGGATTCCTCTTTCGAAGAGGTGGAAGATCGATCTAAAGATCATTTTGATCCGATGAGCAAAACATTTATTTTGAATTTATTCAAAATACGTGCAGGTCAGCCTTAAGGCTTGGAGCCCCTGATATTGTGTCACACACCCTCATTGATGGATATATATTGGTCAATGTTGGAGGACATTTTCAATCATCTCATCACACACATCCTCATGATCTGGAAATGGATGCCGTAAATCTGGATGCCATAAATATGGATGATGCCGTAAATCTGGATGATGCCGGAAATGGATGCCGTAAATATGGATGATGCCCTAAATCTGAATGTCGTAAATATGGATGATGCCGGAAATGGATGCCGTAAATCTGGATGCCATAAATATGGATGATGCCGTAAATCTGGATGATGCCGAAAATGGATGCGGTAAATCTAGATGTCGTAAATATGGATGATGCCGGAAATGGATGCTGTAAATATGGATGATGCCGGAAATCTGGATGTGGGATTCTTTTGTTGAATTATGTTGACTTTTGATGAGCTGTCTTTAAGGGCTGTGTGTGTGACACTTCTAGTTGGCTGACCGTATTGAGACTTTGCTGGTTGAAGCTCCTGTTGACCACCGTAACACACCAACACACTTATATTTTTCTGGCTTGTCTTCTGTCGATCTATTGGTATGTTCTATGAGCACTTTACTTTCTTGTTTATGTGATTGCTGACTGACATTGGGGATAAAAGTAAAGTTGCATCAAGCATAGAACATCTTCAAAAATTTACATGGTCTCAGAGCTGAGGTGAAGACAAAGCCCTAGTTTGTAGCAATCACTGAAGAAGAGGATGGGTTCCTCAAACTACAATGGCTTTAAGGCTCATGTCAAATTGACTAGGAAGGATGACTTCCATGCTTGGAAGATGACATTGAATCTTAATTTGGAAGACCAAGATGTCATGGACTATGTGCAGGGTAAAATCCAAGAGCCTCCATCCACGACAACTGCTGCTGCCAAATCAAAGTACAAGAAGGGGGAAATCAAAGCAAAGTTGATGATCGGGGACTCGATTCATAAGACTCTGGTTGCCTACATCTCTGAGCTAGGTCACTATGCTAGAATGCCCTTTCAAGAAGGATTCTCTTGATGATGATGACAACAACAACAACTGGAGGAATGGAAATCAAAGGAATAACAGGTTCAAAGGGAAAAGGAAGGCTCCCTTTGGCAGAAATGGGGAACCTTTCAAAAGGTCAAGAAATTCCAGGTATGAGGAATCAAATGTTGTTGATGATAAAAGAAATGAATTCATTCTTGTATTTGCCCTCTCTACTGCATCTCCACCCGACACTATGGATGTCTAGTTGATAGATAGTGGTGCCTCAAGGCACATCACTGGGTTCAAGGAAGCACTTACTGATATGGTTGAGAAGGATACTAATCTACAAATTATCCTTGGAGATAATGTCACAGATCTCGTGAAAGGGACAGGGACTGTGACCCTCCACTTGTCTCAAGGTCAAGTCCTCCGCCTTCAAGATGTACTATATGTACCTAATTTGAAGAAGAACCTTGTGTCTATTTCGGCCATGGAAGACAAAGGTTTCAATGTGGCATTCATTGATGGGAAGGTGCACATGTGGAAGAAGAGTTTCAAGAAAGCTATCACGATTGGGTTTAGAGTTGATACCAGTGTTGCAAACATCTCGATAACATCCCGCTTTTATCTCGAAATCATGATTTTTTGGCCTAGCCGATGTTTGCCGATTTTTTACCGATATTATCTCGATTATTACGATTTTTTGGTTTTTTGGAGTCTGGACCCTTGCCGATTTTATCCCGATGCCGATGTTCGCAACATTGGTTGATACACTCTACCAGGTTGGAGGAAGTCCACTGGGAGCGATGACGTGTGATACTATCCAACAGACTGAACTATGGCACCGGAGGTTTGGACACCTTCACTACAAGGCCCTTCCCGAAGCAAGGAAGGTGGTGACGAGGATGCGATAGTTCTCAAATAATCATGAAGGTGTATGTGAGGGTTGTGCCGAAGGAAAGCATACAAGGGGACCTTTCCCCTCAAGTGTCACAAAGACATCTGATGTCTTGCAATTAGTGCATTCTGATATGTCTGGTATGCTGCCCGTGACATCCTTGGGAGGATGTTCTTATTATATGACATTCATAGATGACTTCTCTCGCAAAACCTGGATATACTTCTTGAAGAAGAAGGATGAGGCTTTCATGTGGTTCCATACCTTCAAAGCCTTGGTGGAAAATCTAACAAGGAAGAAGATCAAGATATTGAGGATGGATAGTGGCACTAATGAGTTCAAGAACTTTTGCAGAGAAGCTGGCATCAAGAGGGAGACCACAATGTTTGTGGGCTACAGCGAAACTTCGAAGGCCTATAAAATCTGTGCCTGGTCAAAGGGAAGTGGAGATATGCCACGATGTTACCTTTGACAAAGATGCTTCCCTGAGGAAAGTAGTCAATCTTCCGAGATCTGAGGAAGATCATGAAGCAAGGCCTGGAAATCAAGAAAAACCGAAGAATGAGACGATGCCTGATGCTGAAGGACCAATGGACCCGATTGATCCACCTCCTTCAATAGGGAAGAGACCATCATGGCTCAGGGACACTCTTGAGGATGCCGAGGGACATATGGCCCCAAAGGGGGACATTCGTGAAAGCAAGAAGCTGAGTAGATACCAAGGGTATCTAGCAGCCATGAGTACTATTGTACAATCTAAGCCTGGATCTTTTGAGGAAGCCGTAAAGCATCAAGTCTGGAAGGATGCTATGCACGAAGAGTATGAGTCCATAATGAAGAATGATGTTTGGGATGTGGTTCCAAGATCGGAGGACAAAGCAGTTGTCACCTCGAAATGGCTCTACAAGATCAAGCATGGATCTGATGGAAGTGCTGAAAAGTTCAAGGCAAGATTCGTTGCCCGTGGCTTCTCTCAAAAGGAAGGCATAGACTATGATGATATATTTGCACCTGTGGCCCGATATAACACCATCCGATCTATCATAGCCCTTGCTTCTACGCAAGGATGGAGCCTTCATCAGATGGATGTGAAGACCGCATTTCTGCATGGTGCGATAAAGGAAGAGGTGTATGTGGAGCAACCTCTGGGGTTCGAAGTCCAGGATCGAGACACCCATGTTTGCAGGTTGAAGAAAGCCCTCTATGGGTTGAAGCAAGCACCCAAAGTTGGTATGAGAGGATAGATAGCTACCTGATGAAGCTGGGCTTCACTCGTAGTAATGCTGATTTGAACCTTTACTTCAAGGTTGATAGAGAAAAGCCTCTCATTCTGGTGCTGTACGTGGACGATCTCTTCCTGACAAGTGCCGACCCTCTCATTCGTCAGTGAAAGAGGGAGCTCGCTGCTGAGCTCGAGATGAAGGACCTAGGACTGATGCATTACTTCTTAGGCCTGGAGGTCTGGCAGAGACCTAGCGAGATTTTCCTTTCTCAGGGAAAATACATTGTGAAGCTTCTGGAAAGATTTGGTATGGTGGACTGTGAGTCCGTGTTGACACCGATGGAGCTCAACTTTAAGAATTTGAGTGGCATTGCTGCTGGGCCCGTGCTAGCAAATCCTACTGAGTATCGTCAACTCGTAGGGGCCCTGATGTTCTTAGTGAACACTCGTCCGGACGTATGTTTTGCAGTGAAAACTTTGAGTCAACATATGGTTGATCCTCATAACATTCACTGGATTGGTGCCAAGAAACTCTTGAGATATCTCTGGGGCACGATAGACCATGGGCTGAGATAAACTGTTGGGAGCATGACACTCTATGGATATACTGACGTCGATTGGGCTGGCAGTGTGGTGGATCGCAAGAGCACATCTAGATGCTGCTTCATATGTAGGATTGCTTCGGGCAGGAAGTCGGTAGCCTTGAGCACCGCTGAGGCCGAATACATTGCAGCATGTATGGCTTGTTGTGAAGTCACTTGGTTGCGAAAGCTCTTTAGTGAGCTATTCGAGCATGTGCCAGATGCCACCGTTATCCTCTGTGATAACCAGAGAGGGATTCAGTTGTCAGAGAATCCTGTGTTCCACGATTGATCCAAGCATGTTGATGGCTGGTACCACTTTATCCGGGATATGGTACAGCGAGGCGCCGTAAGGCTCGATCATTTAGGAACTGATGAGCAGGTCGCGAATATTCTCACAATGCCCTTGGGGAAGGTCATGTTCCTAACCTTCTGTGAGAATCTTGGAATCGTGGAACAACCCTATTTTGAGGGTCTTGTTGGACGATGAGCTCTGGGGGGCTTTGGGGATAGCTTCTCGGAGCTATAAGCACACACGGGGCTAGGCTTGCCGAACCTTGTGGTGCTTTTACCCCACCATTATGATGTTGAGTTGGTTCGCCTCTCATGATCTGTGCCCCATATGCATCCTACCCATCGAGTCCCGGGCTCATGGGAAGTACCTCTCATTTGGCCAGTGAGGTGGGAAAAGCTAGAGACTAGTAGAAAATACTGATGGACGCATCAAAGATTGCTGTACTCTCTATCTAGGATGACACGTGTCCAACCACTTGATCTGGGATCAAGTCTAGTGAGGTTTCGGACCTCCAATTGACTTCGGGTCAGTGAAACTAACTTCGGGCTAGTATATGACTCTCTTTAGTTCAAGTGAGGTTTTGAACCTCCAACTGACTTTGGGTTAGTATATGACTCTCTTGAGTCCAAGTGAGGTTTCAGACCTCCAACTGACTTCGGGGCAGTGAAACTAACTTCGGGCTAGTATATGACTCTCTTGAGTCCAAGTGAGGTTTCGGACCTCCTACTGTCTTCGGGTCAGATAAACCAACTTTGGGTTGGTATGTGACTCTTTGAGTCATATAGAGGTTTCAAACCTCTGGGTTGAATTTGTCAGCTGGGAATGATGTCTTTGTGACTGACCCACTTTTGTTCTGAAATAAAGAAGCCAACAAAGCAAGTTATGGCGGGATGATGCACGATGTATGGATTGCACAGGTGGATGGAGTTCTCCCTAGTTGAGAGGGAGTGTTAATTTTGGACAACTAGGTCCAAACTCCATGTTCTGATGCTCAGATGAAGATGCCAATATTTTTATTAGATTCCTCTTTCAAAAAGGTGCAAGATCGATCTAAAGATCATCTTGATCCGATGAGCAGAACATTTATTTTGAATTTATTCAAAATACGTGTAGGGCGGCCTTAAGGTTTGGAGCCCTAGATATTGCGTCACACACCCTCATTGATGGATATATATTGGTCAAAGTTGGAGGAAATTTTCAATCATCTCATCACACACATCCTCATGATCTGGAAATGGATGTTGTAAATATGGATGATGCCGGAAATGGATGCTTTAAGTCTGGATGTCGTAAATTTGGATGATGCTGGAAATGGATGCCGTAAATATGGATGATGCCGTAAATTTGAATGCCATAAATATGGATGATGCCGGAAATATGGATGCCGTAAATATGGATGATGCTGTAAATCTGGATGATGCCAGAAATGGATGCCGTAATTCTAGATGCCGTAAATATGGATGATGCCGTAAATTTTGATGATGCCGGAAATGGATGCCATAAAAATCTGGATGATGTCGGAAATCTGGATGTGGGATTCTTTTGTTGAATTATGTTGACTTTTGATGAGCTGTCTTTAAGGGCTGTGTGTGTGACACTTTTGGTTGGCTGACCGTATTGAGACTTTGCTGGTTGAAGCATCCTGTTGACTGCTGTAACGCACCAACACGTATATTTTTCTGGCTTGTCTTTTGTCGATCTACTGGTATGTTCTATCGACACTTTACTTTCTTGTTTATGTGATTGCTGACTGACATTGGGGATAAAAGTAAAGTTGCATCAAGCATAGAGCATCTTCAAAAATTTACAAATAGGCGGAATCATACAAGTGGATATTGGTGGCCACCTGCCTATTCCACTTGGGGCCCCACCATTGTTTCTTTTAGTTTTTCAATTTCCTTAATTGTAGCACAGTTTACTATATTTAGCAGTTTTTCGGGTCTTGAACTTTCAGAGCCGTTTTGAGGCCCTAAACGATGTTTTTTGGGAGAACCGAGAGCAACATGTAAGTTCTTTCGATGTTTCTCAATCAAAAGTTGTAGTCCTCGGATAGATCTTTCTAACAAGGTATTGAGCATGTCAAACGGAGATCGTATGCCAAAGTTGCGTCCCCGGGAAGTTGATGTACCAATTTACCCAAACGAGGCCCATAGTTTTGGCGCTTCATCTCCTAGGGTTAGGTTTTTGGATGTTTAGGGTTTTCCATTGTTTCTCAATAATAAATAGGCCCTCGAGCCTCATTGTAACACAGTTCAGAGGCCTGTAGCCGCCACATCTCTTCTCAAAGATAAGCTACCAGCCCCCTAGCTAGTTTATTTCCATTCTGTCTGTAAACAAATTTCAGTTCTTTGATATCAATGAAATGAAGTGTTATTTCTGCTGCATCTTTGTATTTATGGTTATATGTGTATTCTGTTGTGTTCTTGCATAAATTCATATCACTATATTACTAGTGTAGTCCCTTATTGTTGTTAGTGTAGCCCCCTTATTGTTATTGTTGTACCCCTTTAGTCCCCATATTGTTATTATTGTGCCCCATAATAGCCCACTATTGTTATTGTTGTGCACTTACATTATTATTGTTAGGTCGGCTAGGATTATATTGTGACCCGATGGATTCCTATATATAGAAAAGAGGTTTTGTCATTTGTATCATCCAAGAATTGTTTAGTTATGTAATGTAAAGGAGGTTGCCTCCTCGAAGAGGCTGATTTCTAAGGCGTTGATCTATCTTTTCTTCTACTTTGTGAGCTAGTTTCATAACATGATAAACATGGTCATAGGTATGCTCTTCAAACTGCATTATACCATTGTTCCAACACCGGATCTTGAAGTTTGATTAACGAGAAACACTTTTAATTTGTCACTTTCTCTAAGCCGCAAGATTGAATGGAGCTAGAAATGCGGCTGCACCAAAAAGGGTAAGACTCTAGGAAATTGACAACAATGTTAGTGTCAATGTTGATTGATCCTAACCGCAAGTCTTAACTTGATGCCTGAAATGATAGGTGTTTGCTGAAATTTTAAAAGGTCGAACCATTAAAAGGCTGGTCAAAAATCTTTGATCTTAACCTCCTTTCAATAGCCATACAAACATGTATTTGAATTGACGAGGTCATTGTTGTTCATGAGATTGGACCGAACCTTATCTCCCAAGGAAACCCTAGGCAAAGATTGCCACAGGTTTGTTCAATTAAGTGTCAGGAATTACCTAACAGTTCATATAGATTGTACATGCAGCTTGTCTTGATAAGAACTGAGATCATATAAGAGTTTAATAAATAGTCTTTGGTCTCCTCCTCCGATAAACATTTGCTCAAACGAATCCCAAATACCAAAACGAAACTTTGAAGTAAGACTCCTCCAACAAGAGAGATCAGGTCCTAGCGAAAATAGATGATAACCAAATCAAGGCACTTCCACTGATATGACAATCTTCCATAGGGCCGAAAGAAATTTCAGATGTTGATCACAAAAGAATAATAATTTTGTGTACATACCTAAAATAGCTTACATTAAGCCTTTAAATAGATATGCTCTTGATTTATGAAGGGGCTTCCAATGAGTTGTTGGAGGGAATCGGGATTTAAAATTAAATTTAAATAGATTTGGCTTGTAGCCAAATAATTTGGAACCCTTTCAAAATGACTTTTAAATTTTTAAATTAAATGGAAAATTCTCCAAAATAGACTTTCGCCTTAACACTTAACCATTTAATTTGACCAAAGAGCTGCCACATCATCGTCCTTTTGGTTGCTTTTCCACAAATTGGGGGCTTCAACTTCAAAAAGGAATCTCTCACAAACTGTGAAGAGCCACATGGTGTGCCACATACCACCAGAATCAGCTTAACGAGAAGAATCCATTGATAAGGATCTTCAGAGCAAACACAATGATTTGTTGCTTCAAAAACCCTCAACTAGTGCGGGGTATGTTCATAGTCGAGGGAACCCAAGCCCTAGAGCTAGGGTTTCCAGACATACGTTGAAATCAATGACAACACTATTCAACAATCTCCCCCTTTATCATTGATGGTAACACACGTACTGCCCCTGCGAACACTGCTCCTACCTTCATGCCTCGATCTTCTTCTCCTAATTTCTCTCCCCCTTTGACATCAATGGCAAAGGGTGTCTCCCCCTAACAATCTACCTGCTACCTATGGACCTGTAATCTACTTGTGCTCCCCCTGACAAAATGCCTTCCTCTACTTGCTGCAACAACCTGTCTCCCCCTGACATACTATGTTTCCTATGGATTGCCATAGTTGATTCATGACATGGAACTTTTTGTGATTTTGTTCGCAACTTCGCCTGCGAAAGTTATTTTACTGAATCTGCTCATAATGTTGAATGCTAAGCTAAAGATTTCTCCATTTATCAACCTGTCAATGATAGATCTTCAAACATGCAACTGCTGCTGCATAGATTCCCCCTATTCAATATTCAAGGAGTCGACAAGTTGGATTCCTCAGAATAATGTATCACCCAGCTCTTTGATCGGATCATCCTGAACTTCAACATCCTCCATTGGAGATTCATCATGCCCTTTTGCATGTACAAATCCTGAAAGCATTATTGAGGAGACTTTCTTATTTGCTTGGTCTTCTTGCATCTGTTTTCTTCTTTGAACATTCTTGTACTTCATGTTAGGGTTGTCTTTCATGGGAGATTCCATCTTGTATGCGCAATCTCCTGCAATGTGCCCATAGTTATGGCATTTTCAACATTCAATGTCAGGCCTAAATAATGAAGCAAACGATACCTACTTCCTGTTGTCAAAGTCATCGTGAAACTTGTCTCGCGATCTTGCAAACTTGCTTTTAGGATTTTGATTCCATTGATAATTTGTTTTGATGATTAACTCTGTCATACATATTGCAATACCTGGCCATATGCCCGTAGTTAGAACATGAAAAAAAATAACAATTATACCTTCTAGAGTACCTAGATGAAGTGTCCTGTCTTGATGCTTTTCTGTAATCATCCTTCTTTGGAGGAGGTGCAACCTTATGTGGATTTCTTCTCGGAGCTGTAGCATTTCTAACTTTCTTTTGTCCTTCATTTCGATTTTGCCTCTGAGGTATCTTGTTATCAATCTGGATTTTCGGGTACTTGGATCTTGGCCCTTCGTCATATGGAACTTCACTTGCTTACTTTTCTTTCATCTTCAATCTGGGCGTGTCATTGTTCTTCCTTTCATCATCCGACAATTTTTTCTTCCTGAACTTATCTATTTCAGATAGGGAAACATTAAGTTCTTCTTTCTTTTGAGAGAGATCTTCCTGAAATCGACTTTTCAATATTTTCCTTCTCTCTTCTACTCTGTCTACTTGTAGCTTTAGAAAAGTGACATTTTCTGCTTTTTGTTAAAAGCTTGTATTTGTTCCTTTTGTGTTTCATTTTCTTTCCTAAGCCTGCTAATTTCTGTTGAAGATGCATCTATTTCCTTTTGTTTTTATCAACTTCAAATACGTACTTTTGACCATATTCCTTTAGTTGTCTTGTCAGGTCTTTCTCTTTCCTTTCTGCTTCTTGCACTTGGAGTTTCAAAAGAGAAACTTCTTCCTTGAGTGTGTGATTTTCCTTTTTTTGTGTTCTACCATTCTTTGTTACTTTCTTCAAGTTCTCTTTTAAGTGCTTCTTCAAATTTTCTGGCTTCTTCCAGTTGCACTTTAAGGCTGATGATGATCTCCTTTGGTTCTTCATTCTTCTTATTGAGGCTTCTGGCATGTTCTTTTGCTATCATCAGTTCGGCTTCCAGAATTTTGATGTTTTCTTTTTCAACCTTAAGCTCCTTTATAACTTTGACAATTTCAATCTCGTTCATCTCTTCATCTTCTTCTTCGAGAGCTTCCTTCCTGTTATCCCTAGCCATGAATAACCCTCTTCCTGTGTCATTTTCTTTATCAGTGGTAATAGGATCTGGAATTATTTCAATACCTGGAACTTCCTTTGAACGCTTGGCGGCTTGTTTCTTTGATTTTACCATCTTTGTACTCTTAAGATTTTCCTTCCTGCTGTTAAGATGTTACTGAAGAAACCTACTCTGATACCAATTGTTGGAAACACTGAGAGGGGGGTGAATCAATATTTCTTACCAATTAGTTAAATTTAATTTTCAGAGCATTAAGTTCACATTAATCAGTATCAGATAATAGAAACAACAAACAACACCATTCAACAATGCACAACAATAAAGACAATACACACGAGATTTACGTGGAAACCCAATGCGGGAGAAAACCACAAAATGCTTTTTATATTTAATTTAGTACATCACGTTAGTGCAACTACACAAGGAAGGCCCAAACTCCCTGAACATAAATATGGAGATTCGTTTTACTAGCAATAATTGGATGGAGGCTCCAACCCCCAGTAAGAAATGACCTACTATGGTTTATTAGCTACAACTGAATGGAGATATGATTCACCACCTACCACTATTTGAGGCTCTGACCCCCATGGCAGGCTGTGACGTGTCTCGTAACACCACCTTATCGCCCTGGCTTTGGGATGACTAATCTTCAGGAAAGGATTCAAACCTGGATGTGTTTTATCAGCTCCGACTAAAAGGTTGCACCAACACCCTGTGTATGCACCAACCTGCCTTAGCACCAACCTGCCCTAGTACCACCCTACCACCCTGAAGTGTTCTCAGGCTCCAACCTGAACGAGACTCCACTCTCCTGTCTTGCACCACCCTAATCAACAAGTTGCCACTTGCCCTAAGGGCTCCAACCTTCAACTCACACTGACGGACGACGTTTCACAATTTTCAGATTGGATCCACCTGTGCTCTGAATCAATACAAAATATACTGAAATATAATCATTGTTGCGTCTGCTTAGTGGTCCGTCGGTCAACTCTGCTCAATCTCTGTAACAATTATGATTGTTGTACAACTATCAACAAATAGCTTTGCTTCTGCTCAACCTGTACCACAAACCTTGGCTATCAAACTTGACATTGTCACTGTACGACAACCATTGTTTCCCTTGACATAAACACTCATGCTCACAAATGAATATGAATTAAGAAGCTCATGGAGCAGTTTCCCAAACCGACTGTGCCAAGCTGCATTTGACCTTATTCTATTGCATTGGTGCTGAAGGATGTATCAATCGATATGTTGCTACAAGTACCAATTTATATGTTGCTAGCACTGATGTCTGATGATGGCTCAACTCTAGATGCCTTAGGTCAACTCTATGACCTTCTTTCAATTGTCTCAAGTTCCTCCCAAGGAGGCCTACTGGCATACGCCTTATAGTTGCTCAGATATGGCTATGAAGCACCTGCATCTATTAGCTTTCTAGCACAAAGATATCAAGATAATCATTTATGTCTGGACAAACATACAAGCATCAACCAGTATCACAGTCAAGTACAACTATCACAAATCATGTATATGTTAATGTAGCATAAATAGGTTTAAGTGATAGAACAATGAAACCAAACACACCGACCCCAATAAGATTTGCTTGCGATCGCAATGTATCTTTTGGTTTTCAAAATGAACTTCAGAATCTCAACACAACTATATGATAGGTGAAGTGTTCTACAAAATGATTGCTGGAATTTGTTGATTAAGTGATAGAATGTAAAACCAAAAGAAAATGAATATTTAGGCCTTCCCATCAATGTTTATAATTTAAATGTTTAGACTATACAATAAAACAAATAACATAAATTTTTATACTTTTCAATAAAATAAATGTTTAGACTTTACAACCAAAATAAAATAATTTTTTAGACCTTATCGTCGGGCCTTCAAGCTATATAATATGCAAACTATTGTAAGGTTAATTATAAGGTTTATTTGGCTATGTGATGTACCCGTGTCCAAAAGTTAAGCTTGTTACCCACCACTTCGTGGATGATATCCCTAGGAGAAATTTTTGTCCATGATGGACCTCAGCTTGTAGCCCGTAGCCCCATGCAGCCTCCTACTAGCTCATTGTGCCATTTCTTTGCCACCTGAGCCAACCAAGTGGTCTCTCACCCACCTGTATTGATCATATGTTTGAAGGTGGGCCTCTCGAATCTGAAGTTATGTCTTGTCATTTGGTAATTGAGTATTGGGTTTACTTATCATGGATGCTTATGGGTATGGATTAATGGGGGGATTTGGCGGAAAGAGTGGGCTTAGTTTGTGATCTTGTCCCCTTGATCTCGTTTGGGTGTTACCTTTGGATCTTAGTCTTGTGGGATCTCCTTTATGGACCATTTGATTTTAGGATGGTACTACTTGGGAAACCCCAACTTTGGGTGCGTGGTCCCACTCCCCTATTCGCATATATTACTCCCTTTCCACTCACTATATTCCCATTCATCATTTATCCCACCTGGGTCCACATTGCCATTCTGGGTCCACATAGGGTCAGCTTCCCTATCCCCTTGCCCCCACCTTGGGTCAGGACTGGAACAATACCCGGAGGTTGATGCAGCTAAAAGAAAAAGTGTAATATCCCAAAAGGGAAATAACCAGTAATAAACAGAAACTTGCCAGACAGATATAGAAAATACAATGCTGAACCAGATCACTGAACAATTGCACATAGGATTCCAGAAAACTGAGCCATTTTATTAATCTGAAAGTACATAGAGAGGAGTACAAGAAAATCAGAGTAAGTGCACCTATCCTTGCCCTAGTGGGGTGGATACCCTCTCGAAGACAATATTTGGGCAACGAGGACGGCGTCCTAGGCGCACTCACAGTGAAGGCTGGGCTATGGCCCCCGGTGCTATGAGTGAAAGGCCCGGAAAGCGGTCGATCTCAAACTCCAAACCCTCACCGTGGAAACCTTTGTCTCTGCTACTTCTCCTAGCGAAGCAGAATGAAGCAGCGGTCACCCAAACCTCCCGGACGGATGGATCGACTGCGGATGCTTTACAAGCGATTTGTTGAGCCTATCTCACACAAACTGCTCCTCGGATCGGCGTCCTACACCGGTGGATGCGCATCTGAATGCTCGAATCTGTGCTGGATCACAACCTCCAAACCGATCTAACGTCCTATCCCTCGATGCAAATATCATGTGGAATCATATGCTCTGTCCAGGATCTATCTTTGGATACGACAATATCTCTTGGATACCGCTTCAAGAAATTTGTGGATGCGATGTTATCTCTTCGAATCTAGGCTAGATCTGCCACTATCTCCTCAGATCTGCAATCTCCCAAGCTGGATCTAGTGCTATACCTTCAGATCTGCAACATACAAAACTAGATCTGCAAATATCTGCTCAGATCTACCCTCTCCAAGGCTGGATCTATCAATGGCCTTCAGATCTGCGTCCTCCTCTTCAGAACTGGACAGCGTCCTCACTCCCAAAGCTGATCTGCGTCCTTCCTCCTCCTGGACAGCGTTTTCTCTGCTCAGATCTGGACTGCGTCCTCCCTGGAACAGCGTCCTCCCTCTCTTAGGCTGATCAGCGTTCTCTCTCCTGCAGAAACAGCGTCCTTCCTCCTCTGAACTGCGCAGCCACAAGAGGGCTTCTTCCTCTCCAGATCTGCACCAGAAACTGCTGCTACCTTGCTACTGAAACTGAAAGGTGTACTCAGAACAGAACCTTACTAGGGCGGGCACTCGAAGTCCCCCGAAGCTAAGGGTGAAACCAGAAATAACCTTACCAGGGCAGGCACTCGAAGTCCCCCGAGGCTAAGGGTGAGATCTCTGACCGGAGACACTCGGTTGCACTAACAGTGCTGCAGACCGACTAAACAACCGGCGTGCTGAAGCAGACAGAAGTCTAGCTCTCAATAATAATATCAAATCATGAATGATCCAAATGAGGTGAGAACCTCTCCTTTTATAATGCCAAACTCCCTCCAAAACTTAACTGCGTCCTTACTCTCCTTTGACCTGCGCAGTTTACCTTGGGTCAGCCTGATGCCTCCCCATCATAATCATGTGGACCCCCAAGGCCCCCTCTCTAAGTTATAACGTCAATCTACTAGGAAAAGAACACTTTATTTATAAAGTGAGGTGACTAAAGTGAGGTGACCCCTCTTATTTCTCACTTTATTTATTATATCTAGCTAAAGCGGCAAAATAAAGCAAAAATGAAATATTCCAATTAGCAAGGCTAATTGGGAATATTACAGTCTCCCCCGGCAAAACGTTGCTTGTCCTCAAGCAACTAAAGTGATGGATGCTGTAAGATCCTCTCATCCTCCCAAGTGGCATCCTCATCCGGCAGATTCTTCCATCTCACCAAGAACTCTCTGATCTTCCTGCTACGCAGCTGTCTCTCCCTGGTGTCAATAATGGCCTCCGGCTGTAACACCAAGTGCCCCTCATCATCTGTCGGCGGTAACTCCCCAGTGGCTGTCACATGCTGACCCAGTGCCTTCTTCAGGCATGATACATGGAAGTTGTTATGAATCCGGCTGCCTTGGGGCAGTTCCAACTCATATGCAACCTGCCCGATCCTACGTACCACCCTGTATGGTCCATAAAAGCGAGGCTTAAGCTTCTCTGCCCCCTTCTGTTTGAGCGAAGACTGTCGGTATGGCTGTAACCGCAGGTAGACCAGGTCCCCTACCTCAAAGTGTCTCTCCACCCGACCCTTATCAGCATACAATTTCTGCTGATTCTGTGCTGTGGCTATGTTGTCCTTGAGAGCCCGGAGGATGTCTTGGCTCTCTTGGATCCATAATTTGGCTTGCGGAGCCCTGCTAACACCAAACATCATGTCCACAAAAGATAGGGAATGGTATCCATACAACGCATAGAAAGGTGTCATGCCGATGGACATATGGTGGGTTGTGTTGTAGCAGTACTCGCCCAGATGTAGCCATTTCAGCCATGCTCTTTGCTGCCCACTGACGTAGTTACGCAAGTAGCCCTCTAGCCACTTGTTAACTATCTCCGTCTGCCCGTCCGTCTGGGGATGATAACTAGTGCTCGGTGTCAACTCGGTCCCCACTAGTCGGAAGAGCTCTTGCCAAAATCCACCCATAAAACGGCTGTCCCTGTCACTAACAATGGTCTTGGGTAGACCATGCAATCTGAAAACCTCCCGGAAAAACAACTCTGCCACCTGTGCCGCGGTATAATGTGCCGAAATGGCGAAAAAATGAGCATACTTCGTTAGTCGGTCAACTACTACGAAGATGCAGTCCTTGCCCTGCACTGTGGGCAACCCCGTGATGAAGTCCATCGAAATACTCTCCCACTTCCCCTCCGGAATGGGAAGCGGCTGCAACAACCCCGCAGGATGGCTCATCTCCCCCTTGTTCCGCTGGAAAACCTCGCACTCTCTGACATGCTGGAGTACGTCCTCCTTGAGGCCCTTCCATGCAAATCTCTCCCGGATGGCCCTGTACATCTTGGTGAACCCCTGATGGCCCGCCAATGGTGAATCATGTGAAGCCTGGAGTATCTTCTCCTTGAGCTGAGACCCCTCAGTCAAGAAGATCCTGTCCCTGTAATAGATGACCTCATCGGCCACCCTATATCTGCTATCTGCTACCTGTCCATCCAGCACCTCGCATGCGAATCTATCTTTGGAGTACTCGACCAGTAGTCGAGCCTTCCAGTCAGCGTCCAAGCTCATGAGTGATAACGTGGCTGGTCTACGGGAAAGGGCATCAGCTACCACGTTATTTTTCCCCTTGACATACTCTATGTCAAAGTCGTAAGCCTGGATCTTGCTGATCCACTTCTGCTGCCTCTCCTGCAACTGCTTCTGCTCCAGAAAGTACTTCAGGCTGTTATGGTCTGTCCTCACCCTGAATCTGCCACCTACCAGGTACTGCCGGAATTTGGCCAATGCATGCATGATGGCCAACATCTCCTTGTCATAGATGGGATAAAGCCTCTCGTGTGGGAGGAGCTTCCAGCTCTCGAACGCAATCGGATGACCCTCCTGCATCAAGACTGCTCCAATCCCTTCTCCTGATGCATCGCACTCTAGGACAAAGGGCTGCGTAAAATCTGGCAAAGCCAACACGGGACAACTACTCATCACCTCCTTGAGCTTATCAAAAGCTCATTGTGCGGTATCCGACCAACTGAATGCCCCCTTCCTCGTCAGCTCCGTGAGGGGTGCAGCAAGCTGTGAGAAGCCCTTGACGAACTTCCTGTAGTAAGTACAGATACCAATGAACCCTCGGAGTTCTGTTACATTCCGTGGCTCTGGCCAGTCCCTGATAGCCCGGATCTTCTCCTCGTGGACTCTCACCCCGTCCACTCCTATGATGTGTCCCAAATACAGCATCTCCGTCAATCCAAACTCACACTTGGAGAGCTTGGCAAAGAACTGCTGCTCCTCCAGGATGTGCAAGACCGTCTCGATGTGCTGGAGATGCTCCTCCCAGGTCCTGCTGTATATAAGGATATCATCAAAGAAAACCAACACGAACTTCCTCAGATGATCCCTGAAGATATGGTTCATACAAGACTGGAAAGTAGCAGGTGCATTGGTCAACCCAAATGGCATGACCAGAAACTCAAAGTGCCCATAATGACACCTGAAAGCAGTCTTGGGAATGTCCTGTTCCCTCATGCGTATCTGATGGTACCCGGATCTCAAATCGATCTTTGAGAAGAACCGTGCTCCCCTCAACTCATCCATCAGCTCGTCGATCCTGGGAATGGGGTACCTGTTCTTCAGGGTCTTCTTGTTCAGAGCCCTGTAATCAATGCACATGCGTAACGTGTCGTCCTTCTTCTTCACCAGCACTACTGAAGAAGCGAAAGGACTGGTGCTGGGTCGAATGTGTCCAAGGGCCAGCAACTCCTGAATGGCCCGCTCTATCTCATCCCGATAGGCCTTGGGATGCCTGTACGGTGTGGTGATCACTGCCTGTATCCCCTGCTCCAACTCGATCGTGTGCTCAAACCCCCGATCTGGTGGCTGTCCTGGTGGAATGTCTCCAAAAACTACTGCATACCTGTCGAGAAGAGTCTGTAGATCAGGGTGCACCGTCCGCCCCGTATCTACTACCTCTAAAGCCCGCAGCTCTACTGCCCACTCTATATCTCCCTTGCGGAATGTCGCCTCCATGCTGTGTGCTGATACTGTCTGGGGTGGATATGTGTTCTGCCCTCGTATCTTCTCATGCTTCCCCGTCTTGGGATCATCCCACTCCATCTCTAGGGCCTTCCAATCCGTCGTGACCTTCCCCAGAGTAATAAGCCACTGGACCCCCAATATCACATTGGTGTCCGGAATGTCCACCACAAAGAAGTGATCGGTCAATGTATATGTGCCCATCGTCACTGACAATTCTGGTACATATCGAGCACATGCCATGGTCTGATCTCCTGGTACCAAAACAGAAAACCCATCAAAGCTCTCCGTTGGTATGCCTCTCCGTGCGACCATCTGGGCATCAATGAAGTTGTGAGTGGCGCCACTGTCGACTAAGACCGAAACCCGCTGTCCCCGCACTGTCCCTCGTACGCGCAATGTCAGATACTTGGGGACTCCTCGTAATGCTGCTAGAGCTCCCCCAGTAGGTGCGAATGAGGCCCCACCTGCATCGGGTGGTGGAGGTGGTAAGGTACTCTGCGCTGCATAACATTCTCCTGCCTCCTCATCATCCACTTCATCCTCTTCCCCGCTGCTCTCGGAGAAGACCTCTATGAAATGTGCCTTCCCTGCCGTACATTTGTGTCCCGGTGCCCACGGCTCCTGGCAGGTGAAGCATAACCGCTTCCGTCTCAGCTCTCTCCTGGCCTCATCATCAAACTGTCCTCTGCCTGGATTCGCCTTGGGAGGCGGAACCCTTGTGTCCTTACCCCTAGGCGGGAAAGCCTGTCTCTGGGGATAAGGTGGCCGAGTCCTAGGCATGACATCTTGTAGGTCACGAGCCCTACTGATAGCATCCTGTAGTGTAGCCGGTTTGTTTGACCGGACTAGGCCACGAAGTGGTTCTGACAGCCCCTCCATAAACATATAGACCATCCGAGCTGTCGATACGTTAGGTACCATCACTGAAACCCTCAAGAACTCTGAGATGTATGCCTCTGCACCCCCTGTCTGTCTGAGCTTGGTTAGCTCAACGAAATGCTGCTCCGGATCCTTCCTGTCAAAACGCTCCATCACCCTCCTGGTGAACTCAGCATACGTCGTCACTGCGGAATGTCCCAGTGTTGCCATCCCATGAAACCACCAGTCCTGGGCCTCACCCTCTAGATGCAATGCAGCCATCTTAATGGCCTCCTTCTCTGGCATCTGGTTAAGCTGAAAATAGATGTCCAGTTTTTCTACCCAAGACTTTGCCGTAGTCTTCTGCGAACCGTCAAACATCGGCAAATGGAACTTGCTCGCTGCACGGTGACTATCACGGTGGGAGCCACGTCCCTTGTGCTGCTCCTGCTCATGGGCCTTGCCACCACATCGGAACTGAATATAGCGATCTAAGGGAAAAGCATCCATGAACGCCTGACCCAGGCTCTGCCAGTCTGCAAAAATGGCCGCATGTTGAGCTGGACCCCCATCTCTTGGTGCTGTCGACCCCTCGTCCTCTGCCGGAAAGGTAGGCATGGTGGGTCGCGTGGGTGCGGGATTGACCCTCTGTGCTGTCATGATGGGAATAGCGTCTGGTATGTAGCTAGACACGCCCGATCCTTCTCCCACCTGGAGAACCCTAGGGGGTTCTCTCTGTGATGCCTCTACCGCTGCAACCCTCTTGGTTACATCCTGCATGTGATGGATGAGTGTATCCAACTTCTCAGCTATGTCTTCCATTGGATTCCGCTGTTCTGTCTCTGAATCAGAATCACTTCCTCCGAAGAGACTCTTCCGATGGATGTAGGGGTTCATAGACGGCTAGCACCACAGGCTGAGCCAGATCTATGCTCTGATACCACTGTAATATCCCCAAAGGGAAATAACCAGTAATAAACAGAAATATGCCAGACAGATATAGAAAACACAATGTTGAACCAGATCACTGAACAATTGCCTTGGTTGGCTGAGCCATTTTATTAATCAGAAAGTTCATAGAGAGGAGTACAATAAATCAGAGTAAGTGCACCTATCCTTGCCTAGGGCAAGTGGAGACCCTCTCGAACGAGAATAATGGGCGCAACAAGGACGACGTCTAGGCTATACGAGCGAAGGCTGGGCTGCGAGTGCTATGAGGCGAAGGCGGAAACGGGCGATCTCAAACTCCCGAGCCCTCACCAATGGAAACGGCGTCTGCGCTGGTGACAGCGCAGAAACAGATGAAGCACTGATCACCCAAACCTCCAGACAGATGGATCAGCTACTGAATGCTAGAAAACGCTGTTGAGCCTATCTCACACAAGCCTGCTCCTCAGATCAGCGTCCTACCTGGTGGATCTGCCTCCTGAATGCTCAGATCTGCTGGATCTGAAGCCTCCAAACCAGATCTGCGTCCTATCCCTCCTGATCTGCGTCCTCCTTGGCCGGATCTGCTACTAACCTTTCAGATCTATGCTGGATCTGACAATATCTCTTCAGATCTGCAACCTCCAAGGCTGGATCTGATGTTATCTCTTCAGATCTAGGCTAGATCTGCCAATACCTCCTCAGATCTGCAATCTCCCCAGCTGGATCTAGTGCTATACCTTCAGATCTGCATCATACAAAACTAGATCTGCAAATATCTGCTCAGATCTACCCTCTCCCAGGCTGAATCTCTCAGTGTGCCTTCAGATCTGCGTCCTCCTCTTGGGCCCCGGGCCAATCCTCACTCAAAGGCCCGATCGCGTCCTTCCTCCTCTGGTACGCTTTTCCACTGCTCGGGTCTGGCGACTACGTCCTCCACAGACCGGCGTCCTCCCTCTCTTAGAACGTCAGCGTTCTCTCTATGAAGCTTGGCGTCCTTCCTCCTCACAGGCTGGCAGCCACAAGAGAGCTTCTTCCTCTCGGTCTGCTGGCTAACGCTACCTTTACTCTTTGGCGAAGGTGTACTCGAGAAGGACAAACCTTACTAGGGCGGGCACTCGAAGTCCCCCGAAGCTAAGGGTGAAACCAGAAATAACCTTACCAGGGCAGGCACTCGAAGTCCCCGGAGGCTAAGGGTGAGATCTCCGACCGGAGACACTCGGTTGCACTAAACAGTGCTGCAGACCGACTAAACAACCGGCGTGCTGAAGCAGACAGAAGTCTAGCTCTCAATAATAATATCAAATCATGAATGATCCAAATGAGGTGAGAACCTCTCCTTTTATAGTGCCAAACTCCCTCCAAAACTTAACTGCGTCCTTACTCTCCTCTGACCTGCGCAGTTTACCTTGGGTCAGCCTGATGCCTCCCCCATCATAATCATGTGGACCCCCAAGGCCCCCTCTCTAAGTTATAACGTCAATCTACTAGGAAAAGAACACTTTATTTATAAAGTGAGGTGACTAAAGTGAGGTGACCCCTCTTATTTCTCACTTTATTTATTATATCTAGCTAAAGCGGCAAAATAAAGCAAAAATGAAATATTCCAATTAGCAAGGCTAATTGGGAATATTACAAAAAGAAAAAAACATAATTGGCCACATTTTACAGGAAATTGTACCACAAAATGCAAAAGATGGCCGGGACAAAATAATTAGCACGTGGGCAAAAGTCAATACATGAGCTCAACCCCAATCCATGGCCATCACCCTGGTGGTTCCATAGGCCCTAGATGAGCCTCCTTTATCATTCAAGAACCCATGATTGTCCCAATCCCTGGAGGGAAATAAACCACCCTACCTTAAAGGCGGTAATCACTGCTACATTTTGCACATCATGCTCTTATCCCTTTGAGCCCCGAGCCACTAGTTAAAGAAAATTCATTAAAGGCAAAAGGCATATAAGGAAGGGTGGAAAAATCAAGGCCGGGCACCTCATGAACCACGATTGCTCTCTCCTACACTATATACCTAGGTGTGGGCTTCCCTTCATCTGGCTACCCCTATGCCCCAAAATGTGACCCAGGATTGCCCCTCTCACTCCCTATTCCATTCAAATTATTTATCACTTTCCGCCCCCATTAGAGGGATGTACCTTGGACATACTATCCCCTTTAAAGGCTGAAACCACCTAATAGGGTACTTGGCTAACCCCCTTTGGAGCCTGGAGACACTAGCACATGCCAAAGTCCACTACGGAAGGGCATGCCATTATGAAATGCCCATTTTGTCATCCATGGTTTGTAAACCCTATTACACAATTATTCTAATGACTAGTTGTACTGGAAGCCTAGGGGGCACATTGGATCTTATGCAGGATTTCAAGTGGTTTCCATTTGGGTTTGGTCTCCCTATACCGAATCCTGACCCCCGAGGGCTACATTGGAACACATAGGGTGTGTATCGAGAGGTATGGGCCTCCACAACAACAAGCAATGAACAAGCAATGCTTCATGGACCCCTCCAGATGTTTAGGGATTACTAGAGATCCACTCTTGGATGAGGAAGATGCATCATGCCCAACCAGCCCCACAAGTGGACCGCACACTTGGAGGGTGCCCCAGGGCTTGTACGAGGACCCAATGATATTTATTACAGCATCTGAGCATTCACAGAGCATCTACAGGCATTTCTGGTCCATTTGGAGACCCATGGGAGCATTTATGTGCCCCCACACCCACTGGGAGCACCACAGGTCTACTACTTGGAGAACAAGGGGCCACCCCGTTGTCCATCATATTCCGAGGGATTTATTCCTCATTATGGCACTTCAGGATGTTACTAGGCCTCTTGGAGGGCCCTACGACATGTACACATTATTATTTGGCCCTTGTGTGGCTTATTTTTTACACCTATGAGCTAAATTGGTGGGCTTGTCACCATTAGGGGTGTTTTTTTCACATTATTTTATTATTAGAGATATTAGGGGTTTTCGGCTAATTCGAGCTCCTTAGGAGCCTATATAGTGATGTTAGCCCCATTCATTTTCATCATCACATCTTGGATGGGATCTCTCTTATCACAGAAAACTTCACATTTTTTCCCTTAGGTGGACATTTTAGGAGATGGATGAATATTGATGTATGGATTTGGGCTATTTTTCTTGTCTTGGAGCTTTGTCTTGCAAATGAAATGCTGGTTGGATATACTCTATAACGTTGTAAGTAAATTTAACGCTGTTATTCTTGTTGCTGCATACTGCTAAAATTAGGGCTAGTTGTTGCATGATTGAAATGTGGAATTAAGCATGTTTTAGCTAATTTAATGTATGGACCAATGTTATATGAATGAAATATCCTAGAGATTATTTATCTCGATAAGCTTGCATCATTTTCTTTGAAGTATAAATGTTTGAAGGTCACTTTTATTTTCTTTCTCTCAACATTGGATGAAGCTGACTTTCCGGGCCTCCTTGATCAAGAAACCAAGTTCTTACTCATCATCATCCTTGACTCGATATCCCCAAGTGGATTAGGCACTGATCCCTAAAAGGGGTGGTCATCCCTTTTACCTTTTTTAACTTTTTCCACTTTTTCCCTGGTCTAGCCCTCAAAGGTCAGCTAGGGCATCAATTTCCCGGGAATTGACCCAAGGAAAAATTTTGTCTCCTATAGGCTACTACGTTGGTGGGTCTCCTCCCTCTCCTCCAAATTTGAGGCAATTCTAACAGTGGAATCTCCGGGAATCTCAAGCCCTACATCTAGGATCGAATTTTGCTTAGGCATCCCCAAGGCTAGATCTCAACAGGATCAATTCAACCTTTTAAAGTAAATATTCTTGGTTGGTCCTCTCCCTTCATCTTGTCCAGGGTAGGAACATCATTGGTTGTTGTATTCCATCCCAGAACTTGGGCTGGGTCCACTTGGCCTCGTGTGGTCCCACTTCTCCATAAGATTATTTTTCAAGGACCATTTGGGAATCCAAGTTTCCATTATAGGGATTAAGAACGTCCTCTATAAGCCCATTCCTTCTCCCTCAAATCCTCCAATTCTTATTCCTTACCCCTAGAGGACCAAGTCCCTTGCTTGAAGAGCAAGCAAGCTCCATTCTTCACTCCATCCTAGGGAAAGGGTTTCCACGGTCACTTTCCACCTATCCATTGACATATACTTACAAGTGATTCCTACACTACCGGGACTCCTCCCATTGGTGGAAGTCTGTAAAGAGCAGGGAGACTTAGCTGTGGTGACAGTGGACTAAGCCTCCGTCATTGCCCTTAACCTAACAGTTGCCCTCTTAGGAACCCCTTTAGGTCCCCTGCTGGTTTGAGTGGTAACAAAGCCCATAATGCATATACGTTAGACAGTTTCTCGTCAATCATATCACATGATAAATGCACGGCAGTGTATGTTCAGTTTGCTACCATAAGCACATGAAAAGCATGGTCACAGGTATGCTCTTCAAACTGCAATATACCACTGTCCAAAGCCAGAACTTGAAGGTTGATTAATGAGAAACACTTTTAATTTGTCACTGTCACAAAGCTGCGGGATTGAATGAAGCTAGAAATGAGGCTGCACCAAAAAGGATTAGACTCCAGGCAACTGACAACTGTGTTAGTGTCAATGTTGATCGATCCTAACTGCAAGTCTCAACTTGATGCCTGAAATGATAGGTGTCTGCTCAGATTTTTTTCACGGAGAAAAAACAATAGTCTTTGAATTAAAAAATGAAGCTGTTACATTCATCCAAGATACAGACCCTGCAATCCCTGCAATAGCAACAAGACAGACCAACTAATTCAGAAAGCATGTACATCAGATAGAACCAGAAAAAACCCCACCCAGCAGATAAGAGCCACATTGATACAGAAAATAGCTGCATGTGACAGCAAAGAAAACTGGAAGGGACAGAGGCCCCATACAACAGCAGAACAGGGGAAGACAGAGCATCAAGCGAAAATGAAGTGTCCAGAACTAGACATAGACCCCTGCATAAGCAATCAAAATGTATCTACCCAGGATGAACCGAGGACCCACGCTTGGAGAGCCGATTTGCTAAGGTATTCTGCTCTCGGAAAATATGGCGGAAAGAGAGAGAATGAAAAAAGGTCTACATAGTGGAGATTTGCTCCATCCAATGGCTCAAGGATGGAATCATGAATGACAAGAGAGCAGCCACCCTGAGCCCAATCGATAGTCACTTTGGAATCCCCAAAGATGATGATGTTGTCCACCGCTAGCCATAAAGCATATCTTAGGACTCCCCAGATGGCAAGCACCTCAGCTCGCTAGTTAGAGCCGGAACCTCCAGACCAGGAGAAGTGATAATGATGTGAAGGAGATAGGGAGATAACAGCTCTACACCCACAGACACCTCCCTCAGAGGCACCATCAAAGAAACCCTTTGGAAAGCTATGTCCCAAATCTTTGAAAGTCCCGTCACTCTTTTTTCTGCTGGGAGAGAGAGGTCCAATCTCCAAAAAATGCTCAACATTTCCGAGGGAAGTTTGTCTCCCTCAGATTCGGAACAGCGTAGTGAAAGATGTGCGCATTCAGACTTCGCCAGATTGCCCAAAAGAAATACAGAGGTATGGACCTGTATAATCTGTTCAGATTTTAATAGGGCCGATCGAATAAAAGGCTGGTCACAAATCTTCGGTCCCTCCTTTCAATAGCCATACAATCATGTATTTGAATTGAGGAGGTTACTGCTGTTCATGAGTTTGATGGTAAGAAGGTGGTTGATTTATTATGAGTCAGGACGTGCTGTACAAGCCATGTGCCTACTTAGACCTATTAAACTTTAAACTTATGAGAGAACACTGTATCCACTTATATCATCTTCATATAAACTCTTTTGGAGGAAGATGAACAGAAAGTTGGATCCTCAGACCTATTCAAATCAATGATGTGATTATGTCTTCCCTCATGTGAAAGTGTTGATAAGAAGGATATGAAATTTTCTTCTTATAGCAATATTTGTATTCTATCGTGTTAGATGACATGATCGACAATTGGGTCATTGTTATTTCGTAGACATTTTAGCTTTAAAATAACGATAATTTGGATCATAAATACTTTTATGGCATTAAAGGTTAGTTTGTACGTTTTTTATTTAAGTTTGTACAACTGTTTTCTGGCATACTAGAATGGTGCAAAGTTAAATTATTATTATAACTTGGTTTTTCTTGGGGCATCAGAGGCTAAATGACTAGCAAATGGTATTTTATTCTTGTTTTTAATTTACATCTTGATCATTTGTAATACGTCATAAATTTCCTTGGATGAACTTGCAGGCAAATGTGGCAGAGATTGATTTCGACTATCTAGGATATGCAAAGGAGAGATTTAAGCTCTACTACCAACATGATCTTTAAAATACAAGCACTGTAAAATTTGAGCATCAGCTTGAAAGGAAGCCTTTCCTCTACTCTTGATCTGTAGATAGTTATAATATCAATGGGATTTATGGGTATCATAATATGATACTGAAGATATTTTACACTGAAATTTAAGGGTTGATTCTTCCACAAATGTACACAAGTTCTTTTTTCCCTTCATAGTTCTCTTTTTCTTGTTTATTTTTCAACGGTTGCATTCAGTACAACTACTTTATCATATATAAGCAATGCAGTATTATGTCCTCCAAAGATCCCGATAATATTAATTTAGCTAACGTCATTAATATGTTGCCATGTGGAAGAGAGACGTGCAATGAATCATGCCCTGTGCCAATTGAATCTCCTTGTACCATCTTCCTTGTAGCAAATGTCAAAAATACGAAAGCCAATTGGGCATGATAAATTGATATCATAAAGAACTCACTCGCAATTAGAGATGGAGAGCATGATAAATGAAATTGTAGAGATGGAGAGCATGATAAATGAAATAAGACAATTTAAGGGATAAATCATTCTAATATAAACTAAATATTTATTCAATATGGCCAAACAAAGAATAGAAAGGATTAAACATAATCCATGCTTAAGGCACCCATGTTTTCACTGTGGCATGGGAGGTCTACGCCAACCAATAATGAATTTTAATCATCACAATATCATTTACCAATTCACTTCATATCAATCCTAGTGACCTGAGTGACACTATGAATCCAAAAAGTTCAAATGAAAGGGTGGGGGAGGTTTGAATGGTGAAAATATAGATAGCCTACCTCTACACGTACACGTACACGCCCCAGAAAGTTAGTGATAAAATCTCAAAGAAGCAAGATACCATGAAAAATGCAACTATCAGTTTCAAGAATATATATAAAGCCTCAAACCAACCATGTTTATGGTTACAAACATCCTATGATCATTGCTCTCCCCAACTCATAGTGGAGACATCTCAAACGAAATTATATCATTTGAGAAGAGGGGTTATCTCCTAAATATAACTTTGGAAATTAGCAACGCCGATTGTAATCTTTATACGGATCAATTCAAATTCTGAGTGAATTATACCAAACTTGTTTGGATTTCATCAAGAAGGCCTATAAAATGAAAGAGTTCCTAAAAGTAGAGTTCAATCATAGTTATGTGAACTAAATGTTGGCCATGTTACCCTTCATTTCAGCAGGGATACATACAATTATTTTCATTTTCAATAACACCTTTGTTAGTCCAACAAGATGCAAGTCAAATGCCTTGTAGGCCATGTGACATTATGTATTATGGTATCTTAGGCCTATTATGGTCATCCATTCCATGTCCTCTTAAACTCCACTCTTAGGTACTTTCTTCATGGATAGGATTGGAGGGCTTAAAGGAGCCATTGATTTTTGTATGGTGATCACAGTTGTAGGGTCAGTCTAGCCCATGTCTTGCACACCTATGTCTTTTTCACATGGTCATGTGTCATAGAGTCTATATTAATCTTTTGGGCCATGGTCCAACTTATTTCAATTTTTCCACATGGCAGTCTCATAGTTCACAACATTCCATGCTTTATAGGGCAATATACAAATCCTAATGCACAATTCTCCTAGAATCAAAATTCAATAGTGACTCAAAATGTTCATCAAGAGGCACACTTGACAGGCCACATTGAAATTTTGGCAAAAGTAGGTTATTTCAAGCAAAATCGTTTCTTTAAGATGGCCATACTATCTATCCTAGCCACATGGGGGTAAAAATGTCCAAAAGAAGGTCATTCCTTGACATTCATGGACAAAATTTACATCAAAGTTTAAGTAAATCACACTCTAGAGAAAACCTAGATGCCATAATCAATCAAATAAAGCAAGGTGTTACCCATGCCCACAAAAATCAACTTCATTTCTAGCTCACTTGGCAAGATTTAGGTGGACTTAGAGGTAACATCCTAGGTCCAAATTGGGCAAGTGATAGCTAGTTGGTTTCCTCGTGACATGGCCTTGGACAACACAGGTTTGGAATTTTCTCCATAAGGTAGTTTTTGGAATTGGTTAAAACACATGCAAATTGGCACATGGGGAAAAAGGTGGCAAAACAAGATCCATCTTTGACATGTTAAGATAAACTTTATGTCAAAAATTATGTAACTTGTTTCTAAACAAAATCCATGTGTCAGATTTTGCAAATAATCAAGGGAATTGGAGATCTAGCAAATCAACCCCCTCTTGTGGGTGAATTTTTAATGCAAAAAAAGTAACTTTGTCTCCAACATCTAGATGACAAGCCAAATAATATTATTTTGGGAAAGTCAAACTAGTTGTTGTTGAGAAATTAAGGCGTTTAATTCAATTTCTCTTCTTGATAATTACTTGTGAACTTACTATCCTTCTTTTACCTAGATCTTATCTTTGATAACTTATTATGTCTTTCATCAAGTCAATTATCAAAACACAAGAGACACAAAGTTTAGGCTCTTTAAACCAGGGCCAAAACCTCTCCCTCTTGGAGAGGAAAACCCTAAAATAATTCTTCTTATATATCTTCAATTGACGAGTAGCATAACCATGACCTAGACCCTTGACTTCTGTATGCCTCCAAGACCTTGTCACTGCTCTTCTAGCCTCCTTAAGATGATCTTCCTTTTTTGCACTATATTACACCAGTATTAGGGAGACTCGGTCCCTAGTATAACAACCTTCAGTGATGTGCTTCCTTTCGTTCTTCCTTTTATCTAACCTCGACCTTTAAGAGAATCCTTCTTGGTCCTTTTCTTGCACCCTAGATGCCCAAAGACGATGATATCTTCTTGTAGTAACCCTTCTTCACGTTGTTTATACTATTGAGATAAGCCCAAGATCGAGGCTTCTACATCCTTACTTGTCTACTGATTATGATCTCCTTCATGCACTAGATTGCAAACTAATATGACTGAGATCTTGACCTCTTCTTCGCATACACTAGTAGCCTTTCCTTCTGCGGTATCTTCCTTCTCTTCGCACTGCAGTTCAGACTTCTATATCAAATTTATACCCAAAACAAATATAAACGAGATCATATTTTCCTTCGCTGAACTGCCTCCTTTCTTCGCATAAAACTCAGATGCCATCTCACACTTCTTGCTGCAGACATTTTTTGAAAACTTCTTGGTGTAATGAGGCCGTAGTCCATTCTTTTATAGGGACTCTCTCCTATCCGAGGCCGACATTATCTCTGCTGGAAGGCCAACTTGTCAAGGGGTGTATTCAACACATTTGAGTCGACTTTAAGGAGCATGATTGACAAGGTCTTGGAGCACACAAATTACATCAATATTTGTCCTTCACAAGTGTAACACTTCTTCATAGACATGACTCTTAATTATATATATTTATGACAAGATGACAAACCCCTAAAGACATCAAGAAGAAGTCTTTGACCTATGATAAAAAATTCCTTGGTCATAAAATCCACGAGGCAAGTATTACAATATACATTTTATTATCGTTGTATTATTCATTACATAAATTCATAATTACAAGTCATTATGAAGACTGAACCTAGTTACACTTTCCAACGCTCCCTCTTAAGTAGGGAGGTATTCATCATGGTACATGGTCACTCTCAATTTGAAGAATCTCATAAGAAGAATCTAATTGGTAATCCCATCTGTAGCATAATATCAACCAACATTGTCACAGTGCAAGGCCTTGACTAGCAACTCCATCTCTACACAAGACCATGAGCTACAATGCTGGTGAGACCAATGACGAGTAGCCACCCTCATCATTGTCTCTCTTGGATCATATTGTTAATCCAAGTTGTCATTGACGGCAACAGGTTGAAAGACATTGATGGCAACATGGAAGATATCATTTGAAGTTTCTCCTACATGATGGTGCTATGACCCCATAATTGATAAGCCAAACAATGGAAAAGACAAATGAAGAAAAAGCCAAGCAATGGAGAAGGCACTCTGTCACAAAGAAAAATTAAGGACAGTCACAAAGAAAAATTGTCTTTACCTTCTTAAAGGCATCCTTCCAAATTGACACCTATGTCATTTCTTAGAGCATATTTTTGTCTTTCCGATGAGCTATCACTTGACCCGAAACTCCATGCCGTTTGGGAGATATAAATTTTTCAAATTAAGGATATATTTATGTTTTTGAGCAGACCTATGCTCAGGGATACAAGTCGGCCTCCAAACAAGGTCATAAGAAGGCTATATATATACAATTCGTACTCATTTATCAAACACAGATTTTGGTGGTCAAGCACAGTACTCGGTTATAAAACATTCACCACAGAAACTCAGTTCACAACTCGTGAACTTTCAAACATCAAGAAGGAGCCGATACGAAGCATATTTATGAAGTCTACAGCCGCTGATTTGAATGCGAATATAAGCCCGGGGTCTGTGAGAGTATACGAGCCTCAGAACTGTGTGTGACTACAGCCTCGGACCTCTGTGAATATTCAGTGGGTCAGCCTTGATGTGAAGCTCAGATCAGTTACAATCATCCTGTACCAGCCTCGAACTTGTCTGCAATTACAATGACTGTAGTGGCTCAGATTGCTTCACAGATTTATGGTTCAGAGAGGAACCCAGAACAATCCTATAAATCTTGGATTTGTGTCATATTTTTGATATAGAACTCAAACTAAAGCTCAAAGATTCGGATCAGTGTTCGAAAAGCTCAGCATTGTAACATCCATGGAGGAGATGTGAGTTAGATCTGTTGTAAGTGCATCTTGGATAATAAAAGAAGTTCAGATTTGTGAGGAACAGTCACCTACTCAGACTGTGTGAAGAAAAAACTCGGGTTGAAGAAGTCCTGTGGAATAATTGTTACAACAGTCAAGCATTTGTAGACAAGGACAATCACATATAACAGAGGACTCTTGAAAACATTTTATTGGACAGTCAAGAACAACTTTGGATCAAATTAATTGAATAGTGAAGAATCTTGTTGAATACACTTAAGTACATCACAAACTTTCTCTCTAAAGATTTCTGAAGGATTGGTGTCCTTGGAGTAGGACCTCCTAAACACAAGGTTGGTGCCTTGAGAAGATAGGGTTGAAGCCCTAAGTCTGGAGCATGTCAAAAGTCAATTGGTGTAACTAATCTGGGACAGATTACTTGTTTTTTATTAAGGGTTGGTGCCTTCTCTCTCATCTGTGCCAACAATACAAAGGATTGAGTTCTCTTTAAAAAATATATATATATATATATATATATATATATATATATATATAGTAAATCTTTGGCAGCAGTATGTTAGGTCCCTATATTACTAGTATAGTCACTTATTGTTATTAGTGTAACCCCCTTATTGTTATTATTGTACCCTTGTAACCCCCATTTTGTTATTATTGTGCCCTTAAATTATTATTGTTAGGTCCGCTAGGATTACATTGTGGCCCACTAGGATTACATTATGGCCCCATGGACTCCTATATATAGAAAGGAGGTTTTGTAAATTGTATCATCCAAGAATTTTTCATTTATGTAATGTATTGGAGGTTTCCCCCTCGAAGTGGCTTATTTCTAAGGCGTTGATATCTCTTTTCTTCTATTTTTTAAGCTGGTTACACAACATTTGGTATCAGAGGTTTGGATTCTAGGGTTTAGCTGCTCCAAACAGGTCATCGTGGAATTTTCGCTATAACTTTGTTTCTACGAAGTTTCAGAAGCTGAAATTTTTAGGGTGCGAAGCTGAAATCCTGAGGAATATTTTCTAAAAATTTTAGAGCTTGGTTCGCAATATTTTCGGAGATATCATCTGTGGAAGTTAGGTATTTTTTCAAGCTCCTAAACAGGTCATCGTGGAATTTTCGCTATAAAATTTTTTCTACGAAGGTTCAGAATCTGAAATTCATATGGTGCGAAGCTGAAATCCTGAGGAAATTCGTCAAAAAATTTCAGAGCTTGGTTCGCAATATTTTTGGAGATATGATCTGTGGAAGGTAGTGCTTTTTCGGGCTCCTGAATTTCATCTCAAAGAGGTGATCGTGGGAAAAGTTCAATAACTCTCTCTCTGGGCAGTGGATTTGAGTGCCGTAAAAATTGGTTGCAAGTACTGGAACAACTGTGGTTTCTTGGCTATCAATTTCGAGAGACAAGGGCCAAGAAACGGTGACACGTGGCAAGTCCTACAAGTTTTGCTCTACTAAGCAGGTCAAAATTAGGTCATTGTGGGAGATTGGACACACAACTTTGTATTGGAGAATCAAATTAGATAAGACCTGTGGGATTTGAAAGAAGCTTCAGAGGGCTACTACAGGGATAAATTTAAGATATTTAAGATTTTCAATTACATCGATAATTCAATTTCAATATCGAGCTCCTCAAAGCAAGTAAAGGTGTGTATTCTTTTTCCGAATTGCATAAGTCTTGTTTGAAGAATCAAGTTGAATTGATTCCAAGGGAATATTGTAGAATAGGTATCAATATTGGATTCTAAAATGGCACCTAAAAAAAATTCAACACCCATTAAGCCTTCAGAAGGCTCTACCATGACTCATGAAGATGAAGAATTGCAACATGATCTATCAAAATTACAAGAGCAAGTGCAACAAATTTCACTTTCGCAAAGAGCAACAAAAAATGAAATGGAAGTTTTGAAGAAAGGCGTGGAAGTGAAGATGGACGGTTTGAAGAAAGGCATGGAAGCTAAGATGGATGGCATGGAAGTGAAGATGGACGGTTTGAAGAAAGGCGTGGAAGCTAAGATGGATGGCGTGGAAGCTGGCATGGAAGCTAAGATGGATGATCTAAAATCAAACATCAAAGATTTGACAAAGTTGATACAAGAAATGTTTCCTAATGGTGAAAAGATAGTAGAAGAACCTCATGATGAGAACAAAATAAATGTTAATCGTGATTTCATAAACTCTAATATTGGCGGGAAGAACCACCATATTCCAAAAATGGATATGAGGAAGTTTGATGGAAAGGATCCTGTAACATGGATACTACAGATGGAGCAATATTTTGATTTCCATAATGTGCAAAACACACAAAAGGTATGCATTGCAACTTTGCATTTAGAACAAAATACATTTGTATGGTATCGATGGCTTTGCTCCCGTAAAAAAATTGTCACTTGGTCAATTTTTACGGAGGAAATGATAGCACATTATGAGGATACAAAGAGCAACACCTTCTTTAACCAATTGATAAATCTCAAACAAAAGGGTTTAGTGGGGCAGCACATTGAGGACTTCCAAAAATTGAATATAAGGGTAACTGATCTTACAGAGGAACACAGGATTGATCTCTTCCTAGGCACTTTAAAGGATAGCATCCAACATGAAGTTCGCGTTTTGGAACCTGATTCATTGGAGAAGGCATTCAGGTTGGCAAGAAAAGTTGAATGTAAAATTATGGCAACAAGGAAGCCTACCACTCAATTCTATAAAGAAGGAAGTGTGGCTACGCTTAGATTTCCACAACCTACAAGGTTGACACCACAAAAATTGGAAGAAAAAAGGGAAAAAGGGCTTTGCTACAGTTGTGATAGAAAATACACTAAAGGTCATAAGTGTGCTGAGAAGAAATTATTTTACATAGATTGTGAAGAGGAAGAAGAAAATGAACAAGAAGAGGATATACACCAGGAACCAGCCCTAGAAGAGGAAGAAATGAATCCGGCCATATCGTGTAATGCATTGGCAAGAATTACCACTCCTCAAACTCTCAAGATAGAAGGACAAATCAAGAAGAAAAAGGTAATAGTGTTGATTGATTCAGGTAGCACCCATAATTTTATTCATTGTAAGGTAGCCAAGGAATTAAATTGTTTCCTATAACCAGCACTAGAATGTCAAGTGATGGTTGCAAATGGAGGAACTATAAATTTCTCTGGAAAATGCCATAATATTAAGCTAACCATGGGGGAATATGTATTGACTAGTTCAATGCTTTCCATTCCTATGGGAGGTGCTGATGTTGTACTAGGAGTACAATGGTTACAATCTTTGGGGACGGTAGCTTTTAATTTTCAAGAACTTTCTTGAAATTTTTTTCAGAAGGAAAGGAAGTCGAATTACGGGGTATTGAAGGGAAGCCAGGAAGGATAATAAGCTCTAATGTCATGACAAAGCTTCTAAAGAAAGAACAACGAGGCGTAATTGCACAATTATGCTCACTACAAGTTCCGACATCAAAATCATCTATTTCTGCAGATCTCCAACAAGTCTTGGACAATCATTCCAAGGTGTTTGAAACTCCCAAAGGACTCCCACCTATTCGTGATCATGATCATGCTATTCATTTGATTCCAGGAAGTGTTCCTCCAAACATCAAACCTTATAGATATTTACTTCCAAAAGAGCGAAATTGAACGTATGATTGCAGAAATGTTAGAGGCGGGTATAATTCAACCTAGTCAAAGTTCTTTCTCTGCTCCTGTAGTATTGGTACACAAGAAGGATGGATCATGGCGGATGTGTCCGGATTATAGGGAGCTCAATAAGCTCACCATTAAAGATAAATTTCTCATTCCTGTGATTGATGAATTATTGGATGAATTACATGGAGCAATTTATTTTACCAAGTTGGATCTTCGTTCGGGATATCATCAAATTAGAATGAAGACTGAAGATATTCCAAAAACAACATTTCAAACTCATGAGGGTCATTATGAATTTTTGGTCATGACTTTTGGCCTTACCAATGCACCTTCTACATTTCAAGGGTTGATGAATTCCATTTTCAAACCCTTCCTTAGAAAATTTGTGCTAGTATTTTTGATGATATACTAATCTACAGCAGGTCTTGGAAGGATCATGTTGAACATGTTGACAGGGTGCTCAAACTATTGCAGGAGAAACAATTATATGTAAAAACATCCAAATGTTTCTTTGGAGTACAAGAGGTGGAATATCTGGGTCATATTGTATCTCATGAGGGTGTTAAGGTAGACCCTAACAAAATTAAAGCCATTAAGGAATGGAAAGTCCCCACAACCATAAAGCAGTTGCGAGGATTTCTCGGGTTAACCAGGTATTATCGCAAGTTTGTTAAGAATTATGGGAGAATAGCAGCACCTCTAACAACATTATTGAAGAAAGATGCATTTTCATGGACTCCTGAAGCAACTAAGGCCTTTGAACATCTTAAAGAGGCAATGTGCCTAGCACCGGTCTTAGCTACGCCAGACTTCACAAAAGCCTTTATTGTGGAATGTGATGCCTCAGGAAATGGAATTGGTGCAGTTTTAATGCAGGAAGGAAGACCCATTGCTTTTGAAAGTCGTCCAATCAAAGGAAAGTATTTACAAAAACCTATTTATGAGAAGGAAATGTTAGCAATACTGCATGCACTAAAGAAATGGCGAACTTACCTAATGGGAAGACACTTTAAGGAAAAAACTGATCATGATAGTCTTAAACACTTTTGGAACAAAGACTATCTTCAGAAGAGCAGCAAAAATGGGTCACAAAGATGTTGGGTTATGACTTTGAAATAATCTACAAAAAAGGAAAGCTTAATGTTGTTGCAGATGCACTCTCAAGAAAGAATGAAGAGGTGGAAACATTGCTTTGTGCCATTTCTATTATCCAACCAGATTGGATAACTGAAGCAAGAGATGAATGGAAGAAGGACAAAGATGTATGGACACTCATTCAAAAGTTGCAGCAAGATCCTAGTACATCTGATACATTTAGTTGGAAAATGATTCCTTATGGTACAAAGATCGCTTATATCTTTGCAAGAATTCCCAACTAAAACAAAAGATTCTTCTGGAATTGCACACTTCTCCTTTAGGAGGACACTCAGGATTTTTAAAAACTTACCACAGGGTGAAGAAAGATTTTTTTTGGGATGGCCTTAAATCTGATGTTCAAAAGTTTGTGGCGGAATGTTTGGTTTGCCAGTAGAATAAAGTGGAGACAATTAAGACCCCGAGACTTCTACAACCTTTATCCATTCCAAGTCAACGTTGGGAGGAGATTTCAATGGATTTTATCACAGGTTTACCTAAGTCCAAAGGAAAGAGTGTCATCATGGTGGTAGTTGATAGACTTACCAAGAATGCACACTTTTGTGCATTATCTCATCCATTTAAAGCAAGTACAGTTGCTACTACATTTATGGATAGAATTCAAAAGCTACATGGAAGCCCAAGGGTTATTGTGAGCGACAGAGATCCCATTTTTACTGGAAATTTTTGGACGGAGTTATTTTCTTGTTTGGGTACTCAATTAGCTCATAGCTCATCTTATCATCCTCGATCTGATGGTCAAACTGAGATAGTAAATAAATGTTTGGAAGGATATCTTCGTTGTTTTGTATCTGATAAACAAAAACAATGGGTCAAGTGGTTACCTCTCGCTGAATGGTGGTATAACACTTCCTTCCATACTGCAGCAAAAATGACCCCATTTATGGCACTTTATGGATATCATCCACCATCGATCACATCATCTTTAACGGAAAATTCGAAGGTTCAAGCAGTGGAAGATCACATCGAGCATCAACAAGAAGTTCTCCAACTCTTAAAGGATAACCTGAATTTGGCACAAAATCGAATGAAACAACAGGCAGATCAACATCGTAGCGAGAGAAGTTTTGATGTAGGAGATTGGATATTTTTACGGCTACAACCATACAAACAAATGTCCCTCAAGCAAGCAAAGAAGGATAATAAATTATCGCCAAAGTACTATGGTCCTTACAAGGTGTTGCAAAAGATTGGTACTATGGCATACAAATTGGAGCTTCCTGCTTCTTCGCGAGTACATCCAGTTTTCCATGTTTCATGCTTAAAGAGGGTTATAGGTGAAAATCTTCCAGTTCAAACAATATTTCCAGAACTTGATGAGGAAGGAAAAATCATATTGGAACCTGAAGCGGTCACGAAAACAAGAACTCGACAACTACGGAATCGATCAATTTCAGAGTATCTCATCAAGTGGAAGAACTTACCCACTGAAGATTCTACATGGGAGGATGAGAATTTTATACAAAAGCACCCAGAGCTACTCAAGCATTGAGGACAACACTTTTTTTGAAGGAGAGGGGCATGTTAGGTCCCTATATTACTAATATAGTCCCTTATTGTTGTTAGTGTAACCCCCTTATTGTTATTATTGTACCCTTGTAACCCCCATTTTGTTATTATTGTGCCCTTAAATTATTATTGTTAGGTCGGCTAGGATTGCATTGTGGCCCACTAGGATTACATTATGGCCCCATGGACTCCTATATATAGAAAGGAGGTTTTGTAAATTGTATCATCCAAGAATTGTTCATTTATGTAATGTATTGGAGGTTGCCCCCTCGAAGTGGCTTATTTCTAAAGCGTTCATATCTCTTTTCTTCTATTTTTGGAGCTGGTTACACAACACAATAATTAACAATTGAAAAGAAATACTGATTCACCCCCCTCTCAGTATTTCCAACAATCGGTTTCAGAGCCAGCTTCTTCATTATCAGCGTAACAGCTAGAAGAAGGATTCTTAGGCACAATGAAAAACATGGAAGCAACAGGGAAACTCCCTATCTTTGATGGAACAAATTTTAGTTTATGGAAAAAGAGGATGTGCTACTATCTAATGTCTCTTGGCCCTGAAGTATGGAACTCTGTTTTGGATGGATACAAAGCTCTCGCTGGTCTTCCAACTAATCCAGATGAAAGAAAATCCTACATTGCTAATGCCAAAGCTTTAAATTCCATCACTAGTGGAGTCACCGATTCTGAATTTACGAAAGTCATGAACTATGATTCGGCCAAAGAAGTATGGGATAAATTGGTTTCGCTATATGATGGGGACTCTAAAGTTAAGAAAGCAAAGTTTCAAACCTATAGAAGACAATTCGAGAGTCAGAAAATGGATGATGAAGAAGATATTGCATCATACTTCCATAGAGTAGCTGAAGTGGTTAACTCTCTTAAAGGACTAGGGGAAAATATTGAAGAAAGCACCATAGTTCAAAAAACCTTGAGATCACTTCCTGACAGATTCGACTCCAAAGTAAGTGCCATAGAAGAAATGAAGGACCTAGATACTCTCAAGATGGATGAACTTCATGGAATTCTTATTGCCTATGAGATGAGGAAAGGGATCCCAAATTTCGAAGAAGCAACTTTCAAAGCCTCAAAATATACAAAAGAAGGAAAAGGATGGAATTATAACTGCGATGAATCAGATACTGAAAACGAGTTAGCTCAATTTGTATGAAGACTAAAAAGGGGATCTAAGCTAAAAGGTAAGTACCCTATTATTTGTTTCAATTGTGGAAGAATAGGTCATTATGCTGCATAATGTCCTCATAAACATGATAGTGATGATGAAAAGGACTCTAAAAGAATGATGTATAAGAAGAAAGGGTTTAATAAGAAGAACTTCTTCTCTAAACAAGATGAGTCTGATGAAGATGAATTCGTAGTCATAAAGAGGAAATCAACTAGAAATGTGCATCAGTACAAAGAAAGCGATGATGAATCAGATGAGGAAAGTAATTATGTTGGAAGCAAAGAAACACTAATCATGGCATTTACAAATGATGATGACTCGGAAATAGAAGATGAAAGAAACATGGATAGTTTGCTAATGAGTTCCATTGAAGAAAATGAGAACCTACAAAAGAAGATAATTTCTCTCAAAATAGAAAGAGAGGAAGCAAAAAGAAGGGAAAACTTCTTGAACATCAAGTTAAAAGAGAAGGATGATATCTGTGAAAAACGTGAAGCTCAAATAGTGTCCCTAAGAAAGGAATTGAAGCAAATCAAAAGGAGTTGGCAAAGCTCTCAAGCTCTTGACAACATTCTTAACACTCAAAGAACTCAACATGACAAGTCTGGAATTGGTTTCAAAGGAGAATCATCAAGTACGAAGAATAATGCCAGAAGTTATGCTGATGTACTCTCTTGCCATCCAAAAGAAGAAAAACGTTCTCAGGAAAAAGGTCACATCTCAAAACAAAGATTTGAAAAAGCAACTCCAAGGAAGAATGCTGATTCAAGCTATGGATACTACAACAGGTATCAAACTATTTTTCTTGGGAATTGTTACAATTGTAAAAACTTTGGGCATCAAGCTAAGCATTACAAGGCTCATAAGAATGAAGCACCAATATTGAATAATCAACCAAACCAACGGCATGGGCCTAAAGAGTAAGAACAAATCAAGACTTACAATTCCTTTGATCCTTTGGCTAAGTTTGATCCGTCTTTCTCATTATGTGATGATTATGATCATAATGAACAAAATTGCCCTCTCAAAAGGTAAAATGCTAAAAACGTAAATCTCAAAACTAATAAATGTGGCCTAGGTCTATGTGCTCATAGTGAAGAAAATCATTGGTTCATGGATAGTGGATGCTCGAGACATATGACAGGTGTTCAAAGAGGTTATCTCTGTTGAACAGAAAAATGAATGTGTCTTTGGAGGTGGATGTATAAAATCTTCAGGAAAAGGGACACTACTGCTGTGAATGGACTAGGAGAGGCTCAAAATACACCTTTCTTTGGTAGAGAACAATACTGTCCTCCTTAAGTGTCGGCCAGATTTGGCGACCAAGGACATAATTTGTCTTTGGTACAAAAATTGTGAGGCATCTGGGGCTACATCACTCGAGAGCTTGTGGCGAAAGGGGTAAGAACGCCAGATAATGTTTACATTCTTAGTAAAATCCAAGAAGATAAATGTTAAGTCAAACATATGAAAGTTGGTTATGGCACAAGCGATTGGGGCATACAAGTTTTGATAACCTAGTAAACATCAGCAAAATTAATGCAGTAAGAGACATTCCAAAAATGTACAAGCCAAATCAAGTTGTATGTGGCCCATGCCAACATGGAAAGCAAACCAGAACTAGCCACAAAACTAAGGAGTTCTCAACATCAAAACCTTTGGAAATCATTCATGCAGATTTGTGTCGGCCAACTAGAACTCTAGCTCTTCAAGGTGAAAGGTACTTTTCTCTATTTGTTGATGACTATAATAGAATGATCTGGATATATTTCATAAAATATAAATCCGAAGCATTTGAATGTTTTAAGAATCTTAAGGCTCTCATTGGGAATGAGAAAGATTCCAAGATTAAATGTCTTAGAACGGATAGAGGAGGAGAATTCACCTCAAAAGAATTTGATGAATTCTGTAAAGAGCATGGAATCGAAAGAGAACTCTCTACTGCTAGGACACCCCAGCAAAATGGAATTGGTTGAAGAAGGAACCGCACCATTCAGAAATGGCTAGGACAATGCTACTACTTACGATTTTCAAACCAAAATTAAGAGAAGCGGTTAGCTGCAGTTTATACCTTAATCACTATTTGAGACCAAATAATGAAAACACTCCCTTCTGAATTATGGAATCGCACACTTCGATGAAATATTTCAGAATATTTGGAAGCAAATGTTTCATAAAAATAAATGATGACTCACCAGGTAAATTTGATTCTAGAACTGATGAAGGAATATTTCCTGGTTACTCCACTAGGAGAAAATCTTACAAATGTTACAATAATCGTCTACGAAGAATAGTGGAAAGCATTGATGTGAATATTGATGGATGCCTTCCAGAAAAAAGAATTGAAGATCATGAAGTTGAGTCTTTCTTTGAACAAAGTGAAGAAGAAGAACCTGAAAGAGAAGAGGAGAATGAAGAATCTCAAAGTGAACCTCAAAATGAATCTTCACAAAATCCCTCCAATATCAAGTTTGTTCAAAGATATCATTCGAAAGAACAAGTCATCGAAAATATAGATGAAGGAATCCAAACTCGAAGAAGAATGATAAGCACCCCAAGAAAAGATGATGTGGCTCTATTATCTTCAATAGAACTTGAAAATTTTTCTCAAGCAAGCAAAGATCCTTATTGGATAAAGGTCATGGAAGAAGAAATGTCTCAAATTGAAAAAAATCAGACTTGGGAACTAGTACCTAGCCCAAAAGATAAAAATATAATTGGAACAAAATGGGTATTCAAAAACAAGATGAATGAAGATGGACAAATCATCAGAAATAAAACCAGACTTGTCTACAAAGGATACTCACAAATCGAAGCAATTGACTTCGAAGAAACCTTTGCACCAGTAGCTCGAATGGAAGCCATAAGAATGTTTTTAGCATTTACTTGCTCAAAAGGATTCAAGGTTAATCAAATGGATGTAAAATCAACATTCTTGAATGGAGATCTCAAGGAAGAAGTTTACATGGAGCAACCAGAAGGATTTGATCTTGTTGATGGAAAAGACTTTGTATGCAAACTAAAAAAGGCCTTGTATGGATTAAAACAAGCCTCTAGAGCATGGTATGCTAAGTTGGATCACTAATTGCAACAAGAAGATTTGAAAAAGGGAGTGGCAGATAGCAATCTCTACATGAAGATGGAGAAGGAAAAACTTCTGATCACTCTTGTTTACATTGATGATCTAATCTTTGCTAGCAATGATGAAGAAATGAGCCATGAATTTGCTCTAAATATGTCCAAAAAATTCAAGATGTCAATGATCGGTGAGTTGTCTTACTTCCTTGGGCTACAAATATCTCAAACTTCTGCAGGCATGTTTATATCTCAAGCAAAATATCTTAAAGAAATGCTTAAAAGATATGGGATGGAAGATTGTGCACCAATGAGCACACCAATGACCACAGATTGTAAATTAAGCAAAGACGATGATACCCCTCAAATAGATGCAACACTTTACAGGTCAATAATTGGAGCTCTCCTATACTTAACTGCTATAAGACCAGATATTATGCAAGCAGTAGGAATGGTAGAAAGATTTCAGTCAAGTCCTAAATAATCCCATCTAGCAGCTGTGAAAAGAATTCTCAGATATCTGAAAGGAACAACTGACTTCGGTCTTTAGTATCCTAAGAGTTCAACTCTTATTGTGACAACTTATTCTGATGTTGATTGGGTCGGAAGCGTGGATGATTGTAAAAGCACCAGTGGAAATGCATTCTTTATGGGAAATTGTCTTGTATCTTGGCTCAGCAAAAAGCAATCACCTATACCCCTTTCTACAGCTGAAGCCGAATATATAGTTGCTGCTGATTGTTGTACACAAATTCTATGGATGAAGGAAGCCTTGAAGGATGTCAACATAGAAACTAAGCAACCAATTACTATTCTTTGTGACAATACTAGTGCCATCAGTCTTTCAAAGAATCTAGTAATGCACTCAAGAACCAAACATATTCCAATCAAATACCACTTTCTCCGTGAACAAGTTGTTGAAAACAACATCAGGTTGGAATACGTTAATACAAAAGAGAAAATTCTTGATATCTTTACAAAACCCCTTCCACGAGAAGCATTTGAGTATCTTCGCCAAAAGATGGGTGTCATTGCTCTTGCATCACATTAAATCAAGTAGCATGTCAGGGGTACGGTATGTTAGGGGGAGCAGCATGACAGGGGGAGCATTTTGGCACCCCATTGCCATTGATGTCAAAGGGGGAGAGAAGAAAAATATTGCCATACAATGACAAAGGGGGAGATTGTTAATCCAAGTTGTCATTGATGACAACAGGTTGAAAGACATTGATGGCAACATGGAAGATATCATTTGAAGTTTCTCCTACATTATGGTGCTATGACCCCATGATTGATAAGCCAAACAATGGAAAAGACAAATGAAGAAAAAGCCAAGCAATCGAGAAGGCATTCTGTCACAAAGAAAAATTAAGGACAATCACAAAGAAAATTTGTTTTTACCTCCTTTACACCTATGCCATCTCTTAGAGCATATTTTTTTCTTTCCGATGAGCTATCACTTGACCCGAAACTCCATGCCGTTTGGGAGATATGAATTTTTCAAATTAAGGATATATTTCTATTTTTGAGCCGACCTATGCTCAAGGATACAAGTCGGCCTCCAAACAAGGTCATCAAAAGGCTATATATATACAATTCGTACTCATTTATCAAACACAGATTTCGGTGGTCAAGCACAGTACTCGGTTATAAAACATTCACCACAGAAACTCAGTTCACAACTCGTGAACTTTCAAACATCAAGAAGGAGCCTATACGAAGCATATTTCTGAAGTCTACAGCCGCTGATCTGAATGGGAATATAAGCCTGGGATCTATGAGAGTATACGAGCCTCAGACCTGTGTGTGACTACAACCTCAGACCTCTCTGAATCTGCAGTGGGTCAGCCTTGGTGTGAAGCTCGGATTAGTTACAGTCATCCTGTACCAGCCTCAGACTTGTCTACAATTACAATGACTGTAGTGGCTCAGATTGCTTCACAGATTTATGGTTCAGACAGGAACCCAGAACAACCCTATACATCTGGATTTGTGTCATATTTTTGATATAGAACTCAGACTAAAGCTCAGAGATTCTAATCAGTATTTGAAAAGCTCAGCGTTGTAACATCCGTGGAGGAGATGTGAGTTAGATATGTTGTAAGTGCATCTTGGATAATAAAAGAAGTTCGGATTTGTGAGGAACAATCACCTACTCAGACAGTGTGAAGAAAAAACTCAGGTTGAAGAAGTCCTGTGGAAGAATTGTTACAACAATCAAGCATTTGTAGACAAGGACAGTGACATATAACAGAGGACTCTTGAAAACATTTTATTGGAAAGTCAAGAACAACTTTGGATCAAATTAATTGAATAGTGAAGAATCTTGTTGAATACATTTAAGTAAGTACATCACAGACTTTCTCTCTAAGGATTTCTGAAGGATTGGTGTCCTTGGAGTAGGAGCTCCTAAACACAAGGTTGGTGCCTTGAGAAGATAGGGTTGAAGCCCTAAAGGTCGGAGCCTCATTAAAGTCCAAGTTGGTGCTTGGAAAACAGGTTGGTGTCTGTTTCATTAAAAGGGTTGGTGCCCTTCTCTCATCTATTGTATACTATTATTAAAAAAGGATTGAAGTTCTCTTTAATTCTTAATATCATTATTATATATATATATATATCTCTGTCTTTAATTGTGAAGAATCTAACTGGAAATAATTAACAATTGAAAATAAATATTGATTCACCCCCCTCTTATTATTTCCAGCAATTGGTTTCAGAGCCAACTTCTTCATTATCAACCTAACAGCTGGAAGAAGAATTCTTAGACACAATGAAGAACATGGAAGCAACAAGGAAACTCCCTATCTTTGATGGAACAATTTTTAGTTTATGGAAAAAGAGAATGTCCTACTATCTAATGTCTCTTGGCCCTGAAGTATGGCACTCTGTTTTGGATGGATATACTCTGGTTTTGGCAGTCTTCTGACCCGGTCCGGACAGAAAAGAAAATCGACCATTTCATTACAGAAACTTTCATTCACATCATTAGTGGAATCAGGTTCAATTTCTGAAGATCATGAAATTCATGAAACTGACCTAAATGTAAAGAGAAGTTTGGGATAAATTGGTTTCTCTATATGATGGGGACTCGAAAGTTAAGAAAGCAAAACTTCAAACCTATAGAAGACAATTCAAGAGTTTGAAAATGGATGATGAAGAAGATATTTCATCATACTTCCTCAGAGTAGCTGAAGTGGTTAACTCTGTTAAAGGACTAGGGGAAAATATTGAAGAAAGCACCATAGTTCAAAAAATATTGAGATCACTTCCTGATAGATTCGACTCCAAAGTAAGTGCCATAGAAGAAATGAAGGACCTAGATACTCTCAAGATGGATGAAATTCATGGAATTATTATTACCTATGAGATGAGGAAAGGGATCCAAAATTTCAAAGAAGCAGCTTTGAAAGCCTCAAAATCTACAAAATAAGGAAAAGGATGGAATTACAATAGTGATGAATCAGAGACTGAAAACAAGTTAGCTCAATTTGTACGAGGAGTAAAAAGAGGATCTAAGCTAAAAGGTAAGTACCCTCTTATTTATTTCAATTGTGGAAGAATAGGTCATTACGCTGCAAAATTTCCTTAAAAAAATGATAGTGATGATGAAAAAGACTCTAAAAGAATGATGTACAAGAAGAAAGGGTTTAATAAGAAAAACGTCTTCTCTAAAAAAATCAATTTGATGAAGATGAATTCGTAGTCATAAAGAGGAAATAAACTAGAAATGTGCATCAATACAAAGAAAGCGATGATGAATCAAATGAGGAAAGTAATTATGTTGGAAGCGAAGAAATTCTATTCATGGAATTTACAAATGATGATGACTCAAAAATAGAAAATGAAAGAAACATGGATAGTTTTCTAATAAGTGCCATTGAAGAAAATGAGAATCTACAAAAGAAGATAATGTCTCTCAAAATAGAAAGAGAGGAAGAAAAAATAAGGGAAGACTTCTTGAACATGAAGTCAAAAGAGAAGGATGATATCTGTGAAAAACGTGAAGCTGAAATAGTGTCCCTAAGAAAGGAATTGGAGCAAATCAAAAGGAGTTGGCAAGGCTCTCTAACTCTTGGAAACATTCTTAACACTCAAAGACCTCAACATGACAAGTATCGAATTGGTTTCAAAGGAGAATCATCAAGTACGAAGAATAATGCCAGAATTTATGCTGATGTACTCTCTTGCCATCCAAAAGAAGAAAAGTCATCTCAGGTAAAAGGTCACATCTCAAAACCAAGATTTGAAAGAGCAACTCCAAGGAAGAATGTTGATTCAAGCTATGGATACTACAACAGGTATCAAACTATTTTTCTTGGGCATTGTTACAATTGTAAAAACTTTGGGCATCAAGCTAAGCATTGCAAGGCTCATAGGAATGAAGCACCAAGATTGAATAATCAACCAAACCAACTGCGTGGGCCTAAAGAGCAAGAACAAATCAAAACTTACAATTCCTTTGATCCTTTGCATAAGTTTGATCCGTCTTGCTCATTATGTAATGATTATGATCATAATGAACAAAATTGCCCTCTCAAAAGGGAAAAAGCTAAAAACGTAAATCTCAAAACTGATAAATGTGGCCTAGCTCTATGTGCTCATAGTGAAGAAAATCATTGGTTCGTGGATAGTGGATGCTCGAGACATATGACAAGTGACCAAAAGAAGTTTATCTCATTGAACAAGAAAAATGGAAATGTATCCTTTGGAAGTGGATCTGCTAAAATCACTGGAAAAGGGACTACTACCCTTGTCAATGGACTAGGAAAGGTTCAAAATACCTTGTTGATATAAGGGCTCAAAAACAATCTCTTAAGTGTCAGCTAGATTTGTGACCAAGGACATAATGTTGTCTTTAGTACAAAAAATTGTGAAATAAGAGACTCGTCCTCAGGAGAGCTTGTGGCGAAAGGAGTAAGAACACCAGATAATGTTTACATTCTCAGTAAAATCCAAGAAGATAAATGTTACTTAAGTCAAAAAGATGAAAGTTGGTTATGGCACAAGCGATAGGGGCATACAAGTTTTGACAACCTAGTCAACATCAGAAAAAATAATGCAGTAAGGGACATTCCAAAAATGTGCAAACCAAATCAAGTTGTATGTAGCCCATGCCAACATGGAAAGCAAACTAGAACTAGCCACAAAACCAAGGAGTTCTCAACATCAAAACCTTTGGAAATCGTTCATGCAGATTTGTGTGGGCTAACTAGAACTCCAGCTCTTCAAGGTGAAAGGTACTTTGCTCTATTTGTTGATGAATATACTAGAATGATGTGGATGTATTTCATAAAATATAAATCCGAAGCATTTGAGTGTTTTAAGAATCTTAAAGCTCTCATTGAAAATGAAAATGATTCTAAGATTAAATGTCTTAGAACGGGTAGAGGAGGAGAATTCACTTCGAAAGAGTTTGGTAAATTCTACAAAGAGCATGGAATCGAAAGAGAACTTTCTACTGCTAGGACACCCCAGCAAAATGGAGTAGTTGAAAGAAGGAACCGAACCATTCAAGAAATGGCTAGGACAATGCTACTAGCAGCTGATTTGCAACCAAAATTCTAGAGAGAAGCAGTTGGCACCGCAATTTATACCTTAAATCGAACTCAACTGAGACCAAATAATGAAAAGAGTCCTTATGAATTATGGAAAGGAAGACCTGCTTCAGTAAATTATTTCAGAATATTTGGAAGCAAATGTTTCATAAAAATAAATGATGAATCACAAGGTAAATTTGATTCTAGAACTGACGCAGGAATATTTCTTGGTTACTCCACTAGGAGCAAATCTTACAAATGTTACAACAATCGTCCACGAAGAATAGTGGAAAGCATTGATGTGAATATTGATGAAGGCCTTCCAGAAAAAAGAATTGAAGATCATGAAGTTGAGTCTTTCTTTGAACAAAGTAAAGAAGAAGAACCTGAAAGAGAAGAGGAGAATGAAGAACCTCAGAGTGAACCTCAAAATGAATCTTCACAAATGCCCTCCAAGATCAAGTTTGTTCAAAGATATCATCTGGAAAAACAAGTCATCGGAAATATAGATGAAGGAATCCAAACTCGAAGAATAATGATAAGCACCCCAAGAAAAGATGATGTGGCTCTATTATCTTTAATAAAACTTGAAAATTTTTCTCAAGCAAGCAAAGATCCTTATTGGATAAAGGCCATGGAAGAAGAAATGTCTCAAATCAAAAAAATTAGACTTGGGAACTAGTACCTCGCCCAAAAGATAAAAATATAATTGGAACAAAATGGGTATTCAAAAACAAGATGAATGAAGATGGACAAATCATAAAAAATAAAGCCAAACTTGTCTACAAAGGATACTCGCAAATCGAAGGAATTGACTTCGAAGAAACCTTTGCACCAGTAGCTCGAATGGAAGCCATAAGAATGTTTTTAGCATTTACTTGCTCAAAAGGATTCAAGGTTTATCAAATGGATGTAAAATCAACATTCCTGAATGGAGATCTCAAGGAAGAAGTTTACATGGAGCAACCAGAAGTATTTGATCTTGCTGAAGGAAAAGACTTTGTATGCAGACTAAAAAAGGCCTTGTATGGATTAAAACAAGCCTCTAGAGCATGATATGCTAAGTTGGATCACTATCTACAACAAGAAGGTTTCAAGAAAGGAGTGGTAGGTAACAATCTCTACATGAAGATGGACAAGGAAAAACTTCTGATCACTCTTGTTTATGTTGATGATCTAATCTTTGCTAGCAATGATGAAGAAATGAGCCATGAATTTGCTCTAAATATGTCCAAAAAATTCGAGATGTCAATGATCGGTGAGTTGTCTTACTTCCTTGGGCTACAAATATCTCAAACTTCTGCAGGCATGTTTATATCTCAGGCAAAATATCTTAAAGACATGCTTAAAAGATATGGGATGGAAGATTGTGCACCAATGAGCACACCAATGACCACAGATTGTAGATTAAGCAAAGACGATGATACCCCTCAAATAGATGTAACTCTTTACATGTCAATAATTGGAGCTCTCCGATACTTAACTGCTACAAGACCAGATATTATGCAAGCAGTAGGAATGGTAGCAAGATTTCAGTCAAGTCCTAAATAATCCCATCTAGCAGCTGTGAAAAGAATTCTTAGATATCTGAAAGGAACAACTGATTTCGGTCTTTGGTATCCTAAGAGTTCAACTCTTATTGTGACAACTTATTCTGATGCTGATTGGGCCGGAAGCGTGGATGATCGTAAAAGCACCAGTGGAAATGCATTCTTTATGGGAGATTGTGTTGTTTCTTGGCTCAACAAAAAGCAATCATCTATATCCCTTTCTACAACTGAAGTCGAATATATAGCTGCTGCTGATTATTGTAAACAAATTCTATGGATGAAGGAAGCCTTGAAGGATGTCAACATAGAAACTAAGCAACCAATTACTATTCTTTGTGACAATACTAGCGCCATCCGTGTTTCAAAGAATCCAGTAATGCACTCAAGAACCAAACATATTCCAATCAAATACCATTTTCTCCATGAACAAGTTGTTGAAAACAATATCAGGTTGGAATACGTTAATACAAAAGAGAAAATTGTTGATATCTTTACAAAACCCCTTCCACGAGAAGCATTTGAGTATCTTCGCTAAAATATGGGTGTCATTTCTCTTGCATCACATTAAATCAAGCAGCATGTCAGGGGTACAGTATGTTAGGGGGAGTAGCATGACAGGGGGAGCACTTTGGCATCCTATTACCATTGATGTCAAAGGGGGAGAGAAGAAAAATATTTCCATACAATGACAAAGGGGAAGATTGTTAATCCAAGTTGTCATTGATGGCAACAGGTTGAAAGTCATTGATGGAAACATGGAAGATATCATTTGAAGTTTCTCCTACATGATGGTGCTATGACCCCATGATTGATAAGCCAAACAATGGAAAAGACAAACGAAGAAAAATCCAAGCAATGGAAAAGGCATTCTGTCACAAAGAAAAATTAAGGACAGTCACAAAGAAATTTTTTTTTTACCTCCTTAAAGGCATCCTTCCAAATTAACACCTATGCCATCTCTTAGAGCATATTTTTGTCTTTCCGATGAGCTATCACTTGACCCGAAACTCCATGTCGTTTGGGAGATATGAATTTTTCAAATGAAGGATATATTTCTGTTTTTGAGCCGACTTATGCTCAGGGATACAAGTCGGTCTCCAAACAAGGTCATAATAAGGCTATATATATACAATTCATACTCATTTATCAAACACATATTTAGGTGGTCAACCACAGTACTCGGTTATAAAACATTCACCACAAAAACTCAGTGCACAACTCGTGAACTTTCAAACATCAAGAAGGAGCCTATACGAAGCATATTTTTGAAGTCTACAGCCGCTGATCTGAATGCGAATATAAGCCTGGGATCTGTGAGCATATACGAGCCTCAGACCTGTGTGTGACTACAACCTCAGACCTCTCTGAATCTGCAATGGATCAGCCTTGGTGTGAAGCTTGGATTAGTTACAGTCATATTGTACCAGCCTCGGACTTGTCTGCAATTACAGTGACTGTAGTGGCTCAGATTGCTTCACAGATTTATGGTTCGGACAGGATTCCAGAGCAACCCGATACATCTTGGATTTGTGTCATATTTTTTATATAGAACTTAGACTAAAGCTCAGAGATTCATATCAGTGTTTGAAAAGCTCAGCGTTGTAACATCCGTGGAGAAGATGTGAGTTAGATATGTTGTAAGTGCATCTTGGATAATAAAAGAAGTTCAGATTTGTGAGGAACAATCACCTACTCGGACTGTGTGAAGAAAAAACTCAGGTTGAAGAAGTCCTGTGGAAGAATTGTTACAACAGTCAAGCATTTGTAGACAAGGACAATCACATATAACAGAGGACTCTTGAAAAAAATTTATTGGACAGTTAAGAACAACTTTGGATCAAATTAATTGAATAGTGAAGAATCTTGTTGAATACACTTAATTAAGTACATCACAGACTTTCTCTCTAAATATTTTTGAAGGATTGGTGTCCTTGGAGTAGGAGCTCCTCCTAAACACAAGGTTGGTGCCTTAAGAAGATAGGGTCGAAGCCCTAGAGGTCGGAGCCTCATCAAAGTCCAAGTTGGTGCTTGGCAAACAGGTTGGTGCCTATTTAATTAAAAGGGTTGGTGCCCTTCTCTCATCTATTGTATACTATTATTAAAAAGGGATTGAAGTTATCTTTAATTCTTAATATCATTATTATATATATATATATATATATATATATATATATATATCTCTTTCTTTAATTTTGAAGAATCTAACTGGCAATAATTAACAATTGAAAAGAAATACTGATTCACCCCCCTCTCAGTACTTCCAACAATTGGTTTCAGAGCCAACTTCTTTATTATCAGCCTAACAGCTGGAAGAAGGATTCTTAGGCACAATGAAGTACATGGAAGCAACAAGGAAACTCCCTATCTTTGATGGAACAAATTTTAGTTTCTGGAAAAAGAGGATGTCCTACTATCTAATGTCTCTTGGCCCTGAAGTATGGCACTCTGTTTTGGATGGATACAAAGCTCCCACCAGTCTTCCAACTGATCCATATGAAAGAAAAGCCTACATTGCTAATGCCAAAGCTTTAAATTCCATCACTAGTGGAATCACCGATTCCGAATTTACGAAAGTCATGAACTGTGACTCAACCAAAGAAGTATGGGATAAATTGGTTTCGCTATATGATGGGGACTCTAAAGTTAAGAAAGCAAAGCTTCAAACCTATAGAAGACAATTGGAGAGTCTGAAAATGGATGATGAAGAAGATATTACATCATACTTCCTCAGAGTAGCTGAAGTGGTTAACTCTCTTAAAGGACTAGTGGAAAATATTGAAGAAAGCACCAAAGTTCAAAAAATTCTGAGATCACTTCCTGACAGATTCGACTCCAAAGTAAGTGCCATAGAAGAAATGAAGGACCTAGATACTCTCAAGATGGATGAACTTCATGAAATTATTATTTCCTATGAGATGAGGAAAGGGATCCCAAATTTCAAAGAAGCAGCTTTCAAAGCCTCAAAATCTACAAAAGAAGGAAAATGATGGAATTACAACTGCGATGAATCAGATACTGAAAACGAGTTAGCTCAATTTGTACGAAAACTAAAAAGGGTATCTAAGCTAAAAGGTAAGTACCCACTTATTTGTTTCAATTGTGGAAGAATAGGTAATTATGCTGCAAAATGTCCTCATAAACATGATAGTGATGATGAAAAGGAATCCAAAAGAATGATGTACAAGAAGAAAGGGTTTAATAAGAAGAACTTCTTCTCTAAACAAGATGAGCCCGATGAAGATGAATTCGTAGTCATAAAGAGGAAATCAACTAGAAATGTGCATCAGTACAAAGAAAGCGATGATGAATCATATGAAGGAGTAATTATGTTGGAAGTAAAGAAACGCTATTCATGGCATTTACAAATGATGATGAATCAGAAATAGAATATGAAAGAAACATGGATAGTTTGCTAATGAGTGCCACTGAAGAAAATGAGAATCTACAAAATAATATAATTTCTCTCAAAATAGAAAGAGGAAGAAAAAAGAAGGGAAGACTTGGGAATTGTTACAACTGTAAAAACTTTGGGCATCAAGCTAAGCATTGCAAGGCTCATAAGAATGAAGCACCAAGATTGAATAATCAACCGAACCAATTGCGTGGCCCTAAAGAGCAAGAACAAATCAAAACTTACAATTATTTTGATCCTTTGGCTAAATTTGATCCGTCTTGCTCATTATGTGATGATTATGATCATAATGAACAAAATTTCCCTCTCAAAAGGGAAAAAGTTAAAAACGTAAATCTCAAAACTGATAAATATGGCCTAGCTCTATGTGCTCATAGTGAAGAAAATCATTGGTTCGTGGATAGTGGATGTTCGAGACATATGACAGGTGACCAAAAGAAATTTATCTCATTGAACAAGAAAAATGGAAATGTATCCTTTGGAGGTGGATCTGCTAAAATCACTGGAAAAGGGACTGCTACCCTTGTGAATGGACTAGGAAAGGCTCAAAATACCTTGCTGGTAGAAGGGCTCAAACACAATCTCTTAAGTGTCAGCCAGATTTGTGACCAAGGACATAATGTTGTCTTTAGTACAAAAAATTGTGAAATAAGAGACTTGTCCTCAGGAAAGCTTGTGGCGAAAGGAGTAAGAACACCAGATAATGTTTACATTCTCAGTAGAATCCAAGAAGATAAATGTTACTTAAGTCAAATAGATGAAAGTTGGTTATGGCACAAGCGATTAGGGCATACAATTTTTGACAACCTAGTCAGCATCAGCAAAAATAATGCAGTAAGAGACATTCCAAAAATGTGCAAACCAAATCAAGTTGTATGTGGCCCATGCCAACATGGAAAGCAAACCAGAACTAGCCACAAAACCAAGTAGTTCTCAACATCAAAACCTTTGGAAATCATTCATGCAGATTTGTGTGGGCCAACTAGAACTCCAACTCTTCAAGGTGAAAGGTACTTTGCTCTATTTGTTGATGAATATACTAGAATGATGTGGATATATTTCATAAAATATAAATCCGAAGCATTTGAGTGTTTTAAGAATCTTAAAGCTCTCATTGAAAATGAAAAATATTCTAAGATTAAATGTCTTAGAACGGATAGAGGAGGATAATTCACGTCGAAAGAGTTTCATAAACTCTACAAAGAGCATGGAATCGAAAGAGAACTTTCTACTGCTAGGACACCCCAAAAAAATGGAGTAGCTGAAAGAAGGAACCGAACCATTCAAGAAATGGCTAGGACAATGCTACTAGTAGCTGATTTTCAACCAAAATTTTGGAGAGAAGCAGTTGGCACCCCAGTTTATACCTTAAATCGAACTCAACTGAGACCAAATAATGAAAAGACTCATGAATTATGGAAAGGAATACCTGCTTCAGTAAACTATTTCAGAATATTTGGAAGCAAATGTTTCATAAAAATAAATGATGACTCACAAGGTAAATTTGATTCTAGAACTGATGAAGGAATATTTCTTGGTTACTCCACTAGGAGCAAAGCTTACAAATGTTACAACAATCGTCTACGAAGAATAGTGGAAAGCATTGATGTGAATATTGATGAAGGCCTTCCAGAAAAAAGAATTGAAGATCATGAAGTTGAGTCTTTCTTTGAACAAAGTGAAGAAGAAGAACCTGAAAGAGAAGAGGAGAATGAAGAATCTCAAAGTGAACCTCAAAATGAATCTTCACAAACTCCCTCCAAGATAAAGTTTGTTCAAAGATATCATCTGGAAGAACAAGTCATCGGAAATATAGATGAAGGAATCCAAACTCGAAGAAGAATGATAAGCACCCCAAGAAAAGATGATGTGGCTCTATTATCTTTAATAGAACCTGAAAATTTTTCTCAAGCAAGCAAAGATCCTTTTTGGATAAAGGCCATGGAAGAAGAAATGTCTCAAATAGAAAAAATGAGACTTGGGAACTAGTACCTCGCCCAAAAGATAAAAATATAATTGGATCAAAATGGGTATTCAAAAACAAGATGAATGAAGATGGACAAATCATCAGAAATAAAGCCAGACTTGTCTGCAAAGGATACTCACAAATCAAAGGAATTGGCTTCGAAGAAACCTTTGCACCAATAGCTCAAATGGAAGCCATAAGAATGTTTTTAGCATTTACTTGCTCAAAAGGATTCAAGGTTTATCAAATGTATGTAAAATCAACATTCCTGAATGGAGATCTCAAGGAAGAATTTTACATGGAGCAACCAGAAGGATTTGATCTTGCTGAAGGAAAATACTTTGTATGCAGACTGAAAAAGGCCTTGTATGGATTAAAACAAGCCTCTAGAGCATGGTATGCTAAGTTGGATCACTATCTGCAACAAGAAGGTTTCAAGAAGCGAGTGGCAGGTAGCAATCTCTACATGAAGATGGACAAGGAAAAACTTCTGATCACTCTTGTTTATGTTGATGATCTAATCTTTGTTAGCAATGATGAAGAAATGAGCCATGAATTTGCTCTAAATATGTCCAAAAAATTCGAGATGTCAATGATCGGTGAGTTGTCTTACTTCCTTGGGCTACATATATCTCAAACTTCTGCAGACATGTTTATATCTCAGGCAAAATATCTTAAAGACATGCTTAAAATATATGGGATGGAAGATTGTGCACCAATGAGCACACCAATGACCACAGATTGTAAATTAAGCAAAGACGATGATACCCCTCAAATAGATGCAACTCTTTACATGTCAATAATTGGAGCTCTCCTATACTTAACTGCTACAAGATCAGATATTATGCAAGCAATAGGAATGGTAGCAAGATTTTAGTCAAGTCCTAAACAATCCCATCTAACAGCTGTGAAAATAATTCTCAGATATCTGAAAGGAACAATTGATTTCGGTCATTGGTATCCTAAGAGTTCAACTCTTATTGTGACAACTTATTCTGATGCTGATTGGGCTGGAAGCGTGGATGATCGTAAAAGCACCAGTGGAAATGCATTCTTTATGGTAGATTGTCTTGTATCTTGGCTCAGCAAAAAGCAATCATCTATATCCCTTTCTATAGTTGAAGCCAAATATATAGCTGTTGCTGATTGTTGTACACAAATTCTATGGATGAAGGAAGCCTTGAAGGATGTCAACATAGAAACTAAGAAACCAATTACTATTCTTTGTGACAATACTAGCGCCATCAGTCTTTCAAAGAATCCAGTAATGCACTCAAGAACCAAACATATTCCAATAAAATACCACTTTCTCCGTGAACAAGTTGTTGAAAACAATATTAGGTTGGAATATGTCAATACAAAAGAGAAAATTGTTGATATCTTTACAAAACCCCTTCCACGAGAAGCATTCAAGTATCTTCGCCAAAAGATGGGTGTCATTTCTCTTGCATCACATTAAATCAAGCAGCATGTTAGGGGTATAGTATGTTAGGGGGAGCAACATGACAGGGGGAGCACTTTGGCACCCCATTGCCATTGATGTCAAAGGGGGAGAGAAGAAAAATATTTCCATACAATGACAAAGGGGGAGATTGTTAATCCAAGTTGTCATTGATGGCAACAAGTTGAAAGGCATTGATGGCAACATGGAAGATATCATTTGAAGTTTCTCCTACATTATGGTGCTATGACCCCATGATTGATAAGCCAAACAATGGAAAAGACAAATGAAGAAAAAGCCAAGCAATGGAGAAGGCATTCTGTCACAAAGAAAAATTAGGGACAGTCACAGAAAATTTTTTTTTACCTCCTTAAAGGCATTCTTCCAAATTGACACCTATGCCATCTCTTAGAGCATATTTTTTTCTTTCTGATGAGCTATTACTTGACCCAAAAATTCATGCTGTTTGAGAGATATGAATTTTTCAAATTAAGGATATATTTCTGTTTTTGAGCCGACCTATGCTCAGGGATACAAGTCGGCCTCCAAACAAGGTCATAAGAAGGCTATATATATACAATTCGTACTCATTTATCAAACACAGATTTCGATGGTCAAGCAGAGTACTCGGTTATAAAACATTCACCACAGAAACTCAGTTCACAACTCTGTGAACTTTCAAACATCAAGAAGGAGCCTATACGAAGCATATTTTTGAAGTCTACAACCACTGATTTGAATGCGAATATTAGCCTAGGATCTGTGAGAGTATACAAGCCTCAGACTTGTGTGTGACTATAGCCTCAGACCTCTCTGAATCTACAGTTGGTCAACCTTGGTGTGAAGCTCGGATCAGTTACAGTCATCCTGTACCAGCCTCAGACTTGTCTGCAATTATAGTGACTGTAGTGGCTCAGGTTGCTTCACAGATTTATGGTTCAGACAGGAACCCAAAACAATCCTATACATCTTGGATTTGTGTGATATTTTTGATATATAACTCAGATTAAAGCTTAGAGATTCAGATTAGTGTTTGAAAAGCTCAGCGTTGTAACATCCGTGGAGGAGATGTGAGTTAGATTTGTTGTAAGTGCATCTTGGATAATAAAATAAGTTCGGATTTGTGAGGAACAATCACCTACTCAGACTGTGTGAAGAAAAAACTCGGGTTGAAGAAGTCCTGTGGAAGAATTGTTACAACAGTCAAGCATTTGTAGACAAGGATAGTCACATATAACAGAGGACTCTTGAAAACATTTTATTGGACAATGAAGAACAACTTTGGATCAAATTAATTGAATAGTGAAGAATCTTGTTGAATACACTTAAGTACATCACAGACTTTCTCTCTAAATATTTTTGAAGGATTGGTGTCCTTGGAGTAGGAGCTCCTAAACACAAGGTTGGTGCCTTGAGAAGATAGGGTCGAAGCCCTAGAGGTCAGAGCCTCATCAAAGTCCAAGTTGGTGCTTGGCAAACAGGTTGGTGCCTATTTCATTAAAAGGGTTGGTGCCCTTCTCTCATCTATTGTATACTATTATTAAAAAGGGATTGAAGTTCTCTTTAATTCTTAGTATCATTATTATATATATATATATATATATATATATATATATATATATATATATATCTTTAATTGTGAAGAATCTAACTGGAAATAATTAACAATTGAAAAGAAATACTCATTCACCCCCCTCTAAGTATTTCCAACACATATCCTACCTGGGTTCATATAGGATATGTCGCTCAGGACTATTCTTATTGTTGGATTCCCAATCCTCAAAGAATATATGTCATTTTACAACTACTCTTTTCGTGGATGCCCTAATACATCCCCAAAAGAGTACATGATGCCAGATGATTACCCAATCTCGCATTTTGTCTTCCAAGTGAAGACCAGAATTATGTGTCTATCTCACCCTCTCAATTAGGGAGGACATATTCAACAAAGGAATGTAGTCATTCCTATACAAGGAATGTACCTAAGCTCCCTCTTGGCTTAGAAATTATCGAGTTTCTTCCATGTAAGAAACTTATTACCAGGCTCCCTCTTAATCAGGGACCTGCAACAACAATGATGAAAACACCCAACTGCTCATGAAGAATTCCTTCCTTCAATGTCATGAATTTATTTGTTGTTGAGGAATCTTCATCTTTGGGATCTCTACATAGGGCACAGATCATCCATCACTATCATCAGTCATGTCTTCTATCAAAAAGTGATCCATCAATCTTCTTATCTGGTCTAGCTTCATGCCATGCTACTTTCCTTCGAACCATACTTCTTCCAAGGATATTTCATCCTGCCATATGGTTGTCAACCTGTGGAAGACATATACTTCCCTTTGGCAGCCCTGCATAAGCTCATCAGATATTAATTAATTCTAAATATGAACTTTAAATCACAAGCTACCTTAGTGATGATGATTTCAACAGAATAAATTGAAGACTTTAATGGTGTTGAACAATATCTTTAGCAAAATGGTGGCTTGATGATGCCTCCAACAATGTTGATTAGGCTTCAACACCAAATTTCTTTAGAATCTTTGATGGTAAAGATTTCCTTCATGATGTGTAGGTCCTTTTAATAAGGTTTTTGATCTTCTTGAGATGGCTTGAGGGTTTCTCCAATGTCCGCAAGCTGCTTTTTGAATGAAGGTCTTCTTCCTTGGATCTAGGGTTTTGACCCTTTAATGTAGATCTCTTTTCTTTGAAGCTTTCCTTAAAAACTAATCTTTGACCTCCTTCCCAAAACTCGATCCTTGTGTCTTCTTGCAAAACTACCATTTCTTGTCTACACCTTAGCTTTGATACCATGTTGAGAAATTAGCGTGTTTAATTCAATTTATCTTCTTGATAATTACTTGTGAACTTACTATGCTTCTTTTACTTAGATCTTATCTTTGATAGCTTATTATGTCTTTCATCAAGTCAATTATCAAAACACAAGAGTCACAAAGTTTAGGCTTTTCAAGCCAGGGCCAAAACCTCTCCCTCTTGAAGAGGAAAACCCTAAAGTAATTCTTCTTATAGATCTTCAGTTGAAGAGTACCATAACCATGACCTAGACCCTTGACTTTAGTATGCCTCCAAGACCTTTCACTGCTCTTCTAGGCTCCTTAGGGTGATCTTCCTTTTCTGCACTGTATTGCACCAGTATTAGGGAGGCTCGGTCCCTAGTCTAGTAGCCTTCAACAATGTGCTTCCTTTCGTTCTTCCTTTGATCTGACCTCGGCCTTTAAGAGAATCCTTCTTGGTCCTTTTCTTGCACCCTAAATGCCCAAAGATGATGATCTCTTCTTTGATGTAGTAACCCTTCTTCACAATGTATATACTTCTGAGATAAGCCCAAGATCGAGGCTTGTACAACCTTACCTTTGAACTGATTATGATCTCCTTCATGCACTAGATTGCAGACTAATACGACCGAGATCTTGACCTCTTCTTCGCATACCCTAGTAGTCTTTCCTTCTGCAGTATCTTCCTTCTTCTCTTCGCATTGTAGTTCAGACTTCTATATCAGATTTAGACCCAAAAGAGATATACAAGAGATCCTCTTTTCCTTCGTTGAGCTGCCTCCTTTCTTCACATCAAACTTAGACCCTCTCTCGCACTTCTTGTTGCAGACCTTTTGAAACAACAAAACTATAGGCTTGTTGACTTTGATTGTAAAATACACAAGAGGTATTTGTAATAGTAATTTATTATATATAAAAATGTATAAGTGATGATGATAAATGTTACAATGAGGCCCTGCTTATATACCTATGCAGGTGACCTTTCATGACTAGGCATGTCTTTTAGACATGCTTTTCAGTTAACTAATGACTACTTAACATAATCCTTATTTGACTATTAATAATTATACTTATTTGTATTTATTCTATTTATACTATTGGTTATGAGTTATATTCATAACATTGCCCCTTCCTTCAAAAGTTTTGTCCTCAAAGCTATATTGCTGAAAATTTACTTCATTTGCGACGTCATTGGTACCTTTTTTGTATATTTCACTTGTACACTGCCCTGAATCCATGTTTTTTTTTTTTTTTTTTTCTATTTCTTGTTACTATTTTTTTTTTTTTAATTTTAATTTTAATATATATATATATATATATATATATATATATATATATATATATATATATATATATATATATATATATATATATATATATATATATATATATATATATATATATATATATATATATATATATATATAACCTTATAATTATAAATTATACAATATAATTATCGAAGAATCGGATTGAAGCGACACGAAGGTTCAAAAGAAATGGTGCAACGGTTGTGAATTTTACAGATGAGTTGTTTAGAGGTCAAATTTGATCGCACTACGAAACCTCTGCCATTACAGAGCTTCGTCCGTAAATTCAGATTCAGTCAACAGAGATTGAGAAGAACCCGGAATTCCCTGGACTCCAAGCAGATAACCATATCCTTTACTTGGATATTACACAACTTCCGTGACGCCGTACGGATATATAAAAGAAACTGGATTTGTGTTACCATAATTATCAATAGCATGATGTGGATTAAAATTTGGTTCACTCTGATTTGCATACGGTGTTATCGGCCATGGATTCCTGCCCTGATTAACTTGGAAGCCAGGATTACTAGGAATAACCTTGAACTGCGTTTCCCTCTGATTTAACTTTTTATTGAGATCATTCTGTGTCTGGTTGTTCTGCCTCTTGTAAATAGAAACCCACTGAGTTGCATTTAACACATGATCCTCCTCGATGGGATGAGCAACTATATCATCGTTAAAATGTATCCATTTAACTTCATCGTATTTAGATCCTAAGACGAAGACACTGGTATGACCTACAACTGGTTTCATTGGATCATATTCAATAGGACCTTCGAAATCTGCCACTGCAACGAGTTTGTATTTATAATAATGTTCAGGTCTCAATGGGCTTTTGGATGCAAACTTACTAAGGTCAAGGTATTTTTCAAATTCAATCTTGTTACTGAGAAGGTAAAGTTCACGCAGTATTATCTCAGCCATCCATGCAATAACCAGTACGCGAGGAGCTTTCTCGATGTAAACCTCTAACTTTAATTTACTACAACACTTTGAAAGTGTATTTTTCTTCTCCTGTGATCCTATGAATGGCAGGAGATCCTCTAATTTCAGCCACTTATGCCCGTCATCTCCTAACCTCTGCAACCACTTACCTCTCAACTGTGGATATCTTGAGACTTCATCGTCAATTAGATTCATGAAATCTAGCATTCCTTCATTTTCCACAGCAAGAGAGAATTCATGTCCGCAGCTGGAGCAAGTCACTTTAGTTTGAAAACTTATGGTAAAATCTTCCATAAGCGGCCTCATTTCTGAACCTTCCTGCACCTTTGATCTCTCATTTTCTTCATCTAACCCATTCACAGTTTTCAATATAGTTACACCAGCATGGTTCTTCTCTTGACCAGGATAGAACTTATTCTGAAGCTCAGAGGGTGCCTCAGAGGGACTGGGCTCCAGTAATTGAAAATCAGGAGAGCCCATCATGGAACATCTCTAAGAAAGAAACTTACAAAATTGGTAAGTGATAAAATTCGAATCTGAGATTTGATCCCAGGGCTTCACATATCTCTCCCTTATGTTATCCATGGCTAACAAACATTGCAGAGCTACTTTTAAGAAACATGTCTCACTAACATTTTTAATTCCTCTCCAGATGAACGATCCCTACACTATGACTCGACCTACATTTGAATCTCTAGCCTGACTCTCTTCATCAATATCTACTTTCTGTTTCCTACTGGTTTCTCCCACATCTTCTTCAATACTTCGCTTCCGTTTCCTAGTGTTTTCTTCATCCCTCTCATTTACACTTTTTGTCTGACCTCCATGACCAGTTTCTCCATCCCTCTCATTTACACTTTCAGTCTGATCTCCATGACCAGTTCCTGCAGATTCACGCTTTTCTATACTTGCCACTTCCAACTTTTCTTCAGCACTGGTTCCCAATATTTCAAGGTTTTCCTCGGGAAGTGCTTGCTACTGGGTTTAAGGGCTGGTTGCATCTCGAGGTTTTTTTTTAACCCATGTCTCCACAGTCTTCCGATCGTAGAGGAGGGCAGTGGGGGCTATATTCACGGGATCGTAAACCATGGATAAACTCACACTGCATCGATATTCATCTTTCTCAATTCTGAAGAAGGAGGTAATCAGATCATTATTCTCATTATTTTTATCATGGTTTTCGTCCTTCTCTTTCCCATAATCCATTTTTTCTTTTTAATTATATCATCTTCATAATTTTTTTCAAAAATATCTTCTTCTTTTTCTTCTTCCACATTTTCCTCTTCATCGTCATCAATGTCTTCTTCAACATCTTCCCCATTGTTATGATATTATTCATCTTCTTGTTTCATTTCTTCATAGTCCCTATCATCTTCCTTATTATCGATTTCCATAAAATTCTTTTTAAAAAGTGTTGTAACTTCTACACATGATTTTTTTAATTGCTGAAGCTTTTCTTGATTTTTTCTAATCTTCTCACTTTCTTCAGGTTCTACACGTAATGGCACATTGTACTGTAAATCATGTTCTTAGGCTCGTAAGACTATATTATGCGACATGGCTCTGATACCATTGAAACAACAAAAATATAGGCTTGTTGACTTTGATTGTAAAATACAGAAGGGATATTTGTAATAATAATTTATTATATATAAAAATGTATAAGTGATGATGATAAATGTTACAATGAGGCCCTGCTTATATACCTATGCAGGTGAGCTTTCATGACTAGGCATGTCTTTTAGACATGCCTTTTCAGTTAACTAATGACTACTTAACATAATCCTTATTTGACTATTAATAATTATACTTATTTGTATTTATTCTATTTATACTATTAGTTATGAATTATATTCATAACACCTTTTCTGAAAACTTGTTGTTGTAATGAGGTCGCAATCCATTCTTATATAGGGAATTTCTTTCCTATCCTAGGCCAGCATGATCTTTGCTGGAAGGCCGACTTGTCAAGGGGTGTATTCAACACATTTGAGCCAACTTTAAGGAGCATGATTGACAAGGTCTTGGAGCATACAAATTACATCAATATTTGTCCATCACAAGTGCAACACTTCTTCATATACATGACTCTTAATTATATATATTGATGAGAAGATGACAAACCCCTAAAGACATCAAGAAGAAGTCTTTGACCTATAATAAAAAATTCCTTGCTCATAAAACCCATGAGGCAAGTATTAAAAAATACATTTTATTATCTTTTCCTTCTTCATTACATAAATTCATAATTACAAGTCATTATGAAGACCGAACCTAGTTACACTTTCCAACAGTTAAAAGAAATATTATAAAAGGCTAGACACTCCCATTAGTTGTCGAATTGAGATCATTTTGATGTCGTAATAGAAACTTTTCATTTGCAAACATTGTGTGAATTGAATTTTATGTGCTTTATTTTCTCAGTTTTGTGCTATAATATTTACCTTTCATAAAATAGACATAGGTGCTCTTAGTTACCACAAAGTTGCCAGGCCAATCCATTGAGGGGCTATTAGGATCGAGAACAGATTAAAGGAGAAATAAATGCATACATAACTAAATGAAACAGAAACAAACACACACAAGTAATTGCACAATTATTTACGTGGTAAAACCTTGACAGAGTGTCAAGGAAACCTCCACGGGGCAAGGGATTGGAAACTCATATTAATCAAGAATGATTCTCCATAGTTACAAGCCTCTCGGGTCATCCCAATTAATATGGGCTACTTTGTTACATAAGTGCTTCTTTGTTATACAAACCGACCGACTGGTAAATTACAATAATTACATGATTAGTTGTCATATTTCAACAAGCTCCACCTTGACAACAATTTTCCTAATCCCTTGCCCATGCCTATTCATCATCCCTTCTGCAAGCCAAGAGAAGACAGACACCATCACAACTTCTCTATTGTACTTTGTCGTCATCGATCACATGTCTCACAAAGTGATACCTTACATCAATGTGCTTGGTCTTGCTGTGATAAGCTTGATTTGTAGCCAAATGAATAGCACTCTGTCTGTCACGAAACACATTCACTTTCTCCTGCATCCTTCCAATCTCATCAAGAAGACCTTTTAACTAGATTGCCTCTTTACAGGCATCTAAAGCAGCGATATACTCTGCTTCAGTAGTGGACAAAGAAACTATTTCTTGAAGCTTTGACATCCAACTGATTGCTCCACCTGCAAGAGTAAAAACATAACCTGTAGTATACCTCCTTTTGTCCAAATCACTTACATAATCAACATGCACATATCCGCAGACCGATCCTTCATGACCATCAAAGATGATGAAATGGTCACTTGTGCCTCTCAAATACCGAAGCACCCATTTCACTGCTCGCCAATGTTCTTCCCCTGGATTTTCCATGAACCTGTTGACAACTCCAACTGCATGTGAAATGTCAGGTCTTGTAGATACCATCACATACATTAAGTTTCCTACCTCATTTGCATATGGTACACGAGACATATACTTCTTTTCTTCATTAGTTCTAGGACTCAAAATCGGAAAGCTTAAAATGGGAAGCTAATGGAACATTAACATGTTTCATATTGTTCATACCGAACTTTTCAAGTACTTTCTCCACATACTTCTACTGTGATAACCAAAGCTTACCATTCTTCCTATCTCTGTGTATCTCTATGCCCAAGATATGTTTTGCTGCTCCAAGATCCTTCATATCAAAAGTCCTAGATAGTTGAGCCTTTAATCAGTTGATTTCTTCCATGCTTTTGCTCGCAATAAGCATATCATCAACATACAACACCAAGATAATGAATATGCCATTGAAATTTTGAAGTATACACAATTATCATACTCACTTCTGATAAAATTTTGGCTCACCATGAAGGAGTCAAACTTCTTGTACCATTGCCTGGGCGACTGCCTCAGGCCATACAATGATTTCCTGAGCTTGCAAACTAATCTTCTGCAACGATCTTGTACAAAACCTTCTGGTTGCTCCATATATATCTCTTCATCCAAATCACCATGAAAAAAATTTGTTTTAACATCTAACTGTTCCAACTCAAGGTCAATTAATGCAGTTAGTGCTAACACAGTACGAATAGAAACAAGTTTTACGACTGGTGAAAAAATCTCATGAAAATCAATACCTTCAACCTGAGAATACCCTTTTGCAACCAACCTCGCCTTATACCTTTAGATACTTCCATCAACTTTTCGTTTCAATTTGAAGACCCATTTGCATCCAAAAACACTTGTTATTCATTCAAAGAATAATAAGAGAGAGATAAATAAGCATATCAACTACATTCAAACCATGTACACCATGATTTATCTGGAAAACCCCAATTGGGGAAAAACCAACCAACAATAGATCTATTATTGTCTTTGGCTAAAACACAACCAAGCCAGCCAACAACCCGAGCTTTCACTGTTCAACCATGGCTAGCTACAATGGAGAATCCTCTATCCTTTTAATGGCTTCAACTACATGTAATATCATGAGCTTACTACCATGGGTTACCAATACCGGGTGCCAAAACCGTAATTGTTAACACAACCTCAACTCCATGGAAAGGTAAATTTTATCTAACAATCCCCAATTTAAACTTGACTTTGGGTTTTCTTTGGCCAAATCTAGCTAAACCGCCAAGTGAGTTAGCCACCACCACTCACCTCTAGGCCTTACCAAGTCAATGTTAAGGTATTTAAGAATTCCACATGTTGTCCTAGCTCAACATGTTTCCACCTGCTCCCTTACATCACCTAGGTCTATATCCAAACTTTACCAATGATTATTTACCGAGATACACATGCCTTATCAAGTCTTACAGTCATATGCCCATTTACATATAAAAAATAAAATACATTATTTATTTTTCTTTGTTGCTATCCCGCCTTAAACCTTCATTCTCTCATTTTTCCATAGGAAACTTGCTTGCTTTCTTTCTTGCTTCGAAAACATTGTGCATATTATGCCGTGAGACTATTATCCCACTATCTAACCCTTCTATTGTTAACTTTAAATGCCCTTTCTCATACCCCAAGAAATTATTAGGTTTCGCCATCATAAAAATTAATGTAGTCCAACAACGAATCTTAAATAGAAAGGTTAGATAGCCCTTATAGCCGAATCGTAGTTTTACTTCTTCTACTTCATTATAATTATCATCAACTCCATGCCTTCCGCCTTAATGAAGCTCTCTTTGTTTTCTACGGGCATCACAAGATTGCACATGCAATCTAACAAATTTTCCACCATTTCCTCTTTATCCCCGCTATTGGGGTCCCGAGACTTGTAGAGCGCGATGGCCTGGAGCACAGTGTCGAATCCGTTCATCTTCCCAAGGCGTTTCTGGCTCGGGGCACTGCTCTGTTGTAGGATGGACATGATCTCCGTGGCGCACTACTCGTTTTTGTCAAACGCATGGGGCTTTATTCTCGTCAGGAGCCAGTGCAAGACCTTAGTTTTCTCACTGACAGACTTTGATACCATGGGGAAAACATCAATCATATTTTCGATCGTGGCCAGGGTAATCTATACTCATTCGACTCATCAAGGTCGCCCTCGTTAAGCCGAGCGAGGTTCTGGACAAGGAAATCCAGGGTATTGTTCTCCACCAGGCGCCCACGAGCACCTGAGCCGCCTCATCGGAGTCATCCACCGCATCCTCAACTTCCTTTCTTTTTCTGACTAGAGAATTAAATATAACAGACCAACAAAAAATATTCTATATGCCCAGGCCTTGGAAAATCTTTCAGGATTCATTTTATTCTTGCTCCTCGTCAAGCCATTGCTCCATTGGCCCTACTGGTTTGTGCAACGAGCTATTTCTTCGACCAACGCTACTAGTTTGTGCATCACTTCATTGATGGGAACAATTCCATGAGAATACCTAGCTCTTTCATGTTTTTCTCACCAAGCTTTGACACCACTTATTAGGATTAGGAATAGATTAAAGGAGAAAGAAATGCATACATAACTAAATGAAACTGAAATAAACACACAAAATTAAATACACAATTATTTATGTGGTTAAACCTTGACAAGGTGTCAAGGAAACCTCCAAGGGGAAAGGGATTGGAAAATCTTATTAATCAAGAATGATTCTCCATAGTTACAAGCCTCTCAGGCCATCCCAATTAATATGGGCTAACATAACTGCTTCTTCATTAACAAATCGACTAAGTGGTAAATTACAATAATTACATGATTAGTTGTCACATTTCAACAGGGGCTATAGTCAAATGGAAAGGGAGGTTTAGGCCCAAGCCTTCACCCTACCCTTTGCTAGTACTAAAGGTGTTCAAATCCACTCGATGGACAAACCCTTTTAGGGGGTATCTTCAACAAGGGTGAGATCCTATTACCGATTTTAGAGTTTCTTCCTCAGCTTCGCAAGGTTTAATGTTGGTGGTTTAATTTGGTGGTGATTGGTAGATCAATTCTACAATGCTCAACAGCTTGTTAGTTCCTGTTTAAATGGTGAATTATTTTTAGTGGTGGATCCTCTCTCTTAATGTTTGGTTGGAGGTTGGAGGCTTTGACCTTATTTTTTACCTTGACAAACTATGCAGAACTTAAGCATTTATTCATTGGAAAATTGTGCACATAATCCTTGGAGGATTCAAGTTGGTTAGCTACTATTAGGATCTAGGGGTTTTATTGATCACTAAGCCATCTATGATAATCATTATTAGGAGGCGGGGCCTCCTAGGGTTTCAGTGTTGGAAGGTTTCATATTGACTATGTAATTATGTATTTATGTAATGAAGAAGCCAAAGATAATAATATATATTTTGGGTATGCTTGCTTCATGGGTTTCATGAACAAGGTTTTATTATAGGTCAAAAGACTTCTTCTTGATGTCTTTTAGGGATTTGTCATATTTTCATAAATGTACTAATTTGGAGTCATGTATATGAAGAGTCTAGTCTAAGAACTATGCTCAATACCTTGTCACATAAGCCTTGAAGTCATGGCTAAGAATGATGCTCCAGATCAACATTGAAATACTCTTCTAGACAACCTCCTTGTTGGCCTATAAAACAGAGATCAACTCAGCTCTATAACTATATGACATGTCGGCTTAATAACAAATAGGGGAAACTATATATACCCCTATATTACTACACATAAAGGACAAAAAATAGCAACGAAAAAAGTATGTGATTTGCAGATAAGGTGCAGGAACATTTTTGGGCATATATGACTGTTTTAAGTGCGAGTTAGGACTGAGTTAAAGGAAATAGAAAAGCAAAGGTACCTACTGGAGTAATGCAAGGATAGTTCACCATAATTGTGAAGTAAATTATGTAATACGATTCCTGTGAATACATAGAAGTCCGAGAACAATTTTTAGGACGGGTGCTACTTATAAAACATGGCTAGTGCTACTCGGTGTAAGTGCAAATATGTTAGTTTTGGGAAACTAGGTCCAAACTCCATGTTGTATTGCTCAGATGATGATGCCAATATTTTTATTGAATTCCTCTTTGGGAGAGGTGCAAGATTGATCTAAATATTATCTTGATCAGATGAGAAGAACATTTATTTTGAATTTATTCCACTTATGTGTAAGGTTGGCCAGAATTGTAATGTAGGCTTAAGAGCCCAACAGATGTGTCACACACCCTCACAGATGGATATACATTGCAGAGAATTGGAGGTCATTTCATCACCAAATCATCACACACTCATATCTTGTGTTTGATTGGTTCGATCACTTTTGGAGGCACTTTCTTCTCACACGTGTGGAGTAGCAGCTATGGCTTTTTGGTGCAGATCTGTCTAGGGCTTCAGCGCAGGTTTGACCAGCATTGACTTTGGTCAACACTTGGTCCTTTGACCTCCAAAATTCACCAAAAGTCTGATTTCTGAAGGCTGCATTGATTGGCACAAATACCGTGGCTGCATGTTGACTTTTACCTTGTTGCATTGAATTTTTGCTACTGTTGTTTTGTGCTGGCTGGACAACGTTGAATTTCATTGAATTTGGGTTGACTTTATGGAGTTGTCTTGAGGGTTGTGTGACACATTTGGTTGGCTGAACTTAAGAAGACTTTGTTTGTTAAAGCATCCTGTTAACTGTCGTAACACCACCATTCTTCATCTCGGTTTGACAAAAGACAAGTATATTATTGGCTTGTCTTTCGTCGATCTATTGGTATGTTCTATCAGCATTTTACTTTCATGTTTATGTGATTGCTATTTGGTATCAGGCCCTATAAGTTTGAAGTAATTTTGCATGAAGCATAGAACACTTTCAAAAATTTACAAAATAGAAGCTATAAAAGGAGTATTATAGAATGCGGAAAAGGAAGTATGTTGAAGGCGTTAGTAACTGAGCTAAGAGTTGCTGAACAAAGATCTAGTTTCTCTAAGTAAGCATGTACATATCAATGAATAAACGAAGGTCGAAAGGTAAGTCAGTGTTATCAAGGTTCCGAAGTATATCTAGAAGACCAAGGACAGAAGAAGATACTACAAGGTGCTGAATAATCTCTAGGAGGACTAAAGAACCGAGTTTCTCACTAATGGTGCAGGACAGTGCTGAAGAAAGGATCTCCAAGAAGAAGTCAAGAAGAAAGAAATGACAAGGTCTTGGAAGCATGCATAGGTCAAGGGTCTGATTCATGGTCATGGTACTTGTCAATTGAAAGTCTATAAGAAGAATTCCCTGTGGGTTTTCCTCTCCAAGAGGGAGAGGTTTTGGCCCTGGCTTGAAAAGCCTAAATATGTGTCTCTTGTGTTTTTGGTAATTGACTTAATGAAAGACATAATAAGCTAAGAAGATAAGACATAAGTAAAAGAAGTAAGCTCACAAGTAATTATCAAGAATATAATTTGTATTAATCACTGCCCTACCAAATTCTCAACATGGTTTCAGAGCTAAGGCGCTGAAGACGAGGGCTACTGGAAAAAGAGACACTCAAAGAAGCAAGAATCAAAGTATACATTGAAAGATAAATTCAATTTGCAAGGAATATTCTCAAGCCATTTCAAGAAGACCTTTAATCTCTTTCAAAGGATTTCCTCATCAAGAAAATAATATTTTCCATCAAAGATTTATATTGAAGATATTGTTGGAAGATACATCATCAAGTACCATTCAATAATATCCATCACCATTAAAGACATCTACATTGGAGAATTCAATCTAAGAAGGACTTCCTAAACTTCATCTTCATCAAAGAAGCTGTTGGAAGGAGAGAGTCACCCTACTCAAGTAAGTATCTATGACCTTATCTAAATTTGTCAAAATGTCTTATTGTAGAGAGAAACAAATTGGTTGGGTCATCAGACTTTAGTGCATGGAAGAAGAGGACAAATTTGAATTTAATTGAAAGTGAAGTTATGGAATACATTGAAGGATCTATAATTCAACCTTCAAAATAAGACATTATAGCATATATCAAATACAAGAAGGGAGACATAAGATCCCAAAGGATTCTTATAGAATCCATAAAGGACTCTCATTCCCTATGTATCAAATATAGAATCCTCAAAATAAATATATGATAAATTGGTGGAGTTGTTCTTGAAAGGTTCTGTAGGGGAAATAATATCCCCGAGACAAAAATTATACAAATTGAGAATGTCAAGAAAGGAAGGAATAATTCCATATTTGATGGAGATTTTCACAATACGAAATCAATTGCAGAAATTGGGAGAAGTAATGTCTGATGGGGAAATTATTACTATGGTACAAAATGTTCTACATAAAGAATGGGGAAGTTTCACTTCTAGCATCAATGGGAAAGAAGAAGCAATACCATTCCAGGATCTATGTAAGAAGAAACAAGATTGAAAGTCAAAACTGATACAAGATCAAGTGAAGGGAATCAAGCCTTTGCAGCCATGTCTTGGAAGAAGGGAATATTTGGTAAATTTTGTCGTCAAAATAAAAGAAAAAATATGGACAAAGAACAATGCTTTGGATGTAATAATTTTTGGCATTATAAACGAGATTGTCCTAAATCTAGAAAGGATAAGAGGAAAAAGGAAGAAGCCCATGTCATAGATGAAAGGGGAGAATCTTATGCAAAAAAATCTAATAAAGAAGAAAGTGAAATATCTCTATTATGATTGAGATCATCTTTTTCTTTAAGAGATTTATGTTTTTCGTAAAATAGTATGATAGGAAGCAATGTATATTAATCGCATCATGATAGAAGCATGGAAGGGGCACTTGAAGAAGTAGCTCCTAGAAACTTCACTGATAACAACATTGATGGAAGGCAGTCATCGAGATCAAGGGTCATCATTCAAATGATCAATATGGAAATAGGTGCTGACATTTTCTAATGGAGTTCTTTATGGATTCACTGGTTAGAAATAAAACAAAAGGTTTCATCGAGAATTCTATGTTACAGAATTATGGGATTAGGATATGATGACATATTGATGAAACAGGTCAAGGGAATGAAGTTCTTCATTGTAGTAAAATTGTTGCGGGAGGACTCAAAAGGAAAATGATGAGGTACATATATCTATATGCTGACACTGGATGTTGTCATTAGGGGAATTTTTGTTATAAAATTAGCAGGGTGACATTTGATTTAAATTTCTCTTCTCAGAAACTGCTGGCATGATTGTCTTCCACACTTTTGTTGTAGGTTCCACACTGTCTTTGTATATATATATTTATGCTGTCTTTTCAAAGGTATCCGCACTGTTTCAATATATATATATATATATATATATATATATATATATATATATATATATATATATATATATATATATATGTTGTTGTATTCGATCAGTTTTCGTATATACAAATTCTGATATCCGCACTTACATACACAATAGCAACGTCAATTGACTCCGTAAGATGCTTCTTGCGATGGTGCTTTAATCCGCATTTGTCTTACGGGATCTACTGTGGTGTTTGCACTCTGTTCTTGTGTGTTGAACGAAATACTTAGTTTCATATATTTTCCGCAATATCTTCCAAAGAAAGCCCGCATTTTTATCTCTGAGATCTGATTGCTTGTCTTCATCCAAATGATCTTATATATAGTGGTAGTTCTCATTTTTTTTTAGGCCGACCATATGATATGGTTAGGCCGACTTCATTATGCCAAAAATATATATTTTATTATTATTAACATCTTACATACATACATGCATACATAAATACATACTCATCATGAAGACCGACCTAGTTACACTTTTTCAACACTCCCTCTTAACTAGGGAGGTATTCATACAGGTACATGATCACTTTCAAACTGAAGAAAAGAAGAATCGAATTGGTAATCGCATCTGTATAGCATCATATCAACCAACATTGTCCTAGTGCAAGGCCTTGACTAACAACCCAATCTCTCAACGAGACAATGGGCTACAATGCTGGTGAGACACACGACTTATAGACACCTTTGTCATTGTCTCTCCAAGGTACATACTCCACCCAGGTGTTCCCAAAGTATGACCTTCTTGGACTATTCTTCTCTTGGGTAGCTAGCCATCAAAGAATATCGGTCCCCGAATACTCTTATCTTGAATGCCCTCACACATTCTCTAAGAGTATCGAATGCCAGATGATTACCCAATCCTCCATTGTGTCTTTCCAAGACTAGAATGATGTGTCTATCTCTCCCTCTTAGCTAGGGAGGACCTATTCCATAAGGGAATGTACTCATTCCTACACAAGGAATGTACCTAAGTTAATTCTTAGGAATTACCAAGTTTCTTCCAAGTAAGAAACTTATCATCAGGCTCCCTCTCAACCAGGGACCTCTAGCAGCAATGGTGAGACACCCAGCTGCTCATGAAGAATTCTTGTCCTCGATGTCATGGTTTTAGATATTGAGGAATCTTCAACTTTTAGCTTCATAGGGCATAGATCATCCATCAATTTCATCCTAAGTCACGTCAACTATCAGAAATTGATTCATTAGACTTCCTTATTTCGTCCACTATTATTCCATGCTACTATCCTTCGAATCATCTCCAAGGATCATACATCCTTTCTCATGATTAACAGCCCTGCACAAATTCATCCAAATAAACATATACATATGAAAATTTTTAAAACAAAAGTTACCTCAGTGATGATCTTTCACCATGAAATCTTCTTGTAGGCATCGACATCCTTCATACAGATTGACACATCTCCTAATGATATTTTTTTCTAAGGGTCTTCTTCTTTACTAGACTTTCATCAGAGTCTACATATCTTTCCAGGAGATCTCCTAGTCACATATTCTTGACCTCCGGATGATAACTGCCTATTGACATGTTTGCATTTAATGATCTCTTCCTCTTTGCACATTCTTGATTCCCAGGAACATACAACTTTTCTAGTTTCTTGTTCATATACAACCACCTCATATTACATGAGGACATATTATGTTGATTTCATCTGTCTGTGCATTGAGAGATACTTCTCCATAGATCATACTTCTAAGTACATAAGTCCATTACCTGCAACCATATAATTTGACATCATAGTATCCAACGTCAGCATATAAATATATACATACCTCGTACCTTTTCCCTTGATTCATCCTATAGCAATTTATCAAGAATGAAGAGCTTCATTCCCTTGGCTTGTTTCATCAATATGTCATCACATCCTAGAAGTATGTTTCCATGATGACCCTTGCTCTTGATGAATACTTTCTATTAGTAATGTTTGTCAAAGAGGTTTTCCTGGAGCTGATTCACCAGGAGCTCCTACCATGCTTCGATCAGGATGCTACATTGCTTCCTATCATATAAACAACAGAAATCAATTCCTTATTCATAAGTTTACTTGATTTTCCTTGAACTGGTACCTTGTGCTTGGACTGTTGGTTCAGGGCTTCAATGCTTGAGACTTCAAGTTCCCTCAAAACTGAATACTTATATCAGTTGTAGATACTTCAAATCTTTAGTAGATCAGCTATTCCAAGATCCTTTAATGTACTGCTTCACTATACATATTACTGAGAATCCTTCTTTTGAAATCAGAAGTCATGACTATGACTGTGATTTACACCGAAACTCCTTCTCTGAAGTTGATCAAACTTATCTTACTGACATACACCAAAAAGCATTACTGAATTGCTAGCTGAGATTAATATAGAGTTTATACTGCACTTGTTTCTGAGATAGTATCGAGACCTTCTTGTTGGCTATAGAGTTTGGCCAACATTGGACTGATTTCCTGTACTGCTCACTACATAGCTCATAACACCAATGGATAAATCATATAACCCAACCACCACATTCTCACTGAAGTTCTCTGTAGCCTTGTAGTTCTTTCAATGGTTCTAATGAGTCGATAAAAATTTATCTCTGAACTCTTTATGACACTTGAAGGCTGGCACTTTGACTCCATGCTATCCACAACAAGATTCCTACCTTTATGGATCTGAGAGGAATATGCACTGATTAGAAGAAACAAACCCTTGACGAGTTTTGTTGTACCTGCTGCTATTGCATTAGCTAACCTACTATTGTAATCTTCGATCTAAGACAGGGCAGAGTCTGTATGTAGAGAGAAATCAGTGAATTGGGCATGCTGGTCAAGTAATTTATCCAACAAATCTAGTGAAATAGATTCACTTTTCTCCCAGAAAGTGACTACATAATTCAATACTTCAGCTGGAGAAACGTCTGACAATATAATTGTATCTTCGACAGTCTCGAAGGCCTCGACACCTGGAGTCCAAATGAAGAATAAATAGTGCAGATTATCGAGTTTAAATGCCTGCATGTCCTTATAAATAGACCAACGAAAATTCTCGCCAACTTTAGCTAGCACATCGAAGTCCATGCTTCCATGAATTATTTTTCTAACAATAGAAAATTCGCCTTTAAGTCTCTCCATGAATTGCATAGGTCTCCGTCCATCAGATGAACAATTGCTAAGGAAATTGTTAGAAGGTTTTCCTCTGTACATGATTCAAGAGGTGTGTCTGCCAAAGTAGAAGGGAACACATTCCCATCGTCGGTAAAATCCGCTATATTTACACCTTTCTTAGAGTCTGAAACTTTGTTTTTATATTCAACGTCGAAGTCATCTTCAACCATTGATAATTGCTCATGCGTACGTGTTTTGAAATCCATGTTACTGGAATGATTACATTCTTTTACTTATGATATGAAAACTCTGTCAACTGTTATGCGTTTGTAAACTTTGAATCTGTTGTTTTGTTAGAAAAGGTAGAACGCCTGATAGAATATGACCAGATTGATATGTTTGAATGAAAACAGAGAGTATTTCAAACTGAGAATATTGTCTTTCACTTAAAACTGCCTTTGATCATGACCTTAGCTCCGATACCATGTTATAAAATTAGCAGGGCGACATTTGATTTAAATTTCTCTTCTCAGAATCCTCTGGCATTATTGTCTTCCACACTTTTTCTGTAGGTTCCACACTGTCTTTGTATATATATATATATATATATATATATATATTTACGTTGTCTTTTCAAAGGTATCCACACTGTTTCGATATATATATATATATGTTGTATTTGATCAGTCTTCGTATATACAAATTCTGATATCCGCACTTAGATATGCAATAGCAACCTCAATTGACTCTGTAAGATGCTTCCTGCGATGGTGGTTTAATCCGCATTTATCTTACGGTATCTGCTATGGTGTCCACACTCTGTTCTTGTGTGTTGACCGAAATACTTAGTTTCATATATTGTCTGCACTATCTTCCAAAGAAAGCCCACATTTTTATCTCTGAGATCCGATTGCTTGTCTTCATCCAAATGATCTTATATATAGTGGCAGTTCTCATATTTTTCTTTAGGCCGACCATCAGATATGGTTAGGCCGACTTCATTATGCCAAAAATATATATTTTATTATTATTAACATCTTATATACATAAATACATAAATACATATTCATCATGAAGACCGACCTAGTTACACTTTTTCAACAATTTTTAGGTCTAAAATGGGCCTCTTAAGTAAAATGTACAATCAAAATTCACTTTATGAGAACCAATCACATTTTAGGGGATGACATCATCCCTAATGGTTGGGGTGGCATTGCTTGAGTTAAAGGTACTTACTTGTCACATTCTCAATGGTAGATAAAAACTCATGTTTAACCATGGTAGTGCTCTAAGTAATTTTACAGCCATAAAGTAAAGTACTCATAATAAATGTCATTTCATACTTTTTGAATAAAGTATTATTATTGTCATTTCATATTTTTTGAAAGAAACAATGCATATCCCTACATGTTACATGTTATATATATATAACATGTTACATGTTATATATAGTATATTAATTATATGTTATTATATAATTTAAATAATATAAATTTTTATTAATAATATATTATATAATTAAGAATTTATGAATTTATATTTATATTTTATTTTAAGTTATTTAAGAAAAAAGGAAAAACTGCATTAGTTATTCAATGATCATGACTTTTCCTTGAAAAGCTTGTTCTTATTTATAGTCACATCAATACAATTTTTTTGTTAATTTTATTTTGGTACAATTTTTGAATTGAATTTAACCATGGTTACATGGATTTTGATGCAAAAAGTGAATTGCAAATTCATAAATATTATTTTATTGGTTTAGCTATTATTTTATTATTTCCTTAGGAGGCCCATTTTAGTCCTCAAAATTCCCCTAATGGAAGTCATGTCATATGGTTGTAGGTGATGGACTTCTATCTTTAGAAGTATGATCTATGAAAGGAAGATCTCTTCTGGTGCACAGGTTGCCACTAATTGAATAAATTAAATATGTCCTCATATGGAATATGAGGTGGTTGTATAGAAACAAGGAACTAGATAGTGGAGGTTACTGGGGATGAAACTATGTGGAGAAATAATGGAAGAGATCATGAAGTGCAACCATGTAGAGATACGGTTATCATCTGGAAGCCAAGAAGATGTGACTAGGAGATCTCGTGGGAAGATATGCAGACTTTGATAGAAGTATGATAAACAAGAAGACCCTTGACAATACATATCTTTAGGAGACGTGTCAATAAAGGATTTTGATGCCTACAGGAATATTTCATGGTGAAAGATCATCATTGAGGTAACATTTGATTTAAAAGTTCTTATGTATATGTTTATCTAGATAACTTTATACAGGGCTGCCAATCATGTGGAAGGATGTAAGATCCTTGGGAGATGATTCGAAGGAAAGAAGCATGGTGTAAAGGTGGACCAGATGAGAAGGATTGATGAATCACTTTTAGGTGGATGACATGACTCATGGACGAACGTGATGGATGATTTGTGCCCTATGAAGCGAAAAGTTGAAGATTCCTCAATATCGAAATCCATGACATCGAGAGGAGGAATTCTTCATGAGCAGCTGGGTGTCTCACCATTATTGCTACAGGTCCCTGATTAAGAGGGAGCCTAGTGGTAGGTTTCTTACTTGGAAGAAACTTGAAGTATGTCCTTCCTGAGTTAAGAGGGAGTGACATATATGATTCTCTAAGTCATGTGTCATGCACTAGACCAGGACTAACCATTGTAAGTCTTAGTGAAGGCCACGAGGAGAGAATGGATAGACACATCATTCTGGTCTTCACCTGGAAGAAAAAATGGAGGATTGGGTAATCGTCTGGCATTCAATACTCTTTGAGAATGAGATAGGGAATTCAAGATAAGAGTAGTCAAGGGCCAATATTCTTTGAGGGTTGGCTACCCAAGAAAATAATAGTCCAAGAAGGTCATACTTTGGAACACATGGGTGGAGTATGTACCTTGGAGAGAGAATGATTATGGTGTCTATTAGTCATGTGTCTCGCCAGCATTGTAGCCCATTGTCTCGATTGAGAGATGGGGTTGTCGGTCAAGGCATTGCATAAGGAAAATGTTGGTTGATATGATGCTATACAAATGCGATTACCAATCCGATTCTTCTTATGAGATTCTTCAGATTGAAAGTGACCATTTATCGTTATGAATACCTTCCTAGTTAAGAGTGATTGTTGACAAGTGTAACTAGGATAGATCTTCATATTGACTATGTAATTATGTATTCATGTAATGAAGAAGACAAATATAATAATATATATTTTTGGTATGCTTGCTTCATGGGTTTCATGAGAAAGGTTTTATTATAGGTCAAAAGACTTCTTGATGTCTTTTAGAGATTTGTCATCTTGTCATAAATGTACTAATTTGGAGTCATGTGTATGAAGAGTCTAGTCTAAGAAGTATGTTAAAGACCTTGTCACATAAGCCTTGAAGTCATGGCTCAGAATGATGCTCCAGATCAGCATTGAAATAATCTTCTAGATCACCTCCTTGTCGGCCTATAAAACATAGATCAAGTCGGCTCTATAACTATATGACAGGTTGGCTTAATAACAGACAAGGGAATCTATATATACCCCTATATATACTGCGCAGAAAGGACAAAAAATAACAATGAAAAAGGTCTGTGATTTGCGGATAAGGTGCAGGAACATTTTCGGGCATATATGAAAATTTGAAGTGCGAGTTAGGACTGAGTTAAATGAAATAGAAAAGCGAAGATACCTACTAGAGTAATGCAAGGATAGTTCACCATAATTGTGAAGTAAATTCTGTAATACGATTCTTGTGAATACAGAGAAGTCCGAGAACAGTTTTTATGACTGGTGCTACTTATAGAACAAGTTTGCTGCTGCTCAGTGTAAGTGCAAATAGAAGCTGTAAAAGGAGTATTATAGAATGCCGAAAAGGAAGTATGTTGAAGGCATAAGAAATTGAGCTAAGAGTTGCTGAACATAGATCTAGTTTCTCTAGTTTCTCTAAGTACACATGTACAGATCAGTGAATAAAGGAAGGTCGAAAGGTAAGTCAGTGTTATCAAGGTGTTGAAGTATATCTATAAGATCAAGGCTAGAAGAAGAGACTACAAGGTGCTGAAGAATCTCTAGGAGGACTAAAGAACCAAGTTTCTTAGTATTGGTGCAGAAAAGTGTTGTAGAAAGGATCTCCAAGAAGAAGTAAAAAATAAAGCAGTGACAAGGTCTTGGAAGCATACATAGGTCAAGGGTCTAATTCATGGTCACGGTACTTGTCAATTGAAAGTCTATAAGAATAATTCATTGCAGGCTTTCCTCTCCAAGAGGTAGCGGTTTTGACCCTGGCTTGAAAAGCCTAAATCCGTGTCTCTTTTGTTTTTGGTAATTGACTTGATGAAAGAAATAATAAGCTAAGAAGAGAAAACATAAGTAAAATGAGTAATATCACAAGTAATTATCAAGAAGAGAATTTGTATTAATCACTTCCCTACCAAATTATTAACATGGTTTCAGAGCTAAGGTGCTAAAGACGAGGGCTACTTGAAAAAGGGACACTCAAAGAAGCAAGAATCGAAGTCTACATTGAAAGATCAATTCATTTTGCAAGGAAGATTCACAAGCCATTTCAAGAAGACCTTCAATCTCTTTCAAAGGATTCACTTATCAAGAAAATAATCTTTTCCATCAAAGATTTATATTGAAGATATTGTTGGAAGATACATCATCAAGTACCAATCAACAATATCCATCACCATTGAAGACATCTACATTGGAGAATTCAATCTAAGAAGGAGGTCCTAAACTTCATCTTCATCAAAGAAGATGCTTGAAGGAGAAAGTCACCCTACTCAAGTAAGTATCGATGACCTTATCTAAATCTATCAAAATGACTTATTGTATAGAGAGCAACAAATTGGTTGGGTCATCAAACTTTAGTGCATGGAAGAAGAGGACAAATTTGAATCTAATTGAAAATGAAGTTATGGACTACATTGAAGTATCTACAATTCAACCTTCAAAATTATACATTATAGCATATATCAAATACATGAAGGGAGACATAAGAGCCTGAAGGATTCTTATAGAATCCATAAAGGACTCTCTCATTCCCTATGTATCAAATCTAGAATCCTCAAAAGAAATATATGATAAATTGGTGGAGTTGTTCTTGAAAGGTTCTGGGAGGGAAATAATATCCTTGAGACAAAAAAATTACAAATTGAGAATGTCAAGAAAGGAAGGAACAATTACATATTTGATGGAGATTTTAGAATACGAAATCAACTGCAGAAATTGGGAGAAGTAATATTTGATGGATAAATTCTCACTATGGTACAAAATGTTCTACCTAAAGAAGGGGAATTTTCACTTCTAACATCAATGGGAAAGAAGATGCAATACCATTCTAGGATCTATGTAAGATAGAAGAAACAAGATTGAAAGCCAAAACTCATACAAGATCAAGTGAAGGGAATCAAGCCTCTGCAGCCATGTCCAGGAAGAAAGGAAGATTTGGTAAATTTGGTCCCCATAATAAAAGAAGAAATATGGACAAAGCACGATGCTTTGGATGTAATAATTTTGGGCATTATAAAGGATATTTTCCTAAATCTATAAAGGATAAGAGGAAAAAGGAAGAATCCCTTGTCACAGATGAAAGGGAAGAACTTGACACAAAGAAATCTACGAAAGAAGAAAGCGAAAGATCTCTATTATGATTGAGATCATATTTCTCCTTAAGAGATTTATGTTGGTTGTAAAAAAGTATAATAGAAGCATTGTATATTAATAGCATCATGATAGAAGCATGGAAGGAGCACTTGAAGAAGTAGCTCCTAGAAACTTCACTGATAACATGATTGATGGAAAGCAGTGGTCGAGATCAAGGGTCATAATTCAAAAGATCAATGTGGAAACAGGTGCTGACATTTTCTAATGGAGTTCTCTATGGATTCCCTAGTTAGAAAGAAAGAAAAATGTTTCATCGAGAATTTTATGTTACAAAATTCTGGGATTTAGGATATGATGACATATTGATGAAAAAAGTCAAGGGAATGAAGTTCTTCATTCTAGTAAAATTGTTGCAGGAGGACTTGAAAGGAAAAGAGGATGAGGTACATATATCTATATGCTGACACTGGATGTTGTGAAGTCATGTCATATGGTTGCAGGTGATGGACTTCTATCTTTAGAAGTATGATCTATGAAAGGAGGATCTCTTCTCGTGAAAATGTTGCCACTAAAAAATGAAATTAAATATGTCCTCATATGGAATATGAGGTGGTTGTATACAAACAAGGAACTGGATACTGGAGGTTCCTGGGGATGAAGCTGTGGAGAAAGAATGGAAGAGATCATGAAGTGCAACCATGTAAATAGGCGGTTATCATTCAAAATCAAAGAAGATGTGACTAGGAGATCCCCTAGCAAGATATGGAGACTCTATAGAATTATGATAAAAAATAAGACCCTTGACAATACATATCTTTAGAAGATGTGTCAATAAAGGATTTTGATGCCTACAGGAAGATGTCATGGTGAAAGATCATCAATGAGGTAACTTTTGATTTAAAAATTCTTATGTATATGTTTATTTGGATAAGTTTATGCAGGGTTTCCAATCATGTGGAAGGATGTAAGATCCTTGGGAGATGGTTCGAAGGAAAGTAGCATGGCGTAAAGGTGGACCAGATGAGAAGGATTGATGAATCACTTTCAGGTGGATGACAGTCTCATGGATGAAAGTGATGGATGATCTGTGCCCTATGAAGCCAAAAGTTAAAGACTCGTCAATATCAAAATCCATGACATCGAGTGGAGGAATTCTTTATGAGCAGCTGGGTGTCTCACCATTGTTGCTGCAGGTCCCTGGTGGTAAGTTTATTACTTGGAAGAAACTTGAAGTATGTCCTTCATGAGTTAAGAGGGAGTGACGTATATGATTCTTTAAGTCATGTATCATGCACTAGACCAGGACTGACCGCCGTAAGTCTTAGTGAAGGCCATGAGGAGAGAATGGATAGACACATCATTCTGGTATTCACCTAGAAGACAGAATGGAGGATTGAGTAATCATATGGCATCTGATACTCTTTGAGAACGAGATAGGGAATTCACGATAAGAGTAGTCGGGGACCAATATTCTTTGAGGGTTGGCTACCCAAGAAAAGAATAGTCCAATAAGTTCATACTCTGGGAACACCTAGGTGGACTATGTACATTGGAGAGATGATGGCTATGGTGTCTATAATTCATGTGTCTTGCCAGCATTGTAGCCCATTGTCTCGATTGAGAGACAAGGTTGTTAGTCAAGGCCTTGCACTACGACAATGTTGGCTAATATGATGCTATACAGATGTGATTACCAATCTGATTCTTCTTATGAGATTATCCATATTGAAAGTGACCATGTATCATTATGAATGCCTCCTTAGTTAAGAGGGAGTGTTGGAAAGTGTAACTAGGATCGATCTTCATATTGACTATGTAATTATTTATTTATGTAATGAAGAAGACTAAGATAATAATATGTATTTTTGGTATGCTTGCTTCATGGGTTTCATGAGCAAGTTTTTATTATAGGTCAAAAGACTTCTTCTTGATGTCTTTTAGGGATTTTTCATATTTTAATAAATTTACTAATTTGGAGTCATGTATATGAAGAGTCTAGTCCAAGAAGTATGATAAAGAACTTGCCACATAAGCCTTGAAGTCATGGCTTAGAATGATGCTCCAGATCAGCGTTGAAATACTCTTCTAGACCACCTCCTTGTCGGCCTATAAAACATAGATCAAGTCAGCTCTATAATTATATGACAGGTCGGCTTAATAACAGACAGGGGAATCTCTATATACCCCTGTATATACCACACATAAAGGACAAAAAATAACAAAGAAAAAGGTCTAGGATTTTTCGATAAGGTGCAGGAACATTTTCTGGCATATATGACTGTTTGAAGTGTGAGTTAGGACTGAGTTAAAGGAAATAGAAAAATGAAGATACCTACTATAGTAATGCAATGATAGTTCACCATAATTGTGAAGTAAATTCTATAATACGATTCCCGTGAATACATAGAAGTTCGAGAACAGTCTTTAGGACTAGTGCTACTTATAGAACAAGGTTGGTGTTTCTCGGTGTAAGTACAAATAGAAGTAGTAAAAGGAGTATTATAGAATGCGGAAAAAGAAGTATGTTGAAGGCATAAGTAACTAAGCTAAAAGTTGTTGTACAGAGATCTAGTTTCTTTAAGTAAGCATGTACAGATCAATGAATATAGGAAGGTCGAAAGGTAAGCCAGTGGTATCAAGTTGCTGAAGCATATCTTGAAGACCAAGGCTAGAAGAAGATACTACAAGGTGTTGAAGAATCTCTAGCAGGACTGGAGAATCGAGTTTCTTAGTATTGGTGTGGAACAATGCTGAAGAAAGGATCTCCAAGAATAAGTCAAGAATAAAGCAGTGACAAGGTCTTGGAAGCATACATAGGTCAAGGGTATTTTTCATGGTCATGGTACTTGTCTATTGAAAGTCTATAAGAAGAATTCCTTGCGGGTTTTCCTCTCTAAGAGGGAGAGGTTTTGGCCGTGGCTTAAAAAGCCTAATTCTGTGTCTCTTGTGTTTTTGTAATTGACTTGATGAAAGACGTAATAATCTAAGAAGAGAATACATAAGTAAAATAAGTAAGCTTACAAGTAATTATCAAGAAGATAATTTGTATTAATCACTAGCCTACCAAATTCTCAACATTCAGCTCCTCTGCAACTCTAACCTTTTGTCTATTTGGGGTTAGGGTTTTTATTTTGGAAGTCAATTTCATAGCAAAGGATAGACTCAAGATGTGCAAATGGGGCAATATTATTTTCTTCCAAATTTGTATGGACATTGTTCAAGTATTGCAGTTCACCCCTTTTGGGGATGTGAAGAATGTTGATCATAGTTTACTTCTTAGGTGGGGAGTATTCTTCTTATAAGCAGTCATCACTTGAATATATGGTTGGTATGAACATGTATTGGAATTTTCATTATGAACCATTAACTATACATTTAGGTTGAGAAGTTATGCTTAGCTATCATTATGGATTGATTATTGTACATGCCATGATATATGATGCTTTAGGCATGAATTTGTTTTCAACTCAAGATCCTTGTTGAGAATTGGAGAAAAAGAAAAATTATTGTTACAACAATTACAATTTACCCAATTCATTAGGAGTTTTTCTATTTCTTCCTTTTGTTTTTCATATCCCCTGTCAACATGGAAGGGTTTAAAACTTCTCTCCTTACCCATTTATAAAATGAGTAGACATTTTGTACTTGAAAAAATGTTTATCTAAATGTATTTTTTTAAAGTTTTTTTTAGTGTATTTTTATTGAATTTAATTAAGCACTACTTTGTATTTTCCACTCCAGTCAACTATGTCAAGGGCTTTCAATCCATAAAAGTGAAATTTTGAAAAATTTTATAAATTGTGGAAGAGAAACTTTGAACATTATAGAGTGTTTAGTCCCATTAAAATGGATTTTTGACCAATTTTAGATGAGTAAGAACTCTTTATGTTTGGATAATTTCCCTTCACTACCTCGGATAGTTTTAGATTTTGAATGGTTTGAATGTGTTTTTGTCAAATAAGGTTTTCTAGTGGTTTACTTTTCTAAGTTTTCTTGTTTGACTAATGTAAAGGAAGAAGACATTTAAGAAAGAATTTAGAATTTTGCTATAAATGAAGGAAAATAAAACAAAAAAACAAACTCATATGCTTGAATCGTATTAAAAAATATTAAAGGTGGGAATCAAGGGGGTTGATTATGCATGTTGATCATGTTCCCTGCTCTTTAAACTCCTTTCCCTCTGCTGTTCTGGAACTAATGAGCCTCACTGACTGCAAAAAACTGTGCTCCAAGGGCCTTTATTTACCCTTTGTACCTCTGCAGAAATCCTTATTTCACCTCTTCCCCTCTTCCACTATCCCCAACCACTTCCCCACATATGCCCGATACCAAAATTCCAAGCGCTTAAGCCTCAAGAGCTAATCGCATCGGAGAAATAGAGCGGAACGTTTGAATCCCTTTGCAAGGCTCAAAAACTTCGATGCGATCGCTTTTTGTTGTTAAGTCCTCCACTGTGTTCCGCACCGTTGATCTACCACATAGATCAGACAGCCCGCGCTAATCGCAGGTCTTTGCAATCGCAACACTTATGTGTCGTCCCCCGATTGCTCCATCGCAAACATTTGCGATGTGATTGATCGCATCGCATGTCTTCCGCCGATCGCTCCATCGCGACTCATCTCCCGATCCCTCCGATTGAATGTGAGCCGTTGATCCGGTCCCCAGATATAACGGCCAACGCTCAATCGCATCCCGCCCTCAATCGCAATTGGAACATCCGAAATGTGCCACCCCGGTCTTCCCGCTCCGATTTGCGATTGCGATCTCCGAATTGGGTCCCACCTCATGCGGTCACGTCATCACATTCCATTGCATTTCGCTGCATTTCCGTGTATTTCCGCGTGTAACCAAAGTTTTTCATTTTACTTTAAAGTATTATGTCTCATATTCATCACGCCCATTTTCATATATCATTTCACTATTTTATCCCCGCCGTTGATCTACGCCTCTAGATCTTGATCGAACAGTCCATACGCATTTTTCCGTTAAACCCTATTGTTCGCCATTTACACCATATCATTTTGTTTTCCACTATCATTATGTTTTCCACTATTATTCCACATAAACCACTGTTTCACCACTGCTGCACTATCATTTCTTCCGCCCCCATAACCAGTCTTCCATTTGCATGGATTTCATGACCAAGTTGCGTATTTTTGCAGAGTACCAGTGGCAGAAAGTTGTCATAATTCACAGCCTCCGTTTCAGAAGTTGAGAACGCATCAAAGGACCATCTTTCAGAGGCAGAATTTATGAGGAAAATCTGGGAAGCGATTACGACACAACTTTCATTAAAGAAGCCAGGGTTAAAATCTGTCAAACCCTCCAGAGCCATTCAAAGCACAGATTTTTGTAGTTGGAGACATTACTGTCACGACAAGGAGTATCAGTGGAAGATCGAGGATTTCAGCGTCCAGCATTAAAGATTCTAAGCCCTAATCCATGGCTTAGAAGACAAAGGTACCAGATCAAAGATATCCTGGATCACATAGAGGGTACAATGCACAAGAAACAAAACCCTCCAGGTTTCATTTCAGCCGAATTTTCTTTCAGGAAAGGACGAAATGTTCATGTGGTTTTACTCTCATACCGTGTTCCTGAAGAGACCTCCATCTGAGCGCATTTATTTCAGAAAGCAGGCAGTAGAGTACATACAACACAACATAATCATTCAGAAGTTTGGGTGCGAATGTTTCCGTCGTTTTGTCTTAATGAGGAAAATTAAATGATCATCACCTACCTCTTTTACTAGGTTTTTGTTTCTTCTATATAACCCCAAGAGAAGGGATGATTGAGGGTTCCAGATTTTATCAGAAAACTATGCAGTGAAAGGATTTTTGTATACATTTTGTAAAGCTCTTGTATGAAGGCTCAGAGCCCATAAGGTCTCAGTGAGGAGGTGTTCTATCTGTTAAAGAGGATTCTGGTCTTTTGTATTTCACAGTGTGTAACCTTTTCTCTTATGTGTTATATTAATAGATCATTCCATTTCATCCATCTTTCTTGTATCATGTTTTGGAATGCGAGTGGCTCACTGATTTTTGGTATGGATTCATCCTAGTTGATGCCCATGCTCGGATCAATCAAGCGCTTTAAATATGGCTCATGCATGATATTCTGTTCCATTACTCATCTAAACCATATTTCTGCTGTATTAGTTGCTTTGGGAGGGTGTTTTTAAAATGCTATTATCATGTATGGATTCTTAGATTGGTAAGCCCATGCATGGTGGTATTGTGTATCTGGATATCAGCTCAATGTTGACTAATATATTCTCAACATTTCTTTCATTACATACACCTTCTGATAATTGATATCTGTGACATATTACTTGAATTGGCCCACTTTGCAGTAAACTGTCTCTGAATTTTCTATTGCTTTCATATTAGATTTATGCACTTTGCCTCTGCAGTATCCCTTTCTCTGTGTTAGTTTCTGAGGGTCTTGGTCCCATTCTAGTTTATTTCCCTGTTTACAGGTGATAGCATGTGAGCTAAATTTGACAACTTCATACATTATATTATACGCTCCTTGCTATGCTAAGATGTCCTAGGCACTGGTCTATCATAACTCTAGGCTGTCTCTAGGAGTGACAACATCTTTCTGGCGTCGTTGCCAGGAACGAAGTTGAGAAATTTTAAAATCCCTGGGCCTCGACAAAATCAAATTCACCGTTCAAGTAGGTGAGTATGGAGAGTTGAGAGTTGTAGATCCCTCACCTTGGCGACTCCACATTTGTTTATTTGATAAATCTGTTTGCAGTCCTGGCCCCTCGAAAGCCACACCTGAGGTTAGATGCGTCTAAGCCAAAGACACCTTCAGTGTCTGACCCTGAAAATATCATACATAGAAGAAATTGGAGGGAAAGAAAATCAGTCCATTCTGAGATTCCCGAATTCTCTCAAGAAGACTTTCCGTCCTCCTCCTCTCAATATTCTCAATTGCAAATTCCCGACTCCACTGTTGGAGATACCGATTACTATTCAGATAGTCCACCTCGAGGAGGTGTCCAATTTAAAGACAGTCTTCATCCTACTCCTGAGGTCGAAGAGGTCAAGGAAGTCACTGAAGTATCTGTTGTTAATAGACCATTATTCCCCTCAACACCTCAAGCTGCAGTTGAGTATATTCCTATTATTATTCATACTCCACTTCCACCTCCTCCTCCTCCTCCTCTTACTCATCAGATTGTTGCACTACCCCCACCTCCTCCCATGGCCAATGTTCCAAACTTCTTGTTGAACAAATATGCTCCCCTGGCATTACCCCAAGTGTTGAATTATATGCCCCAGGATTATCTGAAGATCTTGCCTAGATTCAATGGGGAAAATGAAATTGATGCTCAAAAACATCTTGAGACTTTCTGCTCCTTTGCAGAGAACTTTAATGTTGAACATTTAGATGTGGTCTTAAGACTGTTTGTGCAATCTATGGATGGTGAAGCTCGAAAATGGTTTAAGACTTTGGCAGGCCGTTCTATTACCACTTGGGAAAATATGGAAGACACTTTTCTCAGGAAATGGGGAGAGAAGAAAGATCATGGACAAAGCCTTACTGAGTTTAATACACTCAAGAAAAGACATAATGAAGGGGTGTCAGAATTTATCAAAAGATTTAACAAATTATATCTGAGTCTTCCTGCCGATATGAAACCTCATCAAACCGCTGCTAGAGTTGTTTTTGTAGCAGCCTTTGATTCAGATTTTGGTTTCTCTCTGAGAGAAAGAAAGCCTGCTACTCTGGATGATGCCCAGACAAATGCACTAGAGATTGAGGCAAACTTTGCCTCCACTGGTAAATCAAAAGGAAAATCTGAACAAGATGCTAAAAGAAGGGGCAAAGAGGAGGTATCTACCTCTAACCTGGATAGAGACCCAGAAATGAGAAAAATGATTAGAAAATCGGTCAAACTTGAATTGGAGGCCAAGAATTCAGCCTTTAAGAATTTCCACAATGCTCAAAACAAAGGTTACAATCCTCAGTACAGGAAACCACCTCTGCAAATCTTGCCAAGGGAACCCAAGGAACAACACGACCAAGTACCACACCCATTGTACTTGGAAGGTCCAGTAGATAGCCCTGCTGAAGATGCTGCTTACGAGTTGGAGGATGCAAATCTTGCCTTTTCAAACAATGATGAGGTAGAATGTCCATTGCAAGGAGATGATGGAACCAAGTTCTCATTGCAAGAAAAGGAAAAGGTTAGAGACACAGAAGACTCAGAAATTGATTACTGTTGTAAAAAATTTTCTGATTTCATGCTAGCACAGTACAATATAAAATACGATCTCAGATCTTCTAGGAGGAGGACTCGTACTCAAGACCAAGAAGAAGAAGCACCACTTCAGAAGGATGCACCTGCTCAGAAGGAATCAATAGTGCAGAAAGTCACAGACAAAGATTTTGTTGATGATGGAGGAAATTTGACACCACTTGATAGTCAAAGAAAGGAGGAAGGAAATTTGGTGGAAGACTTTAATCCATGGAATGAAGAAATCAGATCGCTAGAGATTATGCTGAATAAACATGATTCGATGCAGGAAGAAGAACCTCAACTTCTAAATTGGGGATTGCAGGATGTAAAGATACAAGGGAATGAAGACAGTGAAGACTTCCTGGGTCTCGGAAGAGACTTAGGATTTATGAGGAAAGAATTAGCGACTGAATCATCAAGAAAGACCATTGGGTCTTATGATTTCAAAATTGACAATTCGGCTGGGTTGACAGGTATTGCAAAAGACAATCCATCCTTTGGAGTTGTCTTGGATACAAATGAACTGTCACAAAAGAAGGAAGGTGAGGCAATCATACCCCATGGGAAGGAACTTGTTATTACTGATAATGACAAGAATGAGCTGATGTGCCTGATAGACAAAGAGGAGACTGGAGGGCAGAATTTTGGAACTGCTACAGTGATGGGAAATCAGAATTGCATTATGATAGAAGATGATAGTGCAAAATCTGAAGAACTTGATTCGATTGCCAGAAGCAATCAAGAGGGTGCAAGACAATTACTGAAGATTGTCAAAGAAGAATAAGAATACGCTGAAAAAAATGTGCAGCATATTGATGAAATGCTTGAGAATAAATGGCTGATTTGTTTGCTGAAAAATTTTAGAACAGAATGTGAAAGCATAGCAGGAGGCAAGTTGCAGAGAAAAATATGGAAACCTGGAAATGTGCAGTGGAAGAATAATGCAACTGATGGACACCAGCAAAGCAAAGTGGAGGACCTTCCATGGGCTATTCTTCTCATCCCAAGTTCCAAACCCTTGCTTAAGAAAATCTTGCTAGAATCGATGGTTGAAAGATATGAAGCTGAGATCGGATTTCTGAACTCACAAGAAAAATCATATCAGTTCATAGACCCCAGAAGCTTTTTGGAAAGTCTCCCTCCCCCTAAAAGAGAATATATTCCACTGCCTTTTGAAATATAAGAAGAAGGTGATCAGGCTTTCAAGAGTCACTCTGAAGATGCAGTGGAAAACGCAGTAATCAGAACTGCCCAAGACATAGACAACCTGCCAATCATGGAAGGCCTAAAAGAAGAAAGTGTACACCATTTGTTCTTTGATCCTGTGACAGAGTATATGGAGGCCCTGATTAGCTCAAATCCTCCAGCATTGATCCTTCACCAGGGCCACATTCATCAAGAGTGGTCACCACTGATGGTGACTGCATTTTTGAAGAAGCACGTGCAGAGCACCCTATGGTTATCTCTGATAGGCAGTCCGTACTCTTATCCTTTTTTGTTACTACTTGACTGGCTGCACTGGCATTATTGTATCACCTAGAGCATCAAAGACTTCCAGGTTAGAGTAGAGTAGTTAGGAAAAGCTAAATAAAGCTCAGTCTGTGAGCATGTAGTTAGTTGTTTTTAATTTTTGCAAAGTCCAGCAAGCCAGACAGTCTAATCCTGGCTTGAATGTTTTTCAATTTCTGTCTTAGAGTGTAGTGAAGAAATTTGCTAAACATTTTAATCCTAGCAGATGTAGTTTAGGTAGAGAAAAATATGAGACCAACAGTTTAATATGGTCTCATGGAGTAATAAGGGTAGTAGTAGAATAGGTTTATTTCTCCTGTTTGTAAAAATTGATGAATCATGAGGTGAAAAGTAGAAATGCCGAAGAGTAGAGTTCATATATAAGATGATCAGGAGGTCTGCGAAGTTCTCGACACGCTCAGGGATGAACGTGCCGTCCCCAGGTGGAGCCAATGTTGATCATGTTCCCTACTCTTTAAACTCCTTTCCCTCCGCTGTTCTGGAGCTAATGAGCCTCACTGACTGCAAAAAACTGTGCTCCAAGGACCTTTATTTACCCCCTTTTACCGCTGCAGAAATCCTTATTTCACCTCTTCCCCTCTTCCACTATCCCCAACCACTTCCCCACATATGCCCGATACCCAAGTCCAAGCACTTAAGCCTCAAGAGCTAATCGCATCGGAGAAATAGAGAGGAATGTTTGAATCCCTTTACAAGGCTTAAAAACTCCGATGCGATCGCTTTTTGTTGTTAAGTCCTCCACTGTGTTCCGCATCGTTGATCTACCACATAGATCGGACATCCTGCGCTAATGGCAAGTCTTTGCAATCGCAACACTTATATTTCGTCCCCCGATTGGTCCATCGCAAACATTTGCGATGCGATTGATCGCATCGCATGTCTTCCGCCGATCGCTCCATCGCGACTCATCTCCCGATCCCTTCGAAAGAATGTGAGCCGTTGATCCGGTCCCCAGATCCAATGGCCAGCACTCAATCGTGCTCCCCGCCTAATCGCAATCGCAAATTCTGTCGCGCCTCCCCTTTGCTCCTTGCGATTGCGATTCCCCGACTACATCCGAGCCGTCCATCCCTCCGCCAGATCTAACGGCCCTAATTCAATCACATCCCGCCCTCAATCGCAATCGAAACTTCCGAAATGTGCCACCCCGGTCTTCCCACTCCGATTTGCGATTGCGATCTCCGAATTGGGTCCCACCTCATGTGGTCGCGTCATCACATTCCATTGCATTTCATTGCATTTCCGTGTATTTCCGCGTGTAACCAAAGTTTTTCATTTTACTTTAAAGTCTTATGTCTCATATTCATCATGCCCATTTTCATATATCATTTCACTGTTTTATCCCCTCCGTCGATCTACGCCTCCAGATCTTGATCGAACGGTCCATACGCATTTTTCCGTTAAACCCTATTGTTCGCCATTTACACCATATCATTATGTTTTCCACTGTTATTCCACATAAACCATTGTTTCACCACCGTTTCACTATCATTTCTTCCGCCCCCATAACCAGTCTTCCATTTGCATGGATTTCATGACCAAGTTGCGTATTTTTGCAGAGTACCAGCGGCAGAAAGTTGTCATAATTCACAACCTCAGTTTCAGAAGTCGAGAACGCATCAAAGGACCATCTTTCAGAGGCAGAATTTATGAGGAAAATCTGGGAAGTGGTTACGACATGACTTTCATTAAAGAAGCCAGGGTTAAAATTTGTCAAACCCTCCAGAGCCATTCAAAGCACAGATTTTTGCAGTTGGAGACATTACTGTCGCGACAAGGAGTATCAGTGGAAGATCGAGGATTTCAGCGTCCAACATTAAATATTCTAAGCCCTAATCCATGGCTTAGAAGACAAAGGTACCAGATCAAAGATATCCCGGATCACACAGAGGGTACAATGCACAAGAAACAAAACCCTCCAGGTTTCATTTCAGCCGAATTTTCTTTCAGGAAAGGACGGAATGTTCATGTGGTTTTACTCTCATACCGTGTTCCTGAAGAGACCTCCATTCGAGCACATTTATTTCATAAAGCAGGTAGCAGAGTACATACAACACAACATAATCATTCAGCAGTTTGGGCGCGAATTTTTCTGTCGTTTTTTCTTAATGGGGAAAATTAAATGATCATCACCTACCTCTTTTACTAGGTTTTTGTTTCTTCTATATAACCCCAAGAGAAGGGATGATTGAGGGTTCCAGATTTTATCAGAAAACTATGCAGTGAAAGGCTTTTTGTATACATTTTGTAAAGCTCTTGTATGAAGGCTCAGAGCCCATAGGGTCTCAGTGAGGAGGAGTTCTATCTGTTAAAGAGGATTCTGGTCTTTGGTATTTCACATTGTGTAACCTTTTCTCTTATGTGTTATATTAATAGATCATTTCATTTCATCCATCTTTCTTATATCATGTTTTGGAATGCGAGTGGCTCACTGATTTTTGGTATGGATTCATCCTAGTTGATGCCCATGCTCGGATCAGTCAAGCGCTTTAAATATGGCTCATGCATGATATTCTGTTCCATTACTCATCTAAACCGTATTTCTGCTATATTAGTTGCTTTGGGAGGGTGTTTTTAATACGCTATTATCATGTATGGATTCTTAGATTGGTAAGCCCATGCATGGTGGTATTGTGTATCTGGATATCAGCTCAATGTTGACTAATATCTTCTCAACATTTCTTTCATTACATACACCTTCTGATAATTGATATCTGTGACATATTATTTGAATTGGCCCGCTTTGCAGTAAACTGTCTCTGAATTGTCTGTTGCTTTCATATTAGATTTATGCACTTTGCCTCTGCAGTATCCCTTTCTCTGTGTTAGTTTTTGAGGGTCTTGGTCCCATTCTAGTTTATTTCCCTGTTTACAGGAGATAGCATGTGAGCTGAAGTTGACAACTTCATACATTATATTATACGCTCCTTGCTATGCTAAGATGTCTTAGGCACTGGTCTATCACAACTCTAGGCTGTCTCTGGGAGTGATAACAATGCATATCACAAGAACTTAGGCATAGACAAAATATTATTAAGTAACATAAATCAAACCATGATCAACTTACATATAATTTTAGTTTTTAAATACAAAATTAATGACCAAAACAATAGAACAAATACATGTTACTTCTATTGATGATGCTAGTGGAATTTCTATTAGTTATCCGCACTAAATCACATTTGGGCCTAAACTTCATGAGGCTACTTAGGAAGCCATAAACATATTTTGTTTTTTTACAATGTTGTTAGGTCATCATGTCTACAAGGCAGGGTTAATCTTCTTGTTGCTTGTGTTGAATTTTTGTAACTATGGTTAGTCATCATAATGTATATTTTCATCATTATGTAAGAATTTTCTTCATGCTCAAATGAAATTATATTATTTGTATTTTTCAAAGAAAATATGAAAGGCATGTTCTTCATTACCTTTGGAAAAGAAGAATTTTGGATTTTGGATTTGTAATTTGTAATTTTCCCTCCACAAGAAACCAAGTTGTCTCCTCTAAATGTTCAAGTTAGCTCAACCTCTTATGGCACCAATTCGACCTCATGATGATTATATATTGAAGTCACTCATCCTCTCCATTATCATTTGATATGGGCATAAAGCATAGTATCTTCTAGTCATATGAAGTAAGAAAAGGAGCATAATGAAGATCAAGCAGATAGAAGGCAAGTCGAGTCTCTTGGAAAGGGCCAAATTTATTTGTGCAAGGAGGTTGAATCCTTGTGGAACAAGGAGGTCAAATCTCTGTGGAACAAGCAGTTTGAATATCTACGGAACAAGGCGTTGATAAATCTAGGGAAGCTAGAATAGGTGTGTTTTATCTTAACTTGAAAAATTATTATGATGTTCTTTTACTTTTGCTTGTTGTACTTATGATTTGATTATTCTTCTCTTGATTATTATGGTGTTATTATCATCAAACAACTATGAAAACATGAATATCAATAGAACAAAAGGACACAAGATGTAGGTTGCTAGCCAGGGCCAAAACCTCTCCTAGAGAGGAAAACCCACAAGAAATTTTGCTCATATAGAATCTTCAAATGATGAATTCCAAGACGTTTAGACCCAAGATTGAGACCCCACCAAGACCAAGTCAACCTTATTTCTTGATATACCTTCCTTAAACAACTTCCAACAATTGTTGTAACTTCAATCCCCAACAACTTATGCAACTTCGACCACCAGCAATTTTTTGCAACTTCAACCCCCAACAACTTTTGCAACTTCGCACGTGTGGGAGAAAGAGGCTACTTTAGGCCTCCTTTCTTCTTCACTTGGCTTCTTCTTCTTTTCTTAGTCAAATGGATGATATGTCTTGCCTTTTGATCACAGATTTGTTGGAAATACTGAGAGGGGGGTGAATCAATATTTCTTTTCAATTGTTAATTTTACTAATTATATCACCTATATTTAGAACACAAAATGAACAATAAGAATAAATGATTTTATTAATATCTTCTTTACAATAAATCAAGTACAATATATGTAGGGCTCCAACCCTAGATGAAGACACCAATCTTCAATCTCCCAGGCTCCAACCTGTATTTTCCAAGCACCGACTTGGACTTCCAAGGCTCTGACCTTGTCAATTCTGAGGCACCAACCTCAAGGGCTCCAACCCTATATTTGGTACAGGCTCCAACCTGGTCCTTTGAGGAATCCTATCCTCTAGGGCTCCAACCATATCTTCCAAGGCACCAACCTTGTCAATTCTGAGGCACCAACCTTAAGGGCTCCAACCCTATATCTGGTACAGGCTCCAACCTGGTCTCTTGAGGACTCCTATCATCTAGGGCTCCAACCCTATCTTCCAAGGCACCAACCTTGTCTCTATGAGGCTCCAACCTCTTGCTTCAATTTGTAAAGATATATTTGGTTATACTTCACAGCTCCCAATGTCTTCTTCAACTAGCCTTGTCAATCTTCACTTAGTCTTCATTGTAGTCTCCACATTACGTCATCAATGACAACCTTATCAACATAGAAGGTGTCATCACTACTCTTCATCATACCTAATCAATCTCTTCAAGTTATCTCATCATGACATCATCATTGCATCATTGTTTTCAATACAACACTCCAATGTGTCTGCACTAAGTTCTGCATCGGCTCTAAATGTGGCTTCAATAGTTATGCACCTTCTTCAAATCGGATCCAAGGTTTGCTTCAAGACTTCTCCAAGTTGACATCAAAGGTGCTCGAAATTCCCGCTCCTTTAATCAATGTTCCAAGGTAGTCTTCAAGAGTATCCTTACTATTCTGCACTAAGCCTACTCTACTGCACTACTCTTCATCACCCAATCTGTACCAAGGCTCCTGCATAAAACTTCAATGTTGTACCAACATTCTTGCACCACGCTGCACTAGGACTATTACACCAATTGCACTAAGGAATTTACACCATCCTGCACCAGGAATTTTTCACTTCTCCAAAACATCCGATTAACACTGGTCTGAGGTCATATCAGTCCAATCTTCAAGTGCTACCATAGGAAAGATGTCACAAGTCCATATATTTGGTGCCAAAACAATCTTAAACCTTCTGCAATGAATTTGTAACCCAACCAACCAACTCTACCACTGAAGCTTACTACAAAGGAAGACACAAATCTGAATCACAATACCCACAACAACATGCCTAAAGATAGTAGATCAAATTCCTCCAACAGGTCCGAAGAAAGACGACTTCTCACTCCGAAAACCACCCTATAACGTCATCAACAAAGAGAGGGAACAGGTCCGAGCAACCTACAGCAACGTATGACTTATGATCAACAGAAATTTGCAATCCAACCACAGATCTGAGGCTACATCAAGGCACCAAAGCAACAAAGGTAGGAAGTCCGAAGCTTAAATATTCTCCATAGACCGAAACCCTTAGATTGCACCAGCTCCCACAGATCAAAAGTCACAGGTTCGAATATGTTTGCCTCTCCATTGTTCTAGCCCATAGACAGTCTAAAATTTTACCAAACAATACACAGTAGTCCACAATAAATAAATGGAATATGACCCTTAACTCACTGTTTTTTCTATGTTATTTACTTCATTGTTTTTCTGCTTAATCTCCTCCGAAATTCTGTTCTAAAAGAAGGTTGAAACCCTCTTATATATATACACATTCTTTTCCATAAACGAATAGACATGTCTTCAAGAAGGGCCGACATGAATTTACTAAAGTAAGGTCGACTCACTGACATAATTTTAATTTAAACTTGAAAAATCAATAACTTTCAAACCGCTTGGAGTTTTAGGCTGAGTAATAGCTCGTTGGAAAGGAAAAATTATGCTCTTAAATATGGTGTAGGTTTAATTAAGGAGTTTTGCCTCTAAGGTAGCAAAAATTATTTTTTAATGTGACTGATTATTTATGAGTGCATAAATGGAGGCAGAGCAGAATGCCTTTCAGTGTAGGGCTTATTCATGGTTTGATTCTTCGTTGATTGTCTTCATAATGATGTCCTAGCCTTCTTCAACATAGGATGATCATCATCATGTCCTTGCCTTCTTCAATATAGGGTCACTATAGGGTTGCATCATTATGGAGCATCATTATGTAGTCACCTTCATCAATCAAATGGAGCATCATTATGTAGTCTTCATCATAAGGACAACAAACTTCACATCATTGGTGATTTGTCATGTCATCATCAAATTATCGGAGGTAGGACATGTAATCATGTAGTGTTATCACCAAGATCATTGGAGGTAGGACATGTCATCATGTGTATGTATTCTAGTCCTTCATCATGTGCAGTCATATGGTAGTCTTCCATTGTAATCATCCTCTGGCATCTTCAAGAATATTTGCCATCCTGGACACTGACATCAGCTATTGACATCAATGACAACCTATATTAACAATCTCCCCTTTTGTCATTGATGGAAATATTCTTGTCCTTTCAACATCCTCTCCCCCTTTGACATCAATGGCAAATGGGGTGCCCAAGTACTCCCCTTATCAGGCTGCTTCTTGATATGTTGCTCCCATCATATTTTATTCAAAAATGATAGTTCTTCATGATAGATATGTTTCTCCCCCTCTCAAGGTGCTCTTCCTCTTGGAAATGTGGTCCATAATAGAGGGTTTTCATTTCTTCATGTAATCAACCAACTCCCCCTGCCGACATGAACTCCCCTAGCTCAAGTAAGATTTCTTGCCTTGTGATCAAGTGGAAGAAATATTCACAATTTTCATGATTTTCTTCAATGGAGTTACTCCCGAGAGATGATCTATCAATATTTTCCATGTGTGATTTTTCAAGGGTTTCATACGACAATTCTTGGATAGCTTCTGCAAGATTGGACAAGAATCACATGTTCCCCCTGAAAATATGCATGGTCGCCTTTTTGGCAGAGTCTCATCATCGAATAATTGGAATATCACATCTGCCAAAAATGCCTTCATCAAATCAACAAAATGAGTTGATGACTTGAGTGTTCAAGCAACTTAAGGATTCAACTTGCTTCCTTCTCCATACTTGCGTAACTTTCTTCTCTGGCTTGGTTGTCATGGTTTTAGCTTGTTTAGGAACCCAAGTCAAGTTACAATCATGTGCCATATGTCCAATGTTATGGCAATTGAAACACTCTATATTGTTCATGAATAAAAAATCATGACTTCTTCTTGTGAAATTTCTTCGAGGAGATTGACGGGGACCATTATATTTCTCTTTGTGATATGCCCTACAATATTTTTCCACGTGCCCAAATTTTGTACAAGAATAGCAATATCCAAGAAATATACTTTGGTACTTGGGTGATGAAGTGTTCCTTGAAGTACTCTTGAAGTCTTTTTACCTTGGGATTCTTTGATGGTATTCATTGCCTTTTGTATTCTTGACACCATATGCAAGTCTCCTTAGCGTAGAATTTCTTCCATTGTTGTCTTGATTCTTCTCCTTTCCTTTGTTGGAACTGGGAGCATCAACATTTCTTTCTAGGTTCCTCACATCTTTGTTGTTTGAAGCATTATCATTCTTGCTTGAGGATTCACCTGCATAGCCAAGACCTGATTTATCAAGGGGATACCTTTGCTGACTTAGGATGTCATCTAGGGTTTGAGAGATTTTCAAGTTTTTATTCAGCAATTCAACTTCCTTTTCAAGAAAGACAATTTCTCCTTTCAACTTTTCGCAATCTTCATCTTTCATAAGTAGTTTCTTCTTCATTTCTTCCATCATCCTTGTTGCTTCATGTGCTTCGATTTTAAGGGAGATGATATTTTATTTCATTTTGAAGATTTCTTCATTCTCCTTTGCTAGAATGCTCTCCATTTCTTCTTTTGTTCTTGTAGCTTCACATGTTTCAGCCTTGAGAAGATTGATGTTTGATTTTAGTTTCAAGATTTCTTCATCCTTTTTGTCTAGTTGGCCTATCATGGTGTTTCTCTCCTTTTCTGCTTAATTAACTTGTTCTTCTATGAATGGAAAAATTTACATCACCTTCTCAACTCCTTTCACTTGTTTCCTTGCTTCTTCTAGTTGAGATCTAAGAGAGGAGACCTCTTCCTTGTATTGACCAATCTCTGCTTCAAGATTGTTCAAGCTCTTAAGTCTTTGTTCAAGGTGGCTTGACAAAGTTTCTTCCATTTTCTTTGCCTTATCCAATTGATTTGTCATAGATATGACTTCTTCATGATGCTTTCTTTTATTTTGATGAAATTCCTCTTTAAGTTTGGAGAGCTCCTCATCTCTTTCTTGTACTTGAAGCTTGACAAAGTCAACTTCCTTCATTGTCTTGCTTTGGTTACCATCTTGCGCTTTCTTCTTAAGTTCCTCATTTTCATTTTTCAAACTGTTAATCTCTTCCATGGAAGCCATAAGTTTATTCATGAGATCTTCTTTAAAGTCTTTTTTGTTCTCTTCATTTTCTAGGTTTTCTTTAGCCTTGTCATCTCTCTTATCTTTAGCTTCCTTGATGGATTCTGGACTTCTTTCTTGTTTTCGATCATCTTCTTGACTAGAGATCATTTTCAACGCTCCTTTTGAGTGAAGATCATGAAGTTTGTACCATATGACATTTGCTGACGAACATCTTTCAAAATTGGCCTTCATAGATTTTGGTAAACCATTCAAAATTTCCTTCATTGCTCTTTTATTGTACTCCTTGGATTCTTCGTTCATCGTGTCATTAGTAATCACTGATTTCCAAACTTCAATTACTTGAGTCTTCAAGAAATTCCTCATTCTTGCCACCCATATATCAAAATTTTCATTGAACAATGGAGCCTTCGCAAATTGATTTACCTAAATTTCAATGGTTGAGGAAGACACATCTTTAGGAGGATTGGAGACTTTCTTCCTTGGCTTTGCCATTTGTGTTCTAGTGATCAACCTTCAAGTTGTTAGGCTTTGAGTGAAGGTACTGGCTCTGAAACCAATTGTTGGAAACACTGAGAGGGGGGTGAATCAGTATTTTTGTTCACTTGTTAATTTTACTAGTTAGATCACCTATATCTAGAACACAAAATGAACAATAAGAATAAATGCTTTTATTAATTTCTTCTTTACAATAAATCAAGTACAATATGTGCAGGGCTCCAACCCTAGATGAAGACACCAATCTTCAATCTCCCAGGCTCCAACCTGTATTTGCCAAGCACCGACTTGGACTTCCAAGGCTCCAACCTTGTCAATTCTGAGGCACCAACCTCAAGGGTTCCAACCCTATATCTGGTACAGGCTCCAACCTGGTCTCTTGAGGACTCCTATCCTCTAGGGCTCCAACCCTATCTTCCAAGGCACCAACCTTGTCAATTCTGAGGCACTAACCACAAGGGCTCCAACCTTATATCTGGTACAGGCTCTAACTTGGTCTCTTGAGGACTCCTATCCTCTAGGGCTCCAACCCTATCTTCCAAGGCACCAACCTTGTCTCTATGAGGCTCCAACATCCTGCTTCAATTTGTCAAGATATATTTGGTTATACTTCACGGCTCCCAATGTCTTCTTCAACTAGCCCGTCAATCTTCACTTACTCTTCATTGTAGTCTCCACATTACATCATCAATGACAACCTTATCAACATAGAAGGTGTCATCACTACTCTTCATCATACCCAATCAATCTCTTCAAGTTATCTCATCATGACATCATCATTGCATCATTGTTTTCAATACAACACTCCAATGTGTCTGCACTAAGTTCTGCACCAGCTCTAAATGTGGCTTCAATAGTTCTGTACCTTCTTCAAATATGATCCAAGGTTTGCTTCAAGACTTCTCCAAGTTGACATCAAAGGTGCTCCAAATTCCCGCTCCTTTAATCAATGTTCCAAGGTAGTCTTCAAGAGTATCCTTACTATTATGCACTAAGCCTACTCTACTGCACTACTCTTCATCACCCAATCTGCACCAAGGCTCCTTCATAAAACTTCACTGTTGTACCAACATTCTTGCACCATGCTGCACTAGGACTATTACACCAACTGCACTAAGGAATTTACACCATCCTTCACCAAGACTTTTGCACTTCTCCAAAATATCCGATTAACACTAGTCTGAGGTCATATCAGTCCAATATTCAAGTGCTACCATAGGAAGGATGTCACAGGTCCATAGATCTGGTGCCAAAACAATCTTAAACCTTCTGCAATGAATCTGTAACCCAACCAACCAGCTCTACCACTGAAGCTTACTACAAAGGAAGACACAAATCCGAATCACAATACCCATAGCAACATGCCTAAAGAGAGTAGATCAAGTTCCTCCAACAGGTCCGAAGAAAGACTGCTTCTCAATCCAAAAACCATCCTATAACATCATCAAGAAAGAGAGGGAACAGGTCCGAGCAACCCACATCAACGTATGACTTATGATCAATAGAAATTTGCAATCCAACCACAGATCTGAGGCTACAACAAGGCACCAAAGCAACAAAGGTGGGAAGTCTGAAGCTTAAATATTCTCCATAGACCGAAACCCTTAGATCGCACCAGCTCCCACAGATAAAAAGTGACAGGTTCGAATATGTTTGCCTCTCCATTTTTCTAGCCCATAGACAGTCCGAAATTTTACCAAACAATACACAACAGTCCACAATAAATAAATGGAATATGACCCTTAACTCACTATTTTTTTTGTGTTATTTACTTCGTTGTTTTTCTCCTTAATATCCTCTGAAATTCTATTCTAAAATAAGGTCGAAAGCCTCTTATATATATACACATTATTGTCCATAAACGAATAGACATGTCTTCAAGAAGGCCGACATGAATTTACTAAGGTAAGGTCGGCTCACTGACATAATTTTACTTTAAACCTGAAAAATCAATAACTTTCAAACCGCTTGGAGTTTTGGGCTGAGTAATTGCTCATTGTAAAGGAAAAATTATGCTCTTAAAGATGGTGGAGGTTTAATTAAGGAATTTTGGCTCTAAGGTAGCGAAAAATATTTTTTAATGTGACTGATTATTTATGAGTGCAAAAATGGAGGTAGAGCAGAATGCCTTTCAGTGTAGGGCTTCTTCATGGTTTGATTTCTTCGTTGATTGTCTTCATAATGATGTCCTAGCATTCTTCAACGTAGGATCACCATCATCATGTCCTTGCCTTCTTAAATATAGGATCACTAGGTCAGCTGTCCTTAAGATTGTGCAGAGATATTTCATCAATCAAATGGAGCATCATTATGTAGTCTTCATCATAAGGACAACAAAATTCACATCATTGGAGATTTGTCATGTCATCATCAAATTATCAGAGGTAGGACTTGTAATCATGTAGTGTTATCACCAAGATCATTGGAGGTAGGACATGTCATCATGTGTATGTCTTCTAGTCCTTCATCATGTGCAGTCATATGGTAGTCTTCCATTGTAATCATCCTCTGGAATCTTCAAGAATATTTTCCATCCTGGACACTGATATCAACTATTGACATCAATGACAACCTATATTAACAATATTTTGACCTTCTTTGGAGATCTGAAATTTTGTCCTTGTAGTTGCAAAAACCCTAGCCTCTTCTTTGTGTGTGTGAGAGAAACATACCCAAAAACTTCAGATTTGTTGTCTTCTAGCCTTTTCTTGATCTTTACTTTATTTTAGACTTCTTCTTTTGATCGAGCTTGCTTGGATGGTTTCCTTTAAATGAGGTGATTTGTTCTTATATATAGACTTCTAAGGAGGACGAGTTACCCTTTATGAGGTGGAATTCTTATTTGTAAGCCGAATTGGTCTTGGAGGGACACTTTGACACATTTGACTCAAAATAAATTATTTTGACTTGATACAAGATGCCCAATAGGGTCTATTACATATGACCATGACTATTTTGACTCTATACAATTATGACAAATCCTAGAAGCACACAATGGATGCTTTGACCTAAAACAAATTGAACTTGAGCATGTAACCCCATTCTTTATAAAATAATAATAATTTTTCTTTATCTTTTATATCAAATATATAAAATCAATAGCACGAGATATTATTAAGAATGAACCTAGTTACGCATTTCAACACTCCCTCTTAACTAGGGAGGTATTCATAATACATAGATGGTACGTGGACATTCTCATATTGAAGAATTCTCATAAGAGGAGTTGATTGGTAAGCCATCTCATAAGCTTTCCAGCTTATATTGGTGCATCTCATCATATCAACTAGAATTGTCATATAGCAAGGCCTTGACTAACATCTCTATCTCTCCACTAGATTATAGCACCATATCGGGGATACAATGATTTATAGACACCTTCATCATTGTCTATCAAGGCGCATACCCCATCTAGATATTCACAAGGTATGTCCTTTTAGGACCATTCCCTTCTTGGATTTACACATCCTCAAGGAATATACTCTTTGACTACTCTTGTCTATTAGATGCCCTACCTCATCCTTAAATATTATTGGTATTGGTTTCAGATGCTTACCCAATCCTCCATTCTTTCTTCATGATATGAAAACAAGAATGATGTTTCTATCTTTCCCTCTCAACTCGGGAGGATCTACTCATACCTTTACATGAAAGGAATGTACCCAATCTCCCTCTTAACTAGGGGCTCGTTTCCAACAATAGCTATCTACTCTTTTGTGGAGATCATGGTAGTATCAGTTGTTGGTAGGGATCCTGTTTTTACATCATGGAGCCATCTTCTTCCATAACTTCTACGTAGGGATTTGGCCATTTTTCTCATCATTCTCCCTTTTTCTGTTCAATGAAACATAGTGTTGAACCAATTTAATGCTAGTAATGTAATCCTTATTTTTATTGGAAAGTGATCTTGTTTTTCATCGTTTGGTTATTATTCATACTGCTACCTCTTCCAAGTCATGTTCCTCTCAGAATCATCCACCCAAATTTATGTGTACTAGTTGTAGGTGAATTTCTACAACCTTTTGTCGATATCCATGTTCCAATCCAACCATATGCTTGCTTTCAAAAATCAAAAGTGAACATCAAACCCAAATTACCTCTTTATGATGGCCCTTCTTCATAACCTCTGCTTCTGCAACATCAACATCCTTTTGCATACTATATGATTCATCTCCAGGAAATCTATTACGAAGGTTCTCCTTCTTCACTATATTTATCAGTGTCTTCATAACTTCTTCATGGAGATGTCATAACTAATCATTCTAATTGTTATCATATGTTGGTTAATAATCCCATCTAAGTGGCTATAGATACCTCTTTACAAACTCTCCTTCTAACTTCTTCAGATATTGTATATCTCCTTCTCCATATGACCAATTGTTTCCAACCACCTCATATTCTCCATGAGGTCATATAATGTTGATTTTATCATGTCAGAATGTAGAAGAGTTCAAGGCATATTGTATTTCTACCTTCATGTACCATTAAGAGGGAAGAGTTCCTTATTCTTCAATCATGCTCATGAGATAGAGCATTCTAACCATCCTATCTGCAATTAAGTGATGACATGAATTTATATATCTATTAAAATTTAGCAAATATATGCATACCTTTTTCTTCATGTGATCATCTAGACTTAATTTAGTAGCTTCCTTTCCCTTAGATGTAATAATACTTCAACTAAATTATCATGTTTCACTTCTTTGTCACCATAACTTCATCCCTCCAAATTGTGGATTTCATACTAAGTGGAATGTAGACTATCTATGTAACACTTTATTCTTCCAAGTAGAGTTGAACCTTTTTCAACAAAGATTCTGATGGAGGATCTTGATTATCCTTATTCTGCAATTCTGCAGATGCGTCTTTCTTTAATAGTAGAGGCCTTTCACTTCTTCCTTCTTTGTTTTTTTTTTTCTTCTGGTTCTTCTACTTCTTTGGACACATGTGATTCACTTCTTTCTTTCCTTTTCTTGTTTCCCTTATTGAGTTTAGGACAATTCCTCTTGTAGTTACCATATTCATTTCATACATAACACTTAATCTTAGACATGTCAAATTTCTTTTGAAATCTCTTTCAAGGCTCAAATATTCCAAACTTTCATTTCTTCCTTGTCATAGTTGCATTCTTTGCTTTTAATATGGTTTCCTCAATATTACATAATGCCTATAATTCACTGAATGGTGTAGATTCCTTCTTTTCATAGATTCTTGATACAAATTTTCCCCATTCATTTGGTAGTGTATTGTGTACACAAGTGGTCATATCTGGATCTGACATTGTTTCTCCTATCTCTTATAGTTGATATATAATTTGAGATGCCTTCATGAGATATGAAGCTACCCCTTCTTCATTTGATACTTTCATTTTTTATAATTCGGTTCTTAAGTTTATTGTTTCCCCAATTGTACTTACAAAGTACAACTCTACCAATTTTTCATAGATCTCTTTTGATGAATTCAATTTTTCTACAATGGGAATGAGAGAATCCTTGATATATTGAATGCAAATTTTTTGAGACCTTATTTATCCTTTCATATACTTTGATAATGCTTAAGAATGTTGTTGAGGATGCTTTGTGATGGAGCCCATTACATAATCAAAAAATTTGTTTTTTGTGAGAATCAAATCCATTCTCTTCTTTCATGCAAGGTAGTTTGATGTCCCAACAAGTTTATTGTTCTCCTTGCAGAAAGTAGTCATTTGATTTGTAGATTGTGACATGAATATAAAGTACTTACTTGAAAAATGAAGATTCCTTCTTGATGATGATGTCTTCCACTAAAGTGTGAGCTTTAGAATGAGGGAGGAATGATCTTCCTTCCTCAAAATGAAAATGCTTCTTCTTCAAGATGAGTAGAGATGTTCTTCTTCCTTAAAAAATGTGTGAGGTGTTCTTCTTCCTTCAATGCTGATGAAGTTATCTTCTTACTTCCTTTGGATAATTTAGTAGGATGTGGGAGACTTCACAAGATGCTTCAAATGTGTAAATTCCTTCTTTCTTTGAGATGGAGGTAGGGTCCTTGAGGTCTTATTTTCTTCTGTTAGCACAATTCCTTGCTAATTCATGAGTCTCTTTTTTTTAAGATTAGACTTTGTAAATTAAAAAAAAATGATCGCTACCGAAATGTTCGGTAGCACTTGTTTTAGCCCTTTTTGGACAACCCGTTTTAATTATGTTTCTGTCTGTTTTTCTTTAATCTGATGCTATTGGAAATTCTAATAACTTCCCCTGTTTTAGAAAAAATAAAAGAAAAGCGCATTCGCTTTGTGTCAAGCCACATGTTTTTGTTTTAAATACGTTTTAAATCTTTTATTATGATTTAAATCATGTTATATGATAGGTTTGCGGTCATTAATGTTAATTTTAAGTCATGGCTATACGTGTAGTGTCTAGGTGTCAATCCGCAATTAACACAACCAGTCGTTGATCTTGTCATGTCTGTCAACTGAGTTGGTTTAGCTTCATGTTAAAGTACGTGATTATCGATTGTAAAATATCGTGGATCCGTAGTCTTAATGCGATGACCATTTGGTTGGTCACGCATAAATTTTGCTGGAAATTTAGGCCAATAATCAGCATACAGTGGAGGTGATTTCCAGTCACAGATCTGCTTATCTCCAGCCACCTGTAGCATTCCATCTGAAGCTACGCAACCAACTGAAGATCATAATTGTTATCACATGGTGCATGATATGGTCCAAGATACTTATCATAATGAAAATATCTTGCATGGGAGGGTGAACCAATATAGTTGTTTTAAACCATGGAGAAAGAATAAATACCATTAGTTTTGAGCTTAGTTGTTGGAGAATGAGATTTTCTAGTGTGCAACCTGAGGAAGGAGTCTTAGATTTCGGAAATGATCTCATAGAAGACACAAAAACACATGTTAGTTGAGCTCTTCTAGACATTCCACCTATCAAATTTCAACAGACAGAATTATTAATTACTGAAGATGACTAAAACAGGAGGAAAGCTAAATGAATTGAACCACAAGGAGCTGACCTAGTGGATGAAAATTCGGATGCAGGGTGGTATTCTCTGTGCTAAACTAATTAATTCAACCTTCCATAGGAAGGAGAAAGGTGGTTTAAAGGCTAAGATTTCCTCAAAGATGGACATAGAGATCCTAACTGGGCCAAAGGAATTCCCATCAACTACATTAAAAATGAATGGGCATAAGTTTTTAAACTCATCAAAATTTACATCACTTGTGAAAGGAGGTATATTGTAGTGTTTCTTTATCGTATGAGATTTCTGTTTCATGTTGCAGGTACGAACACCCTCAACTTTCCATACTTTTTGCTGAAGAGTCTGACAAAGATGTCATACAGGATTCAAACGCACACTGTTGCTTCAAAATACAACTTGTATCATCAAGATCTCATTAAAGTGTTAGTTGAAGAATAGCTAAGGAAAAGAAATCAAACATGGGGCCATTCCTTGTTTTACAGAGCACGCCAACCTGCACCTACACCTCCAACTCAACTATCTCCAGCCTCACAACAACACCCTTAGCCTACAAAAATAACAAAGAGAAAGGCTAAGAAGGAGAATATCCATAAGGTCAAGAGCAGAAAAGAAAATATTCCTTCAGCTAAGGTTGAGAGGAAGTTGGAGAAAGGAGAGAGCTCATCAATCAATAAGCCTAAATCCATGAAGACAGTGCCCCCCATTTCTCCTTTTCCTAATGTCTATACCAAAGCTCGAAGAGGAAGGTCTACAACCGTAGAAAAATCTAAAGCACGGGTGCTACCAAAAATTCCAAAAGTAGACATTCAACAAAAGATGCAGAAAGAGTATCAACCCATAAAGTTTGATGAAGAGCTCCTCAGACAACCTGTAGCTGATACCAGAAAAATACATACCAGAGACAGCAACAAGTTTAGCCTCAAGTCTAAGGCTCTGCACAATCCAAGTTTGTTAACAGGGATCATTGATGTAGAAGGAAAATATGAAGGGTTAAATATTAACGAGTCCAAGAAGAAAGATAAAAAAAAACCCTTTAGAGCAGCAAATAGAACCCTTAAAAATAAGAAAGATCAAAAAGGGTTCAAAGGAGGAAAAGTTTGTTGTCAAAGAAGCAGCCATAAGAACCACAAGATCAAGATTAGTTGTTGACAACAAATCAAACTTGGAAGAAAGGTAAAAAGGTTTCCTAATAAAACACATTTTTACTTATCAAGTGAAATTTTGAACATCAACTCAAATTTCAAATTGTATAAGTATGCATAGGTTTTTCAAGTGTTTTCTATGCATTTTTGAAAAAGAAACAGAGCGCTACCAGAAATTTTGGTAACGTTACAGATTTTGCGCAAATACAGGTTTTTACTGGAATTTCCAGTAGTGCCTGTTTTAAATGATTTTTTACATCTGTCATCAAAAATTCTGAGCCAGTTCAGGAAAGATAAGGACTCATAACGAAATGGATATAACAAGTGATGGTGATAAGTGGTTATGAGGTTGTTGGAGGTCATATTTAATGAAGATATATGGTTATTTAAGAACCAAATACATGAGGAGAAAAATCAATAGAAAAAGGGGCAACACGTCAGCTTACTCAGCAGTTCAGCCCAAATTCTCTTCTTGTCTTTCATCTACATCTGTCTTTTTAGTTAGATCTCAATGGAATATGGTTTTAATGTCATATGACACTAATGTAATGTTAGGAGTAGTGTTTCCTTATTTTTAGAAGAGATGGATTTGGTGTTTTTATTTCTATATATACCATTTGTAAATACCATTTCAGGGTTGGATGTTGGTCTACCTGAAGACTTAATATAATAAAGAAAATCATTTTTTCACTTCATGCTGGAGGACTTTGTGACTCAAGAATTATCTAATGTATGGTGTGTTTCTCTCTTTGTTAATTTCTTCTAATTTATGAGTTGCAGCATCTAGTAAGTTGTGAGTACGAAACTATTAAAGGATTTAATACTAAATTATTTTCTTTCTAACTTCCTGCAAATCATATATATGTTGTAGAACATGTTAGTGAAGATTTCATAAAGGATTTGTGAAATAATTTATGCATGTACTCTACTTTCTAAATGTTGTTTGCTTTACATAAAATAGAGTTTGTGTAAAGAGCCATCATTATATTTGTGTGATGGATTTAGGATATGAATATTTCTTAGAGTAAGTACCAACTATCCATATCCTCTCATTTGTTACACTCTTCTCCCTATACTACCAATTTACCCATACAATTTATACTTTCCACAACTTTCCAAATGCATGAAAGTATTAAAGAATAAAAAATCATTTCAAACTCTTTGAGAAACCATCCCACCACTCAAAAAATTTAAATTTTAAATGAGCTATGATGTGTAAGCCTTATTCATTTTGCAATCAAGGGGTGACTCCTTGTGCTAACATCTTTGGCGTCATTGCCGGGGAGGCGAATTGAAGTTTATCCCTGGGTGAATGAAAAATTTATAAGTCTGGTTCTAAGGTGTACAATTCCAGTTGTATTTTTAGACTGCTTTACACCTAGCGACTCCATTTTTGAAGTTTTGGCTCCTATAAGAGCTAGAACCAAGGCTAACCCATATTCCCTTTTGTGAATTCCAGTCCCTGACCCTGAAAATCTAATCAAGAAAAAGAGTAAACAAAATTTTGTTGCTTCTACTACTATTTTCTCAAAGGTTGTCCCTAAATAAGTTCTGCAAACTCTATCCCCTAATTTTGCAGAAAACCCTGTAACTCCCTTATTTTCCAACCAACAAACAGTCTCTACATCACAATTTGGTGTTTCATCATCTGTTTTTCCCAATCCACCAATTTTTGGTCCACAAATCCCAACAACTTATAACATGGCAAGTCCAAACCCACCCCCCAATTGAATGGATGAAATTGTTGTTGCAAGGTATGCTCCTCTGGTTTTACCTCAGCCTATGAATGCATTACCTAGAGGATATTATCTCAAATACATGCCTAAGTTTAGTGGTGAGGGAGAGGTAATAGCTGAAGAACACCTTGCTGATTTTTATGCCTATGCTAACAATCTAAATATTGAGCATGAAGATGTTTGGATGAGAGTTTTTTTTTAGAGCCTTGAGGGTGGTTGGGAAATGGTTCAGATCTCTGACCGCTGGTAGCATCGCTGGAATTGAAACCCTAGATGATACATTTTTGAGGAAATGGGGTGATAAGAAAGATTTTTTTTATTATATCACTGAATTTGGTGCAATAAAAAGAAAAGAAGGAGAATTAGTTTTTGATTTTTCTAAGAGATTTAATAATATTTATAGCAAAATACCTACTGAAATCAAGCCTACTGAAGCTTCAACCAAAATCACTTATGATGGTGTTTTTTATCCTGATTTTTGTTGATTATTGAGAGAAAGAAGATCTACAACACTAACACAAATGCAGGATAATGTACTGGAGGTAGAATCTAATGTGTTAGCAACTAATAGGCTAGAGGAGAAATTGATAGAGAAAAAATATAGCAAAAATATGAAGTTTCATCTTCAGGAAATTCTGACATAGATCCTAAATTAGATGAGCTGACCAAGATGGTCAAGTCATTGACTACTGATATGTCCAAGCTCAAGATGGAAGCAAGACCAGCTACTATTAGAAATGTCTCATTTGATCAGCCTAATAGGCAGCAGTTTAGAAGAACTAATATTACTCAAATTTTGTAGCGAGAAAGAAGAGATGTTGATGATCAAAAAGTGCAGGCCCCTTTGCAGAATGCTATATTTGAAGATGAAGAGGAAGCTTAAAATATGGAGAAAGGTGTTGATATCAATTGTCTAAGAGATAAAGAAGGACTAGTCCATCTTACACAAGCAGAGTATGAATATTTCATGTCATAAACTCACAATAATGAAGTGAGTTCTGATCATTCCATGATTGCAGCTGATCATCAAAGTAGATAAAATCTCAGATCAAAGAAGATTGATTATAATCGAAAGCATTTTCTATAGCCCAAGAAGAATAAAGATGCAGTTAAAATTCCAGCAAAAAATCAAGTTTCTGAACCAAGCAAACCAAAAATTCCAGTCACTGTTAAACCTCCTTCACTTGAGGTAAAAATTGCTCACAAGCTACCCCATGTTTTCAATTTTTAAAATGAGATGCAAAAGATAAAGATTCTTGTTCCTCTTGTATAATTCATAAATAGTGATGATTTCAAAAAGACTTTTATGAAAGCTCTTGAGCCTCCACCTACCAAAGTAGCCTCTGATTTTGTTAACCTTCAAGATGACAAGCCCACTGTTATTTTAGGTCCATTGGTAGAATTCAGAGATGAATCTACCCCTCCTTTCTATCTATCTCTGAATATTAATGATAAGTTCTTGCATAATTACCTAATGGACTCTGGAGCCTCACATAATTTAAGGCCAAAGGTAGTCATGGATGAACTAGGTCTTGAAGTAACTAGAGAATACCAAGATCTCTACTCCTTTGATTCCCGAAAATTTCAATGCCTTGGTGTCATAAAATACCTTGACTTAAGCCTATTTCAATTACCCATGAGAGGGATGGTGATGGATATTTTTGTAGCATACATTCCTCCTAGATATGGCATGTTACTTTCTAGGTCATGGATTAGAAGGTTGGGAGGAACTTTGCAAATGGATTTCACTTATGCTACTTTCCCTATATTTGGAGGAGAACAAAGGAGACTTTATACAGAAGCTCGGCTGGCATATATCATTAGTGACAGAAAATACCCTACTAATCATCCAATTTATGCAAGAAAAAATGATGTAGGTTCAAACATTTTACATATGGATAATTCTATCCTGCCTGCAGAAAATTTTCAAATTTTGTAGCCTGTTGAAAAAAAGATCAGTCATGAGGGTTCTAAGTTGTGGAAAATGTATTTTGATGGCTCATTTTCTAAAGAAGGAGTTGGTGCAGGAATAGTTCTCATTTCCCCTTTGAAAGAAAGCTCCACTTTTTCTTTCAAATTTGAATTTGAAGCAACTAACAATGTGGTTGAATATGAAGGTCTGTTGATTAGTTTAAAAATAGAAAAAGACATGAATATTTCATAATTTTTTTTTTTGGAAATGTTGAACTTATTATTCAACAAATCAGAAATTTTTATCAAACTAAGCATCCCAGACTCGGAGATTACCGAAATGCAGTATGGAGCATTGTAGAAGACCCATTCTTTTAACATTTCTTTTGTTCCAAGAGAGTAATATTTTGGCTGATTCACTTTCTATTTAAGCAAGCTCATTCAAGATTCCAATACATGTAAAGTTGAATATGAAGTGGAAGTTAGGTTCAGACCTAGCATTCCTGATAATGCCAAGAATTTGAAATTTTTGAAGATGATCAGGAGATTAGAAGATTCATTGAAGTTGTTTAAGAATTTTTTTTCATAAACATTGATTAGGAGGAAGATCTCATGAAGGATTATGTTGATTTGCAAGATATCAAAAATCTAAAAAGACAGATTGTTGATCAGCCTATTATACAACTACCTAACTATCACATTCCCAAGGGGTTAATCTCACTTGAGAATCTCTTTGATCACAATCATTTTTCAGTCAAACAAAAATTAGCTGAAACAGAAGTATAATTGGAAGATTTCAATTTGGGCACATAAAAAGAACTAAGGTATGTTAAGCTGTCAAAATCTTTATCAGAAGAAAGAAATATTGAATACCATAAGTTGTTTTGAGAATTTGTTGATGTTTTTTCCTGGAAATATGAGGATATTAAGAGATATGATACAACCATCATTGAGCATAGAATACCATTGAAGGATGGTACTAAGCCTTTCCGGAAAAAGTTAAGACAAATCAATCCACTATTGTTACCAGTGATGGAGAAGGAATTGAAAAAACTTTTGGTTGCCAAACTCATCATTCCATTGAGATACTCAGATTGGGTTACTAATATAGTTCTAGTAAGAAAGAAGGGTGGTGAAGTCATACTATGGGTAGATTTCAGGGATCTTAACAAATTCTCCAAGAAAGATAATTATCCGTTGCCAAAGATGGAGTATATTCTTCAAAAGGTAACCTGGTCAGACATAATTTATATGTTAGATGGTTTCTCTGGGTACAATCAAGTTTATGTTTGGCTGGAAGACTGAGATAAGACGACATTTACTACTCTCTGGGGAACATTCATGTATGCAATGATGCCATTTGGGCTTATGAATGTCGGAGCTACTTTTTAGAGTGCTATGGACATTGCATTCATTGGATAAAAGGACAAATTCTTGGTCATTAATTTAGATGATATTACTATTTTTTCAGCTTCAGATCAAGAGAACCTTCAGCACTTGAGACAAGTATTTGTTAAATGCAGGAAATATGGCATATCATTGAATCCAAATAAGTCTCGTTTTTCTTCTAAATAAGGAAATATGTTGGGTCACATAGTTTCTAAAGATGGAGTGAAAATTGATCCTAAAAGATTTATTGCAATTCAACACTTAACACTTCCAAGATTCAATAAAGAGATTCAATCTTTCCTTGGTAAGATAATTTTTTTAAGAAGGTCCATTCCCAATTTTTCTAAAGTGGTGAAGCATATTACTTGCATGTTGAAGAAGGACAAGGAAGTCAAGTGGAAAATTGAAGCCAGAAATCCATTTGAGATGATAAAAAAAGCTATCATTGAAGAACCTCAGTTGGTAATCCCTGAATAATCAAAACCTTTCTTGATCTTCTCATTTGCCTCTCAAGATACTATTGTTGTTGTTTTGTTACAAAAATATTCAGAAAATAAGGAAGCTCCCATAACATTTTTCAGCAGAGCTCTTAGAGATGCAGAATTGAAGTATGAAATGTTGAAAAAGCATGTCTATGCATTAGTGAAAGCTCTGAAGGCTTTTAGAGTTTATATTCTGCATTCTCAAATTATTGCCTATGTAACTTCATTTGATGTTAGAGATATTAGTTCAGCCTGATATCAGGGAAAATTTTAGGGGCAAATTTTAGCCCAAGGACGAATTTTAAAGGGTTTTAATTTTTGGAGGGGTGAATTTTTTATATAAAACCCCTTTTCTATAGTTTTATATAGTTAGCCCTATAATTATTTTACAAATAATTAATTATTAAGTGTTAGCCCAAAAAAATAAATGTGCATAAACCTTAAAGCATGGATTCGCCTCCCTATTTTTTGGTTTGGAGTGGATTTGAATGGCATTTTTCGAGATTTACTGGGTTGGGGGGAGGGATTGGAGTGATTCACCCCCATTTTTACTAGTTGGGTCTTGGAAGTTGGAGGTGCAACAAGGTTCACGGTGCACAAACTATATGCATGGAGGTCGATGATGCATTTACGAGGGCAACAAGATCTGGTTCTGGGAGACACTAACTTCCCGGAAAGGGCGTGAACTAAAGATTTAGAGTACCATTTCCCTGGTGCAATGGAGCTAAACCTGCGAGGAGGAGTTTGGACAGCGGTGTTGCGTTTCAACTATATTTATTATTTTTTGTATAAATTTGTGAGTCAGAATGCTTCGAAGTGTGCTAGTGAATGCTGGTGATTTCTTCAGCGAGTCTAACAATGCTCTGTAATTATTATTTTTCAATAATTTTCCAGTCTGAATGCTTCGAAGTGTGCTGGTGAATGCTGGTGATTATTTTGGCAAGTCTAACAGTGTTGTTCAGTGGTGAATGCGAGTGCTTTGTGGGTGATTTGCAAGAGGTAAGCCAAAATTTAGAAGTTTACACTTGTTCTAGCCTTCTTTTAAGCTCGCAATCGCAATATAAGGAATAGATTAGGGTTTTTTTTAAATTTCTTTGATGGACTGATCTGAGGAAATTTTTAGGCCTCTTTCTCCGCAATAAGTTGTGACTAATTCAAATTTTTGAGGTTAATGCGGTTTTTGAGATACTATTTGGATATGATTGTTCGTTACACTTAAAGTATCATTGGACAAATATAGGTATTCCAATCTTAGAATGATAGATGAGAATTCCATATTTCAAATCTTAATGGTCTTTTCTAACCCATATTATGATTCTATAGCAGAATACATGACTTAGACTTGAGAGAGTCAGGGTATCACCTTTCTGAAGGGAGTATTGGGAGCATTAGTCATGTCATGCTCAGTGTAGCTGCAGTTTATGGGATAAGTTTGTTTAGGAAGCTTAAGCTTCAAAATAGTTGACTATTGTCTCACAAAATATTGTGTTGGTAGAATTTTTCAGCCCCACCTAAACCTATGAATAGTAATCCAATTGCACCCAAGGTATAACAGTTGGTTAAAGTGGAAACAATTTAAGGCCAATATCTCATTTTTTTCCCACAATGAATGTAGATAGCAGGCCTTATCATTCAAGACCAACTTTGTATAGCAAAAGGTTAGACTAGGGCTTTAACTCTTCTACATGCATAAATGTGAAAAGGGTAGGCTAGTCAGCAAGTGATGTGGTGGTACCGACCATCTTGGACTTGAGTTGTAATGCCACATGTTATTATCAAGAAATTGTTGTAGAAAAAATTGGATAAGGAGCATGAGTTGTAATGCACATGTTATTATCAAGAAGTTGTAGAAAAATTTGGATGAGGAGTATGAGTTGTAATGCACATGTTATTATCAAGAAATTTTAGAAAAAATTGGTTAAAGAATATAATGGTGTCAAGGGGGCACTGCACATCTGCTCCAACTGTACCACATTTTTCAATGCTTTTGGTGTATTTTCCCTTTGTGCTAGAGGCTGAGCTTTTAGCGAACACCGGAGATTGGGCTGCTTTCTTCTATTTTTTTATGAAGCGCCTGGGTCTCCTTTGGACTGTGCTTCCTAAAACATGGAGAAGACTACATTGGAAGGGGTGGAGGAGTTCTTTGTAAAATTTGTGACTTTTTTGATGTTATTGAGATTTGGGAAAGATCTGTAATAGCTAGAGTTTACAAGTAAATATGTCCTTACCATAACTGTCTTATTCTTCCTCACACCCCTATTCTTTTGGCTTTCTACAAAAAAGCCTGAAGAGTTGTTGCTTTCCCATTTTAGAATCCCCCTTAGTCTTCTGCCAATCCATTTCTATTCCACAATGTTATGAATCTTCTCTTCTTGTTTATGTATGTTGAAATTTTAGGTTTTTATTTCTCATTAATTCTGCAATATTTTCTCATAATTGTAGTGGAAGATTGGCTCAGCTATCAAAATCTATAGCTTTGACAATTCATTGGAATAGATTTTTATATGGGCATGATTCGTGATAGTATGCTTGACCAGGCTAATTGGTTGAACATAGTGTGCTTTCCTATACTTTGTGATCTGGATGAAATCATCCATGAGTTTCCTATAGAATTCTTGTAATAGAAGCTTGGCTAACACTTGGGGAGGAGGAAATGGGTAGATGATGATTTGTCAAAGCACTAGACACAATATTACAATCTTTGTGGACGAAATAAGCATCTTTCCCTCTTAATAATTGTTGTGCTTTTTCTATGGTTCTATGTGAGTACTCTTTCAAAAATAAATGCATTTTGTTGAAGAAGCTATTTGTTTTGTCTTTGATATCAGTGGCTACTAGAGGTGGACTGTTATGATTTTTTTATCAATTGTACTTTCCCTTAGGAATTTTGGGGTAGGTAACAGTGTATAGACTACATAAGAAACTAAATGAAATGTGTTGGATTGAGGGAATGTTGTTCCTGGTAATGAATTGAATCACTGATTGGTTGTAATTGTCCCCAGTATATCTTGCTCACTGCTTCGAAACTTGTGCATTTATTCAAAAATTATAATGGTACATGGCCTTCATATTGACTTATTTATATATTTTACACAATAACCATGCTATCTCTCTAGATGGGGGCTAGAAAATGTCAATTTTGTACCTAATGCGTTGTTTCTTTTGTTTTATGTTCAGTATTCCATGAGTTGTTTAGTGCATAGGGATAGTTTGGACCCTCTTGTTTTACGAGGGGATTCACTTATTAAATCTCAGGCCCTTGATTTCCTAATGTTGAGAAGTTATATGATGGGGGTTTCACTTTTGAACTTCAAGGTGTTGAGATGATAGCCTTCTTTTTGTTTTGAAATCCCAAAAAATGCAAAAGGCTTTTATGAGAAATTTTGTAAAGATATGAAATCCTTTGAAGTGTCCAAATGCCAAAAGGCTTTCAAGCCTAGATAGTTTTGGGTTTTTGAGATTGGGTGAGATAGGTGAGATATTCTCCAATGTCTTGAACCTTTGAAGTGACAAAACCTCAATCTTCAGGACTTGGGAATTTTGGGACTTTAGAAGGGGTACATCCTTAATAATGTATTGAAATTTTGAAGTGACAAAACTCAATCTTCGAGACTTTGGAATTTTGGGACTTCAGAAGGGTACATACTCAATGAGGGAAGTGGTTTTCTAGTGTTCGAAGGGGACAAATAATAATTTTTTGGAGCTTGAGGATTTAGGGCACCTTGAAGATGCATGTAACAATGATGAAAGGCAGCATCCCAGCCTTAGCATTGTCTACATATTCTAGAAAGGCAACATCCCGGCCTTAGCATTGAACTCTAATGTTCAATATCTGGTCAATATCCTGGATAAAGACTTGGTAGATTCTTATTTTATCATCCTTACAATCCATGTACTTTCTAAATATGTTCCTTGAGTATATTAGTCATCCAATGTCCTCTCTTATCACTATTGAGGGTGCAAGTATCCCAACTTTTAAGCAAGCAATTGAAGCCTTACTTTCCTCCTTTCTTTGCCCCACATAAATTGAGGGAGGATATATTCCAGCTTGTTGCAAACCATGGTATCTAAGATAGTAATCCTATTGAGTAGATCCTTGTACATCCAATTTTGAAGCTTCCGCTTTGATTATTCATAAGCTTTGAAGTTATCAGAATTGTCCTAGAGTTTACAAGTAAATATGACCTTACCATAATTGTCTTCCTCTTCCTCACACCCCTCTTCTTTTCTGATTTCTCCAAAAAATCTGAAAAGTTGTTGCTTTCCCATTTGGAAATTCCCCTTAGTCTTCTGCCAATCCATTTCTAGCTCACGATGTTATGAATCTTCTCTTCTTGTTTATGTATGTTGAAAGTCTAGGTTTTTTAGTTCTCATTAATTCTGCAATATTTTCTTAGGATTGTAGTGGAAGATTGGATCATTTGTCAAAATCTCTAGCTTTGATAGTTCATTGGAATAAATTTGTAAATGGGAATGATTCGTGATATTATGCTTGACCAGGTTGATTGGCTGAACATAGTGTGCTTTCCTAGACTTTGTGATCTGGATGAAACCATCCATGAATTTCCTACAAAATTCTTGTAATAGAAGCTTGTCTAACACTTGGGGAGGAGGAAATGGGTAGATGATGAGTTTTCAAAGCACTAGACACAATATTACAATCTTTGTGGAAGAAATAAGCATCTTTCCCTCTCAATAACTACTGTGTTTTTTCTGTGGTTTTATGTGAGTACTCTTTCAAAAAGCAATGCATTTTGTTGAAGAAGCTATTTGTTTTGTTTTTTATAATATCAGTGGCTAATAGAGGTGGACCTTTCTGATGTTTTGATCAATTGTACTTTCCCTTAGGAATTTTGGGGTAGGTAACAGTGTATAGACTACATAAGAAACTTAATGAAATGTGTTGGATTGAGGGAATGTTGTTCCTGGTAATGAATTGAATCACTGACTGGTTGTACTTTTCCTCAGTAGATCTTTCTCACTTCTTCAAAACTTGTGCATTTACTCAAAAATTATAATGGTACATGGCCTTCATATTGACTTCTCTATAGATTTTACGCAGTAGCCATACTATCCTTTTGGATGGGGGCTGGAAAATGTCAATTTTGTACTCGTGATGCATTGCTACTTTTTTTTTATGTTCAGTCTTCTAGGAGTTGGTCAGTGAATAGGGATAGTTTGGACCCTGTTTTTTTAGGAGGGGGTTCACTTATTAAATCTCAGGCTCTTGATCTCCTAGCGTTGATAAGTTATATGATGGGGGTTTCCACTTTTTAACTTCAAGGTGTTGAGACGATAGCCTTCTTTTTGTTTTGAAATACCAAAAAATGCAAAAGGCTTTTGTGAGAAAGTTTGCAAAGTTATGAAATCTTTTGAAGTGTCCAAATGCCAAAAGGCTTTCAAGCCTACATAATTTTTGGTTTTTGAGGTTTGGTGAGATAGGTGAGATATTCTCCAATGTATTGAACCTTTGAAGTGACAAAACCTCAATCTTCAGGACTTGGGAATTTTGGGACTTTAGAAGGGGTACCTCCTTAATAATGTACTGAACTTTTGAAGTGACAAAACTCAATCCTCGGGATTTTGGGACTTCAAAAGGGTACATCCTCAATGAGGGAAGTGGATTTCTAGTGTTCCAAGGGGCCGAATAATCAAGTTTTGGAGCTTGAGGATTTAGGGCACCTTGAGGATGCATGTAGCAATTATGAAAGGCAACATCCAAACCTTAGCACTATCTACATATTCTAGAAAGGCAGCATCCCAGCCTTAGTACTAAAATCTGATGTTCAATATCTGGTCAATATCCTGGATAATGACTTGGTGGATTCTTATTTCATCATCCTTACAATCCATGTACTTTCTAAATCAATTCCTTGAGTATATCATTCATCCATTTTCCTCTCTTATCACTATTGAGGGTGCAAGTATGCCAACTTTTGAGCAAGCATTTGAAGCCTTTCTTTCCTCCTTTCTTTGCCCCACATAAATTGAGGGAGGATATATTCCAGCTTGTTGCAAACTATGGTATCTAATATAGTAATCCTATTGAGTATATCATTGTACATCCAATTTTGAAGCTTCTGCTTTGATTATTCATAGAAGCTTTGAAGTTATCAAAATTGTCCTAGAGTTTACAAGTAAATATGACCTTACCATAATTGTCTTCCTCTTCCTCACGCCCCTATTCTTTTCTGCTTTCTCCAAAAAATCCTGGAGAGTTGTTGCTTTCCCATTTGAAAATTCTCCTTAGTCTTCTGCCAATCCATTTCTAGTCCATGATGTTATGAATCTTCTCTTCTTGTTTATGTATGCTGAAAGTCTAGGTTTTTTAACTCTCATTAATTCTGCAATATTTTCTCAGGATTGTAGTGGAATATTAGCTCGGCTGTCAAAATCTACAGCTTTGACAGTTCAATGGAATAAATTTGTATATGGGCATGATTCGTGATAGTATGCTTGACCAGGCTGATTGGCTGAACATAGTGTTCTTTCCTAGGCTTTGTGATCTGGATGAAACCATCCATGAATTTCTTGCATAATTCTTGTAATAGAAGCTTGTCTAACACTTGGGGAGGAGGAAATGGGTAGATGATGAGTTTTCAAAGCACTAGACACAATATTACAATATTTGTGGAAGAAATAAGCATCTTTCCCTCTCAATAACTGTTGTGTTTTTTCTGTGGTTCTATGTGAGTACTCTTTCAATAAGCAATACATTTTGTTGAAGAAGCTATTTGTTTTGTCTTTGATATTAGTGGCTACTAGAGGTGGACTGTTACGATGTTTTTATCAATTGTACTTTCCCTTAGGAATTTTTGGGTAGGTAACAGTGTATATAATACATAAGAAACTAAATGAAATGTGTTGAATTGAGGGAATGTTGTTCCTGGTAATGAATTGAATCACTGATTGGTTGTGCTTGTCCCTAGTAGATCTTGCTCACTGCTTCGAAACTTGTGCATTTACTCAAAAATTATAATGGTACATGGCCTTCATATTGACTTCTCTATAGATTTTACATAGTAACCATACTATCTCTCTGAATGGGGGCTGGAAAATGTCAATTTGGTACTCTTGATGCGATGTTGATTTTGTTTTATGTTTAGTCTTCCAGGATTTGGTCAATGCATATGGATTTTGTGGTTTCTTGAGAGATTTGTTTGCTTTGTTGAAGGAGTGGTGAACATGGTATTGATGCTCTGGGGAGTGAAATCTGCCACTCCTTGTTGGATGAGAACAATTTATGTGTTGGCAGATTGTAGTTCTTCATGCACAATAGGATTAACTCACAACATGGAAAAACTTTTTGCTCCTTTGCCTCTCAACAAATTTTAAGTCCATGTTTTATGTTTCTGGGAGGGTTTATGTGGTAAAAATAGTTGGATGTGTCATTCACATCCAGGTTGTGCTTCTTCTGTGTTCTGGAAATAATGGCAGGGTGGGAAAGGTAGATTTTGGGCACAGGATTTTTGAAAATGAGAATTCAATAAGATAAGATAATTTTATTAATGTCCAATGGATGACCATAAATATGTCAATGGGTCAGAAGGATACAACCAGTACGAGTACAATGTGGGAGTGAAAAAAAAACTCCTAGAAAATTCCAAAGCTAAATATAGGATAAAATGAAGTAAATAAGAATACAATAATAGAACAGCCACATAAACATGTATATAATCGGATGATGTAGAATTTTCAGTGAATAATTCCAAGACTAGAGGCTGATGAAGTGCTATAAGAATGGTATGGAATCCTTTTACTGCAAGGACCATAAGCTTTGAGAAGAAGGTAATTAACTGTGCAAAGGAAAAAACTCTGGTGAAGGACTCTTGAATCTTGCCAATACTAGCACATTAAAGCTCATTGAATATTTTGTACCTTCATGGGTTTAGAAATTAGGAATCTTAACTCCCTCGTTTCTTCTTCCTTTCGAGTTCTCGCAATTTGAAACTAAAGAATTGGTTGGTCCATTGATGGAGATGTGACATGAATTTAATAGTTTGGATCCTCTTGTTTTAGGAGGGGGTTCACTTATTAAATCTCAGGCTCTTGATCTCCTAGCATTGAGAAGTTATATGATGGGGGTTCCACTTTTGAACTTCAAGGTGTTGAGATGATAACCTTATTTTTTATTTGAAATCCCAAAAAATACAAAAGGATTTTGTGAGAAAGTTTGCAAAGTTATGAAATCATTTGAAGTGTCCAAATGCCAAAAGGCTTTCAAGCCTAGATAATTTTGGGTTTTTGAGATTTGGTGAGATAGGTGATATATTCTCCAATTTCTTGAACCTTTGAAGTGAAAAAACCTTAATCTTCTGGACTTGGGAATTTTGGGACTTTATAAGGGGTACAACCTTAATAATGTATTGAAATTTTGAAGTGATAAAACTTGATCTTTAGGACTTTGGAATTTTGGGACTTCACAAGGGTGCATCCTCAATGAGGGAAGTGGATTTATAGTGTTCCAAGGGGTCTAATAATCAATTTTTGGATCTTGAGGATTTAGGGCACCTTGAAGATGCATGTAGCAGTGATGAAAGGCAACATCCCAGCCTTAGCATTGTCTACATATTCTAGAAAGGCAGCATCCCAGCCTTAGCACTGAACTCTAATGTTCAATATTTGGTCAATATCCTGGATAAAGACTTGGTGGATTCTTATTATATCATCCTTACAATCCATGTACTTTCTAAATCTATTCCTTGAGTATATCAATCTTCCAATGTCCTCTCTTATCACTATTGAGGGTGCAAGTATCCCAAGTTACTTTTAAGCAAGTAATTGAAGCCTTTCTTTCCTCCTTTCTTTTCCCCATATAAATTGAGGGAGCATATATTCTAGCTTGTTGCAAACCATGGTATCTAAGATAGTAATCCTATTGAGTAGATCCTTGTACATCCAACTTTGAATCTTCTGCTTTGATTATTCATACAAGCTTTGAAGTTATCAAAACTATCCTTTGAGTAGAGATATCACTTAAAACAAGTCCACCCTTATATCTCTGAAGGGTGAAAATATCATGTATTAAGTGTTGATTGCAACATTTAATTGAAATGTCTAGACATTGCAGAGTGTAATCTATTGGTTACTGACTTCCAAGTAAAATTCCAAAGTATTTAAGTCATCAACAAAGTAGAAATTCAGTAATTGTTTGTCTAGGAAGAAAGATACCTTTTCTTTTCCATGTAGTTGTGCAATGTCTAAATATTTGCCTTGTCTGTAAGAAGTAGAACAGATAAAAATGTGGTAAGTGGGCATTCCTATATAATATGAACTCAGTAACAACAATGTGAAATACACAAATACAAGCAAGCAAGAAAAGGAGCAAGAATGCAAGTAGAAGAGGGTATTGTCAAATGTGTAGAAGTTCGCCAAATAAGATAATGGGATAAGATTAGTTTATTAATGTGCAACAAATGACCACAAATACGTCCATGGAATTGTTAAGTACATTAGTGTTGATACAATGTTGGAGCAGAATGGCCACTTCGATAAAAGTAGAAGCATATCTAATCCAATAGATATAAGATACAAAACTAGACTGTAGATCCAAGAGCATCATTGGATGCAAGAACATATAGAAATGCGGTGAATGGGAATTCTTCTTGATATGGACATGATATTAACAGTGCCAAATACTCCCATACAAGTAAGTGAAATTCTCTTGAAGATAGTTATCTTATTGCCTAGTGGTAGATTCCTATACATCCAATTATGAAGGTTACTATGAAATCTATTCAACATCCACCATTATTGTTTAAGTTAAAGATATGAATACCAAAGGGAATGCCCAAAATCCAAAATTCAAATACTTGATAGTTTTTTTTGGTATCTTCCTAGTTATTCCAAGTAATCTTGGTGAGTGATGGGGATTATGATTATATATATATATATATATATATATATATTCCTCACGACTGTTGGTATACTTTTGGTATACTTGTGGTACAAAGAGATGTCAATAAACATAGATCATGATTATGGGAAACTTGAAGAATAATGCACAAAATTGTATTTAAAAAACATGCAAAGAAAGTGTGGATGTGCATATAAATTACCTAAACCATTGGGAATTATGAAAAAGCCCTATCATTTAGGATTTGATACCAATTGATATGAACATTGTGACAACAATGCAAAATAATCGGATACAAGTCTGGTAACAAGGGAGGAAGCATGCAAAACATAAGAGGAGATTGTTGAATTGTACACATGCTTCCCAATCAAGATTGTATTTAGATACATAGTATTATGAAATTAGTGGAACACAATATTCTTTGATCAAGTTTCTTAGGTATATGATTATAAAATACATTTTTAGATGAGTGATCAATTTAGACCAAGTCACCCTTAAAAGTCACAAGTTAAGTTGAATAAAGTATAATAGTAGATAAAATACACATATAATACACTATTGTTGAGGCATTAGAAAAGAGGCCCCCGGTTGCTTTGCAATAGAAGATTTTAAATCCTAACCATGTTGGCTTTTGTAGAATGATGTTCCCACTCTATTATGTCATAATGATTGATGTTGTAGATAAAAGAAATTTATCTACAACATCAATATTCATTATACAATTGAGAGGCATTAGGAATTTAGAAGTGATTAATTGACCTATGGTTTTTCAAGCTTGAATGTAAATTGTTTCACACCTGAAGCCTTTATTTGATAGTTTTTGTCTTGCACACCTAGAAATGTGGCCTGCTTGGTGTCTTTGTCTAAGAAAACTCTTAAAAATCCTTAGCTCCTCGTCAAGCTCATCAAATATTACTTGCAATGATTCCAAATTTTTTTGAGAATTGTTCATCTAGGGAAATTAAAGGAATTTTCACCTATGATTAAATCATAAATAATTAGGGACTTGGATGTTGTGTATATGTAAAGTTGTTTCTAGCCCATGCTTGAAAACTACCTCATAAGGATATTCTCCTTCATTTGTCCTTGCAAGCCATTTATTCAGTAAAACCAACATTGGCGCATGGCTATTAATTATCCCAAGTCCTCCGTCTTCTCTATGGAGGGTATAAGTGTCACTAGTAACTGAAAAGTTTCCTTCCTCCTCACTTTTATCATGGAAAATGATAGAGGATATGTTTCAACTTATTATAACCAATTCATCAAGGGAAAGATAAGTAAACGAATCACTAGTAACTAACTAGTTGCCTTCCTCCTCATTTTATCATGGAAAATGATAGAGGATATGTTTCAACTTCTTATAACCATTCCTTTACAACTTAAGGGAGAGGTGTTTTGCAAAGGATGATTAAAGTTATTCTAATACTTTTTTGTTTTGTTTAAATCTTTCAAGTGTTCATTATGTGATTTGAAGATATGAATTAATTTAGTGGAAATTGTTATATATTTTACATTTGAATTATGTTCTTTGTTTTATAGATGATGAATCATGATGTTATTGTTTTTTGTATAATGATTTATTTTTGCTTTTGGCCTTGGGCCTTTGCAGAACATTTTAATAAAAAATTTCTTAATGGTTTTTGTGAACATTACACTTATTTTACTTTGAAAGCTACTTACAAATCTAGTAATTCTCAACTCTTGGAAACTATTGATGCGGTTTCTAGATAGATTTGAAATTTTACTTCTGGAATATTCAGTGAGATGTCAAAATTTAATCCTGGGAAGAAACTATCAAGGCAAATGGATGTATTATCATACTTTAAAAAGCCTCAATCCAAGAATACACATTCTCTTCATTCTTCAAGCTCCTTTTAACAATATGTTATTGAGAGAGATGTTAACTCTTGTGAAAATGAATCTAATATCCATATAATGGATGAGAGAATAGGTTCCTCAAGTGATCAGGGTGAGATAAATGTAGTTTCAACAGAAATTAGAGATGAAAACGTTAAATAATTTTCCTTGGAAGATGACACAAACCATTCACGGAAAAGGTAAAAAGGCCAGTGGACCATAGGGAGATAATTCCAAGATGATTGAGTCTCAAGTTTTCCATTTATTGAAGAAATACCTCCTAAAAATGTGAATAAGGATTTACGAGAAGTAATATGTATTGTGTGTAGTTGGAAAAGTTTCAAGATAGTGAAATTTCAGATGAAGCTAGATAGAGTACAAAAGCATGCAGGAAAGGTGTATGAAAAGAAAATTGTAAATGGTAAAGCGAAATCTATTTTCAGATGGAAATATTTTGAGGAATGTCGACATATCCAATGTGTAGAATAATACAAAAAAATATTTAATAAGTAAGAGGAAACTTGAGGTAAGTGGAGGAACCATCATATCTCAATTTGAAAAGATGATGGAAATAAGTTTTTTATCCAAGACGATAAAATTGAGCATTGTATTTCACATCTTATGTAAAGGTCGTCCTATGACAGATTATCTAGATCACATGAAATTTCTATCTTTTCTTCACGTGCCAAACTTTCCATCTTCTCATTGGTCCGTAACTAGTGGTTAGGAATGGGAAAGATATCTAGCTCAAGTAGAAAATGATGATTTAAAACAGGAGATTGCAAATGCTAGGTTTTTTGCATTGTCTTTGGATGAGGTTACGACTATAGATAATACTTCATGGATCTGCATGAGAATTTATATGGTTAATGACCATATTAGGCATTCCTATCTACTTGGGATTAAAAATATGAGAGAGACTTCTACAGCTGGAAATATTTATGAACTTGTTCTTAATACTTTGAAGGAAAGTGGTATGGATCATTTAATGATTGCAAAAAATTTGGTATGTGTTGGAGCAGATGGAGCATCGGTAATGCAAGGACAAAGGAATGGTCTTTGTGTTAGACTACAACTATCAGCTTCACCATATATGCTTAATATTCATTGTATGGCTCATAGGATGAATCTTGCATTTAAAATAGTAAGCAAGTTTCCATCAGTTTCAAAAGTTGAAGATCTTGTATGTGAGACTCATGCATACTTTTCTCGTAGTCCCAAACAATATTTAGAGTTTCAACAATTTGCAGATGGTGTTACGGATGGGAAAAAAACTATTGAAAGATGTTGATACAAGATGGATCTCATTAAATGGGGCCGCTGTTGGCAATGTGATACAATGTGATTGACTTTGATGGAACCTACTCGATGAAGTTGGCCTTGATGGAAACCTACTTGATGAGTTGCCTATGATAAGCAACCTATGTGCTAAAGATGTAAGAATGATGTATCTACAGATCAGTTCAGTTGTGACAGAGAAAAAAATTCCAGTAAGTGCCAGAAAAATGATAAATATAATATGTCACAATGTATACGCTATTTTTGTGAAGGCAATCCGCGTATATACTCTACTTTTGTGAAGGGAACCCGCGTATACATTCAGGGTTAGCATATACACAGTTTTTATGAGGCGAAGTTGCGTATACACGCGGATACGCACGCTCAAAGTCGCGTATGCCTTTTGCGCTCTAAAAACTATGATACCTAGGGGCATTACCATGGTATTGGCCCACTGTATTGAGCGCTGGATTATCTATCTGATCCCGTCCAGGAATACCATCGGAAGTTGTGTGGTTTTGACTAATGGTATTGATAAAGGCTAAATCTATATAAGGAGAAGAAGATCATTGTGCAAGGGTGTGCATGAGTAAGGGTTGTTGATGAATAAATATCTCTAAGGATTATCTGCATGAATGAACTCTATTTTTAATTGATAGATCTGAATCTTTGATGCACCCATGGATCTGAGGATGGTTCAAGATCTCTAGATCTCATGATGATGATAAATCTCTAGGATGATCTGCAGTAGAAGAAATGGTGAAGATCTGGCGCAAATTCTGCTGAAGATAATGAAGAAATCTGGGTAAGTTTATAGAACTGATCTGTTTTGTAAAGTTTTCCATTTACAGATCTATACGCTAGTTAGTCTCTACAAAAGCGCGTGTATACGCGATCTCTATTAATGAAAGGCGCGTATATGGTTTTTTGAAGAATAAAATACACAGAAGTATACGTGGGTTGGTGTGCAGGAAAGCGCGTATATACGCGGCTTCAGTAAAGAAAAGTAGCGTATGATATTTGATTCAATGAATGATCAGGGTTGAGTTTACATCTGCATATTTATTATGAAGTCTGGGTTATCTCTGATATTCTGGTTACAGTAGTCTCACTGTTATGTTTGAAGTATTGGGCAAAGTATGTTTGTTGATAAGTGAAGGGTTGTGTTGAAGCTGTTTGATCCAGTATGAAAATTGATGAAATGTGGTCTGCAGTGGTACTGAGGGTCGAAGCCTTCAGTCAGGGGGTAGTAGCTCCCTTCCAGTGATAGCTGGTAAATGAGAGCAAGGAGTTGTAGCTCCCTTCCAGGAGAGGCTGGTAAACAAGAGAAGTTTGTAGCCTTCTGTAGGTGGGTGCCTGCGTGCTGGTATGAGTTTGCGCCAGTACATGGTTGTAAGAAGTTTTCTTTATATAATAAATATTGAAGATTGAGACGACGACAAAGGTGGTTTTCTCCCAAATTGGGTTTCCACCTTAAATCCTAGTGTTCATGTGCGTTTCTTATGTGTGATGATTTATTCTGCTCTTACTTCACCTGTTTACTGCTTACTAAACATATGATGAATGAATGATGCAATGATCTAAGTTAAGAATTAAATGCATAATTAGATCTTTGGACATACGCAAGTTTTCTTAATGATATCCGCGTGTATACGCGAGTTGTGTTCAGTAAAGTAGCGTATGGGTTTAAAAGCAACAAAAGGTAAAAAAAATTCAGGCAGCACTAAATACTGATTCACCCCCCCCCCCCCCTCTCAGTATTTTTCCCAACAATTGGTATCAGAGCAGGTCCTTCTGAAAAAGCTTAGCCGCTAGAAGGAAGATCAAGCAAGATGAGAAATCAAGAAGGAATAGCATCTATCAGGCCTCCGCTCTTTAACGGAAACAATTTAATCTTCTGGAAAACAAGGATGAGATCCTATCTTCAGTCTCTGGGAGCAGATGTATGGGCCATTGTTGAAGGAGGATATCAATATCCAGCCGCAGTACCAACAGATCCGACGGAAAAGAAGAATTATGAATCAAATGCAAAGGCGGTCAATGCTCTAACGGGAAGTCTAACTGAATCTGAATTTGTCAAAGTCATGCAGCTGAATACAACAAAGGAAATATGGGACAAAATAATTCTAAGTTATGAAGGTGATGCAAAGGTAAAAAGTGAAAAACTCCAAACTCTCAGAATTGAATATGAAAATTTGAAGATGCATAGTGATGAGAGTATTGCCAGTTTCTTTTTACATCTTGATGATGTTGTAAATCATATGAGAAATCTGGGAGAAACAATAACCGAATCTACTTTGGTTGAGAAAATTTTAAGATCTCTAACGGCAAAATTTGAGTCAAAAGTTTCTGCTCTTGAAGAAAAACAGGATCTTCAAAATCTTACTGTGGTGCAACTTCATGGCATACTAACTGCATATGAAATGAGAAGAGGAGGACCATCTAAAGTCAAAGAAGCAGTCTTTAGAACTTCTACAAAAGGGAAGGAAGTACAAAAAACAGAAGGATCGGGATATATCTCAGAAGAAGATGAGATAAACTTTGTAAAGAAACTTCAACTTGGCACAGGACGGTTCAGAGGTAAGCTTCCTTTCAAATGTTTTGATTGTGGAAGAGTTGGTCATTATGCTGCTAAGTGTCCTCATAAAGAAACATCTGCAAAAGGGAAGGAAGTAGCGAGAAGGAATAAGAATCGGTTTAGCACTAGAAAAATTTACTACACTCATGAAGACAGTGATGGGTTATCTGATAGTGAGGAAGAATGTGAACAAGATCTTAGAATTCTCATGGCATTTGAAAAAGAATCTAGAGAAGAAAAGGATACTTTTGTGGATTCTCTAGAGGAAAATGATTTTCTTGAAGAGAATAATCAACTCAAAATACACTTAGAAGAAAGTAAAATATGCTTAGAAGAAAGTAAAATAACCATAGAGACTCTGGAAAATCAGCTTGAAGAAAAGGAGAAACGCAATGAGAATTTGGAGTGTGAAGTAGTAAGTCTAAGAAAAGAACTTGAGAAAGTAAAGACTCTGAATCTTAGATTTGCTAAAGGATCTGAAACCTTAGATGAGATTATTAAGGTACAACGTTCTCCTCTCATAAAGATAGGTCTTGGATATATCGGAGAATCTTCTCAGGCTTCGACACCAAATTATCTAAAAGCAACCACAACTGGTTTACAACATTCTGCAACTCATCAAGGGAATAAAGAATCTTTACAGGTAAAGCATGATCATCTCAATTCAAAGAACACTAACAGGAATATCTTTCAAAGAAATACCAATCAACAGGTAAATTCAAGTAGAAGATTTCATGATTGCAGAAATTTATTCTTCAATGGACAATGTTTCTCATGTCACAATTTTGGTCATAAAGCTGTTCAGTGTGTTGCATATAAAACCATCATGACAAGAGAAGCAAGAAAGAAAAGGATTGATATTGAAACAAAGAAGAATACCTATAACAACTTTTCTCCTCTTCTAAATGAAGTTGAATGTGCTTATTGCAATAAATTTGGCCATGAAGAATCTGAATGCAGGAGCAAAGTTCAGCCAAAAGAGCATGTTCCTTCAAGCTCCAAAGTATGGAAAAAGAAGGAATTGCAGGTTGAAAATTGTGGCATAGCGTTATTTACAGAAGGTGAAGAAAATCAATGGTACATTGATAGTGGATGCTCAAGACACATGACAGGTGACAAAAACAAACTTCTTGCATATAGTGCTCTAGAAAAGGAAAAGAAGGTTACATTTGGAAATGATACTCCTGCGGTAATTAAGGGAAAAGGGTCTGTGTTTCTAAAAGAGAAGGTGAAAGCTAATGATGTCATGTATGTGGATGGATTAAGGCATAACTTGTTAAGTGTAAGTCAAATGTGTGATCAAGGAACTGAAGTTGTCTTTAGTTCAAAATAATGTGTGGTACGTGATCTTGATACAGGTAAAACAATTATAAAAGGAAAAAGAACTCCAAGCAACCTGTATGTATTAAATAACTACAAAGAACAATGTTATTTGAGTAAATCTTCAGAAAATTGGCTATGGCATAGAAGGTTGGGGCATCTGAGCTTCTCTCAAATCAACAAATCAAGTAGACTTAAAGCTGTTCGTGATCTTCCCAATATTACTCTACCTGAAAATATCATATGTAAATCTTGCCAATTCGGTAAGCAAACCAGAGTACAATTTAATGCCAAGGAAGGATCATCAAGTAAGCCTCTTGAACTCATTCATACTGACATATGTGGACCTGTGAGGAAAAAGTCACCATGTGGTGAACAATACTATATCTTATTTATTGATGATTTCTCTAGAATGTGTTGGATTGGGTTGATTAAACAAAAAGATGAAGCATTTGAGAAATTTCAAATCTTCAAAGCACTGGTTGAAAATTAATTAGATCTAAAAATCAAGTGTCTTAGATCTGATCGAGGAGGAGAATATACATCAGATGAATTCCTTGAATTTTGTGAACAACATGGCATAAAAAGACATTTTTCTGTAGCTGGCACTCCACAACAAAATGGCGTAGCAGAAAGAATGAATAGAACAGTTCAACAAATGGCTAGAGCTATGCTTGATGATTCTGGAACACCTGACACTTTTTGGGGAGAAGCAGCACATACAGCGGTAAATATTCTTAACAAGGCACATGTTCGAGTAAATAGTGATAAAACTCCATATGAACTCTGGTATGGTAATCCTCCCACTGTGAAGCATTTTAGAGTCTTTGGAAGCAGATGTTTTATCAAAAATAATGTGAAAAACTTGGCAAGTTTGAATCCAGAGCAGATGAAGGAATACTTCTTGGTTACTCCTCTAGGAGTAGAGAATATAAATGTTACAATAAAAGACTTCGAAAGATTGTTGAATGTATTGATGTTGTTATTGATGAGTCTCCTGCAGCCCCAAAAGAAGAAAAATAAACAACAAATGAAGACAATGGTGACATATGTCCTTCTACATCAAATAAAAATGATATAAACAGTGAACCCAATGAAGAACCTGAAGATGATTTATCTGAAAAAGCTCCATCCAGATATGTTCAAAAGAATCATCCAGAATCTCAAATTTTGGGAGATAAGGGATCAGGTGTACAAACAAGAAGGACTCTTGTGGGATCTTCTAGCTATCTGGCATTTCTATCCACTATTGAACCACATAATGTCAATCAAGCTAGCAAAGATAAATGTTGGATTCAATCCATGAATGAAGAGCTTGATCAAATTGAAAAGAATCACACTTGGGAATTAGTACCAAGACCTCATGACAAAAATGTCATTGGAACTAAATGGATATTCAAAAAAAAGTTAAATGAGAATGGGGATGTTATAAGAAATAAAGCTAGGCTTGTTTGCAAGGGGTATGCTCAATAAGAAGGTATAGACTTTGAAGAAACCTTTGCTCAAGTAGCCAGACTTGAAGCCATAAGAATGTTTCTTGATTTTTCAAGCTTCCAACAAATCAAAGTTTATCAAATGGATGTTAAATCTGCTTTTCTCAATGGTGATCTAGAAGAAGAAGTTTATATAGAACAACCAGAAGGATTCATTTTGGGAAATGATGAAAAAATTGTTTATAGACTTAAAAAGGCTCTATATGGTCTCAAACAAGCTCCAAGGGCATGGTATTATCGTCTTGACAAATATCTTCATCAACAAGGATTTTCAAAGGGGTCTGCTGATAGCAACTTATACACAAAAACTGAAAATGAAAAACTATTGATTGTGGTTGTATATGTTGATGATATCATTTTTGGAAGCAATGAAGAATCTATGAGTCAGAAATTTGCTTCAGCTATGCAGCAAGAATTTGAAATGTCTTTACTTGGGGAACTAACATTCTTTCTTGGCTTGCAAGTGCATCAAACTATAGATGGCATATTCTTATCACAAGAAAAATACCTTAAGCAAATTCTGAAGAAGTATGGCATGGAAGAGTGCAAACCTGTAAGTACACCAATGATAACCAGATGCAATCTCAGTTCTCATGATGATTCTCCTATGGTGAACCAACCAGATTACAGATCTATGATAGGAAGTCTACTTTATCTCACTGGGACTAGACCAGACATTATGCATGCAGTTGGGATTGTTGGACGATTCCAAGCTAATCCAAAAGAGTCTCACCTTTAGGCTGTCAAAAGAATATTCAAATATCTACAAGGAACTCAAGACTTTGGACTATGGTATCCAAAGAATGTTGATCTCACACTTCATGCTTACAATGATGCAGATTGGGCTAGAAATATTGATGATCGGAAAAGCACTAGTGGTGGCACATTCTATATGGGGCCCCAGTTGGTATGTTGGTTCAGCAAGAAGCAAAACTCTATTGCCTTATCTACAGCAGAAGCAGAATATGTGGCTGTCGCATCATGTTGCAATAAAATTCTTTGGATGATGCAAACCTTACAAGACTTTCAAATCAAATTTTCACCTCCTATCTCCATTATGTGTGATAATACAAGTACCATCAGTATCTCAAAGAATCTTGTTATGCATTCCAAGACCAAGCACATTCCCATCAAGTATCACTTCTTACATGAACAAGTGCTTGAATAAAAGGTGAAGTTGGAGTATGTTCCCTCCAAAGAACAAGTTGCTAATATATTTACCAAACCTCTGCCCAGGGAAGCGTTCGAATATCTCAGATGGAAGATGGGAATAGTCTCTGCCATGCAGAAGATCAGATCTGCTTAAACTCAAAAGATTAAATTGGATACGCGGGTTTCCTGAAAGATAGTCGCATATATATGTGATTTTGTACACATAAAACCGCGTATGGGTGGTTGCTGAAAAATTCTTCTGGGTCAGCATTCTTCAGCATAGCTGTGGTGCTGCTGGGTATCTCTGGTGATGTTTTAGCTCTCATATTTCTGTTTCATTCTCTAATATTTGATGCAGATGCCTTGATGATTTGCTGTTGAAAGTGTTCAGGATGCACAAGCTAAGGGGGAGATGAAGGAGTGAAATGGCTCAAGAACATGTGTACAGGTTCAGGAGGAGCATGAGCCTTGTTGAGAATTATGCATTGTTGGCATTATGATGGTTCTGAAATATGATCTCTCTCTTGAGGTCTTTTTGGTATTTGTTACAAAAGGTCATTGTTGTAATTTGATGAAAAGGTCATGTTGAGACCTATGATGTAAAATTGTAATGTAAGGACTTGATCAAATGTGTAAACCCACTTGGTTGGGTACTTGAGTCATATATGTAAATCCACTTGGTTGGATCTTTGATGAAAGTATGAGTCCTTGGTGATAGGAAAGGTCATAGAGTCATGTACTTCATTGAAAAATATGTTTGAAGATTCAGCATGAACTCAGGGGGAGCAAACGGGCAGACATCATCCGCCTCTTTTCCCCTTATGTCAAAGGGGAGAGTATCATGGTGTGAGTATCATGGTGGTTTCCATAGATTATGTATATTCAATGTATCTATCCTGTTGTGGTGATCAAACACCATCATGGTTGCCATCAAGTCCAAAGGGGGAGATTGTTGGCAATGTGATACAATGTGATTGACTTTGATGGAACCTACTCGATGAAGTTGGCCTTGATGGAAACCTACTTGATGAGTTGCCTATGATAAGCAACCTATGTGCTAAAGATGTAAGAATGATGTATCTACAGATCAGTTCAGTTGTGACAGAGAAAAAAATTCCAGTAAGTGCCAGAAAAATGATAAATATAATATGTCACAATGTATACGCTATTTTTGTGAAGGCAATCCGCGTATATACTCTACTTTTGTGAAGGGAACCCGCGTATACATTCAGGGTTAGCATATACACAGTTTTTATGAGGCGAAGTTGCGTATACACGCGGATACGCACGCTCAAAGTCGCGTATGCCTTTTGCGCTCTAAAAACTATGATACCTAGGGGCATTACCATGGTATTGGCCCACTGTATTGAGCGCTGGATTATCTATCTGATCCCGTCCAGGAATACCATCGGAAGTTGTGTGGTTTTGACTAATGGTATTGATAAAGGCTAAATCTATATAAGGAGAAGAAGATCATTGTGCAAGGGTGTGCATGAGTAAGGGTTGTTGATGAATAAATATCTCTAAGGATTATCTGCATGAATGAACTCTATTTTTAATTGATAGATCTGAATCTTTGATGCACCCATGGATCTGAGGATGGTTCAAGATCTCTAGATCTCATGATGATGATAAATCTCTAGGATGATCTGCAGTAGAAGAAATGGTGAAGATCTGGCGCAAATTCTGCTGAAGATAATGAAGAAATCTGGGTAAGTTTATAGAACTGATCTGTTTTGTAAAGTTTTCCATTTACAGATCTATACGCTAGTTAGTCTCTACAAAAGCGCGTGTATACGCGATCTCTATTAATGAAAGGCGCGTATATGGTTTTTTGAAGAATAAAATACACAGAAGTATACGTGGGTTGGTGTGCAGGAAAGCGCGTATATACGCGGCTTCAGTAAAGAAAAGTAGCGTATGATATTTGATTCAATGAATGATCAGGGTTGAGTTTACATCTGCATATTTATTATGAAGTCTGGGTTATCTCTGATATTCTGGTTACAGTAGTCTCACTGTTATGTTTGAAGTATTGGGCAAAGTATGTTTGTTGATAAGTGAAGGGTTGTGTTGAAGCTGTTTGATCCAGTATGAAAATTGATGAAATGTGGTCTGCAGTGGTACTGAGGGTCGAAGCCTTCAGTCAGGGGGTAGTAGCTCCCTTCCAGTGATAGCTGGTAAATGAGAGCAAGGAGTTGTAGCTCCCTTCCAGGAGAGGCTGGTAAACAAGAGAAGTTTGTAGCCTTCTGTAGGTGGGTGCCTGCGTGCTGGTATGAGTTTGCGCCAGTACATGGTTGTAAGAAGTTTTCTTTATATAATAAATATTGAAGATTGAGACGACGACAAAGGTGGTTTTCTCCCAAATTGGGTTTCCACCTTAAATCCTAGTGTTCATGTGCGTTTCTTATGTGTGATGATTTATTCTGCTCTTACTTCACCTGTTTACTGCTTACTAAACATATGATGAATGAATGATGCAATGATCTAAGTTAAGAATTAAATGCATAATTTAGATCTCCTCGACATATGCAATTTTTTCTTAATGATATCCGCGTGTATACACGAGTTGTGTTCAAGAAAGTAGCTGCATGGGTTTAAAAAGAAAGAAAAGGTAAAAAAAATTTCAAAAGTAAAGACGGAATACCGATTCACCTCCTCTTAGTATTTTTCCCAACAAGTGAAAGTAGCAGGAAGGCTTAAAGAGATACGGTAACACTAGAATCCTAAAGAACAAAATAGGTGAGGATTGTTAAATTGCAATTGTTGAACCGAAAAAGTTGTATTTTGATTTGAAATAATAATTGTTATTTTACATTTAGGTTGAACTAACTCTGCATGTGAAATTGAGAGCAGAGATCTTCTGAATTTAGGATGTTATTCTTCAAAGGCCGGACTATCCAAGACTTTGTCCGGGGAACGATGAAATAATGGGGCAAGCAAAGAAATATGTTGGGTAAGATAAGGGTGGAAGAAGGCTAGGCTATGAGGTGTTGGGCACCAAAGAACTCTATGATGTGGAAATCGGTGACTCCCAAGAACCGAATCCCGCATCCATCAGGTTTCGGTGCACATGTTTTCTTTAATAAATACTTTAATCATGGCCCCTATAGCCTCGTTGATTAAATTAAGATTCCAAGATCGACTTTCGTTAATGAATATCCCAAGACTTTTAAATAGAGCAAGAGGGTCCGCCTAATGTGACCGGGTAAACAAGAGACATGTTCATAGAATTGGAGGCACTTTCCTTCCAAACAACCCGACACCCAATTAGTTTGTACTTTTAATGTGTATATGAATAGATAATTAGCTAAATTTTAATAAAAACATGTCATTACTAAAGAAATATTAAGTATCAAAAAGATACTCAAAATACTATGTTCAATCATTATCAAGGAATTAAATTCTGCTTCGAGAATGCCAGACATGAGGGTGAACACTCCCAATCCCCCAAGATCTGAATGGAAAAAATAATTTTCCGTTATCCGTGTTTTACCATCATCTCCTAGGCCTTCCTCAATTTTCCATATGAAAACCCTTCCATCGTAACTTTCACCGCAAAGCAAGGACAAAGGAATCAAATAAATCACACAAATCCACAATTCAACTGCAAGTAATAAAATTGTTAGAGCTAATACCTTGCCAAAAGATATGCACATAATTGGAAAAAAGGCCATACGCTACCCTGCCACAAGAGAATTCCAAAACAAATACACAATATGTGCATATTTTCAAGGGACACGCAGTGCTCTTTTATGTGAAAACTTATCCAAAATTAATAAGAAGAAAAATCAACAAAAGAATTGAAGAGAGAGATACAATTGTCTATAATAATATCAAGAAGATTAAACTTATATAAAAATACCTCTGCTTATATTTAATATGTTCTTCGATGTCCACATTTAAAAATAGATAGGTAAAGTCTAGGAGATATTGACATTTAAATATAGTGAAAAATTAGGACAGATACTAAAATATAAGCACCGCCTTAAATATGCATTATGAATTAATCATTCCATTGATCTTTGAAGTACCGATAGATGATAAAAAGTAGACAATCGTGGTCAATGGATGCATCATGTGACCAATGTCAAACGGGTACAAATGATACCTTATTATAGGGAAAATAAATAGAAATAGATATGATTTAAATTGATGTAAAGATATCCAAAAGGAACATCTTCAAAGGGTTTTGAAGAACATTTATCAACATAAATTGCATGGAGTAAAAGGACATGTCGGCCATAAAGTCTAGGTCATCATGCAAGTCACAAATTCTAGCTCAAAATCATTTCCCGCTCGCACTCCAACAAACTGGCTGAAATTCAATCTATGCTAAATTATAGTAATTGTCCTGTCCCATGATTCCTCATGCATTCCCGCAACATTTCATCTCCCAAAAAGTTGATTATGTTCCTAAACGTTTATGAGATTCAAGTAGAACATAATTAAAATGTGGTCACATGAAAAATGGGTCTAAAAAGAGTGCTCGCGTTCTTAATCAATCGAATTACATGTATAGAGATGGATTATTAAAAATGGATATCAAATGCTAATTGCAAATCATTTGTTGTGATCCAAAAACCTAAGGAAGTCAAATCGCTTTTAAATAGAAAATACTTCACAAAGACCAACAAGAGTATCCCAAATAAAAGCCAAGCATTTATTACCTAGTGAAGCTTCAAGTTATGATAAATGGGTTAGAGTAATGTACAACCATGACTTGTTGTACTTCATTTCTTTCTTTTAAGAAAATTAACATAAGTCATTCCTTTTACTGGCATATTTGTTACTGCTCATTCTTGTAAATATAATAGCGCTTTTTCTCTTTTAGTTGGTATAACAAAAAATTAGAAAGTTTAAAGTTTTAAAAGTAACAAACATTATCTATGAAATATATTGAATTCTAGACTAATTTTTGGGCTAACTTAAGTCGTCAATTGTCATAGCAAGAATTTAGAAGACACTACAAGTTTCCTCGAAGCAACAGCCTGAAAGTGATTATGTTAAGAATACGAATATTTTGTTAGGCTAGAAGGGAGACAAAAAAAAGTGTCACATTGCCCCCAAAATAAAAAATTCTCTCTTTAGAATCTATCTAATATCCAAGTCCTCAAGTAGCCTAAAGGAAGGGGGGGGCAGGAATGAGGTCTACTCCTACCAAATATTACCAAAATTACGTATAAAAATAATATCTTCATTTTTTAGCATGGACCGTGGAACACCTCATATAAATCATGTTGCTTAATGAAGCCAAAACAATCAAGTACAATGCCATAAACAATTTCCTATGATGCAAAAGAGAAAATGAATGGAAAAAATGAGGAGAAATGGGGATATTTAAAAGCTAATTTTGAAGTTTTTTGGGTACATTTTAGGCCAACATGCCTACTTATCAAATAAGAATATAAAAAAATGATTAAGATTTAGAAAACATCATTATGAATGTAATTATTGCACCCACTCTGTCAGAATCGATAACCCTTCCCAATAACCCACAAATGTAAATATACTAAATTCCATCACCGCAAGTACCACCTTTTTGTCATGAGCCACAATTCTCATTAGCTCATTCATGTCATTGGAAATAAGTCATTGAACACCTTCTGAGTGAAGAATCTCCTTTCAAGAACCCGAGTATTTTCTTCGTAAAGAGATTGCGTTAGGATTTGTTCTCTCCTACAATAGTATTAGCAACTTCAAATGACAAATATTGCTATTTTAATGCCCATAGGAGTAACAATTTCGCATGCAAAGCCACTGCTAAGATTTAAGTTGGTCATGCTATTCCCGAGAGTATCCAAAGTCACATCGCTTCCTCAAGCACTAAATGTAATTAAATTTCCTCCCGCTATAGTGTAGTTCCAACTTCTCAAAACCGTCAAAGTATTCAATGTATCGCCTCATAAATTGAAATAATTCAAGAGACATGTTAGAAAACAAAAATTGTATAAAAATGTATATGGAAACTGATATATAACAACTATTTAGACTAAATAGGCCCAAATTTCGCATTAAATTTTAAGTACTCACCCAACCAAGAGAATTTGTTTATAAGTCTCTTTATTATTAATCTAATCAATTGGTAAGTATCTCAACAAACATTATTAGTCAATAACCTTCCAAATGACTAAGGACATTATTGAAAACCTAATGACAAGATGTAGATTAAGATAAGCATAACCTGATTGGGTAAGCTCAGTGCTTAAGTGTCAAGTATGTGTTTAATACAAGAGGGCTCGGGGGTCAAGTTACTAAAATGCCACTCTCTTTTTCCTTTAAATAATCCTATCATATATTGGTTCGATGCAACCTAGCATTTTATAAGCTAGAACTAATTTTCATCACCTGATATCAGAACAACAAGCTCCACTAACTTATCCTCATTATGGAGCCAGCATATGGTTCCAAAGAACCAAGAACCAAATACAAGATCTTTGGTAGCAACGATATTTGTCAGCTTACACACATTTCATCCCCAGTGCAAAGTCAAGATTAATATTCATGCCTAATATTTTTGCAATCATTGAGCAAGCATTTGATGAATTAGTATTCAGGATCAAGAAGTATACAATTGACCATATTAAGAATACTACCTTTATGTCAAATGCAAGATATTAAAATAAAATTCAATTCAACCTGGCTTCAAGTGGTTTTTACAAGCTCTTTATGGGTGACATCAGCTTCTCTGTTATACTGAGCATCAGAGTGTAATCATGAGCATGTGTCATGTAAGCATAAGCAAGAAGAAAAACAAGATTCCTATTTGTGCAACCCTGACATTCCATACCCTCTTTAAAGGCTACAAAGAGAAACTGTGCATTCAAAATGCACCCATGGCACAGAATATTTTTTCAACATGAGGTCAAGCCCTCTTCTAAAAGGAGAGCAATCCGGTAAATCTAGAACCATGATGTTGGGAGAGTCATCACGCTCCTCGTTATAAAAGGTAGATACCTTTCCTTTCCTCGTAAAACATGTGGGTGAGGGGCTGTGTATGCATGTCTTTCATTTGAAGACAGATTAAATCATTCAATTGATAAGCCGAGAGTTGTCATTAGTTCATAAGTAGTAGTAGTAGCTATATGTAAAATGATATTTATAAACAACTGTGTTATCTATCACTTGTGACTCGTAGTATATAGCTCTTTCGATGATGCTATGTATTCATGTGAATTTCCAAAAACCTAGAGGCAAGATAAATCTTTGACTGAAGAGAAAGGAGATAAAGAAAAAGTAATAGACAATTAGAACTTCGGCATATCACTCTAACAGAGCTTCTAGTATGCATTCTGGATATATAACTTAAGGCAAGAAACTCCTACGTCTTACGATCATGAATTCTCGCTTGAAACATTGTTGTGCTTGTGGGCATTGACTACAAAGGGTGGAGTTGAGGTTTTTCACCGGTGTAGTTTTTATGTGACCATTCATCTCCTCTTTGATGATTGCTTTTTTCTCTTTGTAGATATGTATATTTTTTATAGTCAGCTTTTTCTTCGGTGGGTGTTAGTTTCTTTAGTGGAGTACTGTTTTTCTGTCCATGTAAATTATACTTTTTAAAGTGTTGCTATATCATTACAAGGCTTCTGTTAAATCATATTTGCTTCCATAGAAATATATCAAAGAAATAATCAAATATAACGTAGCTTTCTGTGTATATCTTCACTCACATAAAATAAAACACAACATTTACAAACCAAAATATTATTGACTTTTTGACTGGAAGATGTCATACATTTGATTTGTCAGAAGCCAAATGTAGGTGTAAGGGTGATTTAGGTGATACAACCGAAATCCTTCCACCCCTTGATTCTCTGGAAATTTGACCAAAATCAAGTAAAGGTAACTTGTAGCATAATATCCAAGTAACAAATTTCGTTATGCTTGTTTGTGAGATAGTCAAGCTGACAACCATCCTACCTGGATTGCTTTTTCCTATAGTGATCTAAATTTCAAGTGATGTAGTCTGTTAGAGTTGGTTTGCCTCCAAAGCATATTTTTTTACATTTAACTTGGAGTCAAAATGGAAAGTTTCAAAATTAAAAATCGTTGTTCTTTGTTACTGAAATGTAACTCAGTTTTTGTGAATCTAGATAGAGTTTTCAGAAGGGCTTTCTTAGTCCTTGAGCAAGCATTTGATGAATTAGTGACCAGACTGCAGCTGGCATAATTGGATCCCTTATCTTTACCGACCTATTGAAGAAAAGGCATGACTATCATTTCGCCGCAAACAAACTTGAGAAGGGGCATGTGATCTATCATTTGGAAACAATGAAGAAAAGGTATTACGTAATCCGTTATCCTTATCCCTATCTAATGTGTCCGTATTTGCTAGACAAATCGCATATAGAGAACCCGCTCGTAGGTTATAAGGGCGGACTTTGGGTTAGTTTGTTTTCACCAAAAGGGTCTCATGGGATAGCCTTATCCTTTTCCGAGGAAATGGATGAAGGAGCAAATGAATATCAAATCGTAGGTGTTCATGGTAAATAAAGCATGCAAGGAATGTGAAGGAGATAAGACACATTTATCCATGTAGATTGTTTCATAAGTTGCCTTGTTATCCCTGTCCCGACCTTGCCAGGGAAAAAAATTTAACATCGAAGATACCCAAAAGAACCCTACATCTCGTTGTAATATAATCTAGATCTAAAATCATTGTACCTTGTAGACTTATGAAATATTTGTTGTAAATTCTAGCGATGTTTGTGGTATCTGGAACAAAATGAGTCTTTCAATTTTGATTTAAAAGGGCCTTTCAATGTAAAATTGCCCAGATAACCATATAAATTTGGAGTTTTTCTTTGAGCCATACAAGTGCGCATATAGTTTCTTTCAACCATTATGGATATAGTTTGAATCTTTGTTCTTTGTCAGTAGTGATCGAGCCATCTAATCGACTAGTTGCCGATTCTATTTTTAAAATTGCCCAAATATTTGGTAGATGTGAAATTTCTAGCTATAAAAATTGCAATTTTTTGGATCCGCACTCCATTTAATTATAAATTTGCAGATTTTTTTTGATCTCGTATCCGTAGTGCATTTCATATAAATAGTGAAATGGGGCCGCATCATCCCATCTCCCACCGATGAACTCATATCAATGTGTTTCTTATTTTACTTAGTACCTCACTTCAAATTCTTGATACTCCAAAACTTGTGCACTTGCATGAGTTTGTCGAACTAAAATCCATAGCTAACCTCATGAAACTGTGGAGTCAAATTATAAGTGCAAACACATATTACACATCCTCTTGAACCTATCCGAAAGAACACCTGAAGACATCTAGATAGAACCCTATAACCTAACACAATCCAATGGAAATCAATCTAAAAAACCCAAATAGGGTCAACCCTACTATTGACAGAAGGGCCTACATAGTCCTCATCATTTGCAAGAGCTTCGAGGGCGAATGTTGTTCTCGTGCTATTTGCGCTAATGCCGAGGGTGAATGTGCATGTAGTTTTTAATAAAATCATTTTTTATGTCCCACCCGCCGCTTGGTGACGTAGATGAATGGACAGTCCCTAGTAGTTTTAGAGAGAATTCAATCCACCAAGAGCCCCCCATCATATCATGGGTACCACAGCTCCATTGACGAATTGCTTTGCCCAATGTTTATAGGAAGAAGAAATTGAGGTTACAAATAAGACGTGATCATTTCTTTCAAGTTGTTTATAAGGCACTCATCCATGATGCTGCCCAGTTGTCCAATACCTACCCTATTACACAAACCATACCTTATTGTAACTCTGTTTAACCGAGCAAGTATAGACAATCATTTATGATAAAAATAACCACAAGAAGAAGATATCCTTCCTAATTCCTACCCTGCATACAATGAAGTGACTCTGTGTTTGATTTCTACTGTGACCAGGCTATTTCTGCCCTTAGCTTAGCAAGACCTCGTAGACCTTAGCTTTTTTGATGTTGATTCTCTGGTATTTGTCTTCATAGCAAGTGCTGTGCATCTTGAAAGGCATTTGATTTTTACTCAAAATGAGCGCGCATTTCAAATCATTTTTATTTGGAGGAAGTCACATGTGAATAGCGGCGCTTGGGGCATAGTGTTGTAATTGTGATGTTTGGAGGACTCATCGCAACACCGACACTATGCCCCAAAGTGTCGTTATTGCGACGGATTCCTTCCAAAATGTCGCAATTGCAACACTTAGTCTAAGTGTCGCAATTGCGCATTTGAGGAATCAAGGTGGCCAGCTTATCAGCCAAGTATAGTAGCGGTATTTCGACGATTCCCTCCAAACGTCGCAATTGCGACACCTTGTCTAAGTGTCGGTATTGTGACACTTTAACTTCTAAACGTCAGTATAGCGATGGTTTTGGGCTTTCGGATTTGAAAGTTGAAAAATTTGGGGAAATTTCTCTCGACATTTGGTCAAAAGTAAGCTAACCAAGTGTCGAATTTCCGCCAAATATACTAGTGGCGATGTTCTTCTTCTTCAAACTCGAGTATTGTCCCAATCACACGTCTGCATGGTTCTCTCGACCTCTCCGTGTGATTGCCCTCTAACACATCACTTGTTCCCTCAAAACAAACCTCACATACACTCGTAATTTTCGTACGCTCTCCGATACCACATAATAGGAAATGAAATCAACTCGACAAACATTGGCGTAGTGCTACGTATACAAAAATCGACAAAACAATGGCGGAAAAGAGGCTTCAAATTTCATGGTATCCAGATCATTCTCTCTCTTATTAAAAGAATTTAGTTTACAATTTAAATAGATGAGAGAAAATGTCTTAAGATAGTCCGAGCTATCTTAGACTCCTTTTGCTGAAATAATTTCTCACCAAAACCCACCAAGATAGGTGTTCCTAAACAAACTCCAATATTTGAGGAACAACCCAAGAGTTAGCACATATTCCTAACTTGGAATATTTAATTAATTAATTTATTATTTTGGATTTATTATTATTTCTGAGAGAGGCTAACAACTCACAGACTGAGAGGCTACGACGCCTGCGTCAATTCCTATGGGACGAGGCTAAGGGACGGATTATGGTGGTGTTTGAGGGAGTGACCATGGCATGCAAGACTTTCCCAAGCAACACTAAGTTTCCTCTAATCGAAGAGGATTTACCAGGGATCCAAGGAGTTTGACACTTAATGGAGCTTGTCAAAGGTATAAAAATGATACAGCAGGAAATAACATTGGGGGCCAAATAGAAGGTGGGTATTTGAAGATTTCGGACAGTTAGAGTAGGTGCACAAGGAGGAGGATCATTTTGCATGCCAAGCTGTAATACCACCAGAACAACAAAATAATGTATGGAAAGCATAAATCACAACTAAACAATTATTTAGAAACATTGGTGGGAGTTACTTGGAGCGATAAAGGTAAAGAGATGCTAGCAAAAATGCATATGGGAAGAGCGTATGGAGTGCACTACGTATTATGTAGCAAACATTAGGCGTTGGGGAGCAAATAATTCCGACGGCTTGCTGCAGAAGGACTGTATGCACTGGGTGGGGCCAAGAGCGCAACCCTATGTTTCCTTCAAGCAATGAGGGAAGAAGAAGGCCACCAATGTTGCTCTAATACCATGTTAAACAAGGCATGGTAATAATGAACAAGGAGAAATATAAGCATGAGTTGCTATTATCATTAACATGATATATTTATAATACAATGTGGTGACCTTAGATTCCACATTCCAATGTCACTTGACTCCTTTTGACTATTCTGGGTTTCACACATACCCAGAAGATTAGGTGTCCAATAAATCTAAAAAAATCACTAAAAATATTTATTATTAATTTTTCCTATTCTAAATATTCTTTAGTTAGTTGATTTTCTACTAATTAATTGAGATAAATAGAAAATAGAAAAAAATAATAAACAATATCCACAATAGACACAAAGTTTTCCTAGGAAACCTTGTGAAATACCAGTTGTGTGTGTATGTACTAAATTTATTTATATGCTTTAAAAACTATAAATAAATTGAACTCCTTGTATGTATCTAAAATAAAATAGTCCTATTGTTCGTATTTATGTAAGTCAAACTTTTCTCTAAATTTAACCTACTTACATTCTTTAGGCAAATATAGAAACTCAAATTTCATTATATTTTGGCTGTCATTATATCACTTTCATTTCCAGCAAGTCCTTTTGCGCCCTTAGTACAATTGCTAATTTAGTCTCCTTCCACATAAGTCCTTTTGCACCTCTTAGTGCAATTGCTAATTTAGTTTTAGATTTATTTGTAAGAGGTAAGAGTTATTAAATAAAAAAAACAATGAGTAGATAAAAGAATGGATTTCACATATTTTGGCCAAACTTTAAGTTGTGGGAAACATTTAGACATTATGCTTAGTGGTAAACACTTAGGTAAACACTATCCATTTGAACACATCATTAAAAATTGCTAAACAAGTTTATACGCTACAATGGTTTGATGATCTATGTTCTCATTTATTGCAATATCTAAATGCTACATAGCCAAATGATAGTATTTTTCTAGTCAGATAATAAGAACTATAGTGGAACTCTGTAATTTTCTTTAGATAAAGTGCTCAAATATTTAGTGGATGGATTTTTTTAATCTTGGTGATAAATCATTTGTAGATCAAAGAACTTTACCACTATTCACTGAATGCATTTTCCAACCTTCAAGTTTGAATGTACGTTACATCAATGATTTTTGTGTCTTGCCCTTCTAGGCCGGTTCCTTTCAAAAGAGTGTCACTCTCCAATATGTTTGACTTTTAAAATTTTGACAAGAAAAGACATTATAGCTAACAAAAATTCATCCTATCAAGGAAAGTTAAGTTAAAAATATCATATATTATCATAGAAAAAGTAATGAATGAATATGTTTGACCTACACAACTTGCAAATTTCAAGCAAGACCAAAAGCACCGTTTTATTATGACCGTGAAAAAGATTGTTCGTAGAGGAATTGTAGAAATAGAGCTTTGTCCCTTTCCAATATGTTGAACACAATTTGTAATAAAATGATGTGAATGAACAGCATTTGACCTCCACAATTGCAAATTTCAAACACTAGACCAATACACCATTATGATTTGTAAAGATAGTTCATAGGTAAGAAGTGTAAAAATAGAGCTTTGCTCAATGCTTCATTTCGAAATAATACATGGCCAAAACACAGCAGCAAGTAGCAGTGCTGATTATTAATTTCAATAATGAAAGAAAGAAGAGGGAACCACACCACTATTCCGCAAGGGGTTTGGGCTTCAAAGTGGAAAGCCTCGAGACCCTTTCACGGACCAGGGTGTTGTTGTCCTCATTCCTCAAGAGAACAGTCTAACCGGTGATTCATCAGAAACAAGGGGCAACCTAAGCAGCTAAGAAGAGGGCTGTTTGGTGAGACAACAAGACATGGAGATAAGAAATACCCTCGTTTTGGGGAGAATACAACCACTGTATCTCCAGCATGCATATCGGTTGTAACATCAGTCCTTGGCAGAGGAAAGTTCTGCAGCAACTCTGGTGACTAGTATACTTAGCACAATTCCTCCATGCTCATTAGCAGAAACCAATAAACCTCAGCTTTCAACTATCCTTGGCTCTGGATGGATCCTCTCGCCTAATGCGGTACTTCTACCATCATCTGACTCGGTGGAATGACCTTCTTGCCTTTGCTCAAGAGACTTTGAAATGAACGGAGACGAATGCCGGGATTTAAAGTGATTGCTCATTGGCGAAAATATTCGTTGGTCATCGCTGCAGAGGTCTGGGGAGAAGCAGCACCACCATTCTTCGGGGTATATCTATGATGACGTTGGTCGAGGGCTTTACGAGAAGTCGATGTCGCCCCTTGGTCGAAGACAGACTCGAGTTCGACACGGAAGAAACCCTCTTTGCAGGTTGCCCGAAAAGCTGTGTGGATAAGTTTGAATGCAGAACCTCTTCATGTCTGCACGAACGGCAGATGTCGGGTTCCATGGAAATGATGCGCTGCCCTCTGAAACAGTGGGCAGAGACGGATGGTTTGCTCAGAGGCGCAACGGTGTCTCCTCAAGCGTCACCAGGAACTACGACAGAATCGGCGGCCGTATCGGGCAAGGCAGTCTGGTCGACACAGCGGCAATTCGAGTGCGATTGCAGCCACATGTCGATGCAATCGATGTGGAAACTGTGGTGGCATTTGGGGAGCAGTCTCGCCTTCTCTCCTCAAATTCGCACAAACAGAGACGGCGCATTCAAGTCTTCAGGATTCTCCGACTCATACACGAACACGGGAATCGCTTCTATAGCCGGATCTCCTGGTGAGGCCGACTTTGGAGCCTCCTGGGGATCCTGCTGTTCAACAAATCCAAGACGACGGCGGCGTCGGAAAGAGCCCTGCGCCACAGGTAAAGGCGTTTATAGATCTGTAAACCGAAAACGAAGAGAATGACAAAAACAGAAATAGAATGGCCAGTAATCATGATTTTGCTGCCAATGGCCATCGCCAACAGTAATTCGGCTGCATTGCCCCCGTTATAGTTATCGTTCTTGGTGAAGTTATTGTCAGAACCAGCATTAGATCCGAACTCGACATTGAAAGTTTTCTCGATGATTGCTGTGATTCTGTAATGCTCGAGCCGACTCAGAGACTGCCTTATATGCAAAAGAACATGCGATGAGCAGGGGGCCCCAAGGCGTCTGGAGTCAGTAGGTATGAGAAGGCGGAGAGAAATTCCACGAAAGAAACATGCGATGAGCAGGGTGACCTAAGGCGTATGGAGTCAGTGGGTCTGACAAGGCGGAGGGAAATTCCACGAAGGCGGCTGTGAACTGCGTGACATTTACCATTCTTTTTTCTTCGATCCCCGCGGACCGATAAGACCGGACGGCCGGCCGGATCTACCTGCCTGGACCGGTGCAGTCAGGACAAACCCAGTAAGGCCGGCCGATGATCATTGTCTCATCTTCTGTAAAGCAAAGCATCTTCCTCATCTTTGCTTGCTTAAAATGTGTCTTTTTTTGGATTGGTAAAATGTGTCTTTTTGTGTTTTTTAGTTGTTTTTGCATTCAAGAGAGTTTTGGAGTAATGCTGCCAGAAGTATTTATTGAAGAAATAGCTGATCAATATGTTTTTTAAGTTATTTTGAATTTATAAATTAGTTTAGATTTATGTAAATTATATTTTTAGCGAAAATTTTCAAGAAAAAAATTATATTGAATAAATCTGAAATTAAAATGAATCAGCACTTTATATATATATCATTTTATTTTTATTTAATCAAATTAAAATCTTTTCTTAATTTAAAAAGATTACATCTTTTTCATAGCTTCTCTACCCACAATGAATTTATTATTATCAAAAAGCAATAAATTTGTTATAAGAAAATTATACAATTGAAATGTATAAATAAATTTCAAAAATGACCAAATATATATTACCCAAAAGTTAAAAACATCACAATTACAATATTGGTCAACTCAACGAAATTCCCCTGATGTTGACATTCCTGAGCGCACCTCTGATGAAATAATGAAGCAGACTGATATTTTCTATTGACGAAATATTAAATCCGACAATGGCACGCGATTTTGAACTAAATTTTGTGCTGAGAGTCACACAGCCTTCGCCGTAATGTCAAAGATTTGTGGATTTCTTAGGTAAACCTCGTGACCGTGTATTTAATGAGGTCCTTGATGTAAATGTTGGATCCGCACTCAAGTTTCTTTTTTCTTCTTCTTTTTCTTTTTTTTGGTTTTGGGACGCCTATTATTCCACAAAATAGTTGAAATATTATTTTTTTATAATTTTGGTTGTATTTGTAACAATGGCAAATAAGTAAAATAATGTGAGTGTTTGGATATGGAGTATGTTGTAAAGAGATACCAAATTAGTGTATGAGACTTTTTGTTTACGTGAAAGCATACATACTCTACCACCTTATAGTTTTGACAAGGTAACCTTTTTAGGAGGAAACACATGCTCTTAACCATTAGGCCCACTTGTTGTATATCGAATAGATAGTATTTAATAGTAGCATTCAATACTACATATCCAAGTGATAGTATTCTCCCTAGTTATGTTAAATAGGAACTCTTATTGTGTATAGTGAATCTTACTCTCTTAGGATAAACATTTCTCAAATAAGTGTGGATGGACTTTTCAATCTTGGCTATAATTTAGTCTTTCAGATAAAATCAAAGAACTTACAACTTTTTTAGGAACTTTTACCTTTGTTTCATGACTACTGAAAATTTTAGAGGTACAGTTGCATAGTATTTAAATGGAACTCCTATGGTGTCTATGGAATTCACTTTTCTGATGGAATTCACTTTCAGATGGATTTTTTAATCTTGGTGATAATTTCACCTTATGTACATCAAAGAACTTCACAACTATTTGCAACCAACTTGTTTCACTATTTGAGAAATTTGAGAGGTAGCACACAAGCCACAAGATATAAATAGTATCAAGACAAGAGAGAGGAATTTATATAAGTGTTTCTGAAGATGTTATGCTTTTATATTGTTTCTTTACACACAACCACTCACTCACTCACACTTTATTTAATGAATAAGAATGTCAACAATTTATAAGTTTGAATAGAATATACATCTTTGATTAAGGGGCATCTAAGAAAAATTGAAGTATTAATGTAGGTAGTGCAATAAGAAATGATAAAAGAATACGTAAAAAGCATGAGCATGACAATATAATGCAATAATGATTTAAAATGCAAGATTGATATCCAATGCATTGTAAAAATTATGTTGTAGATATGCAACTACCTACAGAAGTTTTAATCACACCATAAGACACAAACCTCGCTTCTACTACTTTGGCAGACATTAATTCACAATTTAGAACAAAAATTTTAGACATGTAACAAGAAATCACACATATGCAAATGGTATTTTTCTTTTGGGAAAGCAATTTTCCGAAAACCACAATGCTCAAGCCAGACAAATCAAATGAATAGAGATGTATTACAATTTCTTTGCTCAACCGAGCACATATGCAAGTGCATAGCCTATCTCTACCACCGAAAGGCTCGACCCGTACTTAGTCAATTTTTGTCTCTCGCTTGAGCTCTTATTTCCTAGTGTTGTTCCTTGAGAAATTAGACCTTTATTCTTTAGGAATTTCTCCAAAATGGATCGTACAATTCCTTAGGTCAGATTATCTAATCGCATGCAAGACATGTACACTCAAGAGTAGTTCATAACCGATGTTACACCGCCTTGGAATCTCCACCAAGCTCGGGAACTCTCGAATTCTCTCGTATGCACTAGATATTTCAGGTCGATTGATTAGTTAACTGATGATCACTAAGTTTGATCGAAGTCCCACCGCACAACCGACCCTCCACTATTTCAACAATTAGAACTAGTTTAACTAAAAAACAACCTTAGATAATCGAATTCGATTGCTGCGAACTAGCAATCACACATGCTTAATCGAACTTTAACGCTTTAGAGAATTTCAAGTTAAATTTAACCATGCTCATTGGTTTCAGATTAGAATAGAAATCATGTTATATAGCACCTTGTAATTCTTCTATAAGGGAGCTTCATAACCATGGTGAAATATATTACAGTTCATTTTTAAAAAATAATGGGCCATGTATAAGATATCTATATTATTATTCTGAAAATGTGAAGCAAGAAATGTTGTGAAAAAACAAGAGTTGACTTTTCAATGTCTCATTTCATCTTACATGAGAGACTATCATCTCGAATACCACCACTAAGTAGCAGGCTCGCGCCCCCCACCTATCGACGATATCAATCAATACAAGGTTTGAAGCTACAAGAATAGCCCACTATGACAAATGAATAGAAGGAAGCATCTGACGAAATCCCAAACTACCGTAAAAAACTAGCATAGAACAATATGGAATTGATTCTAGTCAATATTTGAAACATGGGCATAAAGATACACTTCTCTATAAAATATTCGAATGATTCTTGATGGATTTAGCTAGTGCGTTGCACGAATTGTTCATCGTACTCTCTTCTAAATTCCTAGTGCCCCTAATCTTCTCCACGGCCTCGCCTTGTCCGTAGGACCGCACTCTATCAGAATGTTGGGGGCACAGGAAGGAACATCCCCTCCACGTATCAAAAGGACGTGCAACCAAACCTATGAAAGACTCCATCCCCAATGTTTCATATGGTTCATTTAGGTGACGACAACTTCTACACATAACTCCTTCAAGCAATGAACATCTTTAGAAATGATACATCACCTAAAGAAAGAAACCGGGTCAATCCGATCCCACCACCTAAAGTCTCACTAAAACTTATTACGCACAACATTATATAAGAGTGTTGATTAAAAGAGAACATGTACAGGCTTGCACCGACAAATTCCCTTTTATACTTGCCTTAGACTTCGACCTGAGAAAAATGAGGGATTCTTTCTTCAAACCATTCCAAAAACATTCTAGTTTCTTCCCCGCACACAATCATCCTTCTCATGGCCTTCAGGTGCATAGAATCAAACTTCATACTAACGAATTCCAACGTGACAAAGACAAAGAGGGTTACTCTCGGCCTCACATAAGTGGGAGTCGTAGAAATGATTCCTATCTTCCACAAAACAATATGGAAAAAACTCGTCCACACTTCCCAAGCTCGTCCCGAATGAATGGAGAAACTAAAAATAATGGAAAAAGATACATTCACCAAAATTTTTATTTCCTCACTGTGAAATAGCCATGGGAATATCTACAATGCAGATCCGATTCAAAACTTAAATTGAATAATGCGCTCTATATTACATTGATCAAATAATATTACAAATATACATAAAATGTTGTCTCAAGATAGGGAAACTATCTTGGATACACAATCATTTAGTTGAGAGAATATCTCAACCACACACCAATCTAAGAATCAAATAGATCTAAACAACTCCTAAGAAAGAGGGACAAACTCCTTTACATAGAAATAATCACAACCGAGACAAGTAGGAATTATTTTCTAAGTAAAATATCTAAATAGATTCAATTGATCTTGTAATGTACTAAAACAAAATACTCAATCAATTCTACAAATTGTGGAAACCAATTACGATCGCACAATCACATAACCAAGTAAGAGAAAGAATTTAAATTGCACAAAACAAAGTTGTATCCGGGGAAAAGCCTCAACTAAAAACCTGCTGCAGTCCGTATATTGCATAAAATCAAGAAATGAAAAAATACAATGTTATTTCTCTTCCCGAGAAACGTTTCAGACTCGCTAACTATCTCCCTCCGATCTAAGCAAGTTTGGTCCAATATTTAACCACTTCCTTGCCTCTTCCTCGACCCGCCTTGCTCACGCATTCTCCGGGCTATTCCAGCCTCCATATTAATTAGGAAATTCCTCATCAATCTATTACACAATACATCCAAGGCATCCCCATGACCTCATCCAAGGACTACAATTTTCTACTTATACAACCTATAGATCTCTTCCTTTAACCCAATTTCAACTGGCCTTCCTTAGCACCTATTAGAAGGCAACAATTATTTATAGCGAATTATGAAGTATCTCGATTGATTGTTTGTGAATTAAATCATATTTAATTCACTAGACTTATCACTATCTCATCTCGCTAGAACTAATTAAACCGATTTTAACTCAAATAATTGAGTTAACTAATTACAACTCAAAATACATCAGAATCGGACACCCTAAACTTACATGCCCTGCAGCTTGATCCCCAACTTCAATTAGTTGCCTAACTAAGCCTTCCCGACTTAGCACACTTTATGTTGTCATGTGATGTGGAATTCAAATTTACCTATAATTTAATTAAGGAAAAATCAAATTAAGCCCCCTTAGTGTCATTCTTGTTGCCACTCTCAAATACTCCCTCTCAACAAGAAAGGGATTGTCTTCTACCCTGATCCACTCGTGGAACTCGAATTTTTCTTCTTGACAAGGCTCTCTCGTTAAGATTTCGCATCCTCGCTCCTCCGTGGAATGTACTCTAATGACATAATCCACCTCTCGCACACAATCTTTGAGATGGTGATAATGATATCAATAATATTTTGGACATGTGGTGAAAAACTGATTAACTGAGTTTGATGCAACTCTTAGTTATCATAATAAATCACAAATCCATATGTTTACCAAACAACCAACAAGTACTCTCCACTCATCCGTATGCCCACATGTTGCCCGACTTGCCGCCATGTACTCGTGACCAACCGAGCACAACCGATATTTGTTTCTACCTGCATACGTAAGCCGTTATTGATCCCAGGCCAAGATGCCCCCTCGATGTGATATTCTATTGGATGAACTCCCCTCACGACTGCACGTTGAAGCCTTTAAGCTTCACTGGCTTATCCTCCTCGTATCATAGCCCATACTCTCGTAGTGCCTCCTATAGCCCCAACACATGCTTTCCTTCCTTCCAAAAGCAGTTTGGTAGGCTTAACCATGGCTTGACTAGGTTGGTTAACCGCATAGCATATTTCTTTTGGTCGTGTGTTCACTCGAATACATGAGTGAACCCACAAGCTACATATAAACAATATCATCTACGCTCGCCTTAAGTAGCATCCTCCTTCCTTCAGCTCTCAGAGGAGTCTCCATGGGTTTGCTGCTCCCCATGTGGAACTTCCTAAGAATCTCGTTGGCATACTTTCTATAAGATACAAATAGCTCCCCATCTCTCTTTGCTATATTTTCAGCATCAGAAATAGTACAAGAGCCCCATGTCCACCATCTCAAACTTTCTGCAAGATCCTTTTCGTAAGACTTGATGAGTTTCTCATCACTCGTCAACATCAAACCACTGCATAAAGTACAATGATCAAAGTTTACCTCTACCAAAATATTGTGTTGTTCTCAGACTGCCACTTTTGGTGAAGCCTCAACCCGTGAAATATTTTTCGATCTTGGTGTACCAAACACGAGGTGCTTTCTTTAGCCCATACAAAGGTTTCTTGAGTCTACAAACATGCGACTCTCTCTATCGAAGGTCTCAAAAACCTTTTTGGTTGCTCAATGTACACTTTCCTACCACCCCATTGAGGAAGATTGCCTCTACATCCATCCGATGTATCTCGCCATCCCATCCGTGTTGAGATACAAATGATTGGATTTGATCAATGTGTGCTCCCAATATTCTCTCTAGCATCAAGCAACAACTTGTCGACTTCTCGTGGCGTGCTTCATTCCATCTGGGATGTATTTTGATGAGTGGGTATCTACTGCACTTTCCGCTTGTCAATCCTCCACATCTTCGTGTTATTTTTTTGGAGCCAAGTGCTTTCTTCAAATGCATCAAATCGGAGTGCCCTCTCTCAAGGGAAATTATGGCTTTCCCTTCATCAAATTTCACATCTTTACCACTCACATCCTATGTGTTGGAAAGTACACTGGAGAAGTTGTGAGGTGTATCAATGTACCCTGGGGTAAGACCTCCAAATCCCGTTGTTCGCTTTTAGCTTCTTCCTCGCACTTTGGTAAAATGGAAATAAACTAATGGACCAAAAAAAATTAAAATGCGACACATCCTGCCCCTTTACCTCGGGAAAATATTCCCTTTCCGGGTGTACTCATCCCAAGTATCCGATGAGGACTTCGTTATGCACAAATACTATTGTATTGCATGATTTTGCCCACGGATCCAACAATAATAGGCCATGATTATGGCAACATGTGATCATGTTGCTCCCACAATAGTTATGTTCTTCTATTTTTGCAACTCCATTATGTTAAGTGGCTATGAGGTGCTATCAATTCCCTTCGAATTCTTTCAAACACAAAAGTTCTTGAATTCATTAGAGACATATTCTCCACCCATTGTCGCTCCTTAGAGCCTTCACCTTCTTCTTTGTGGCTCTTTCTTGAAAATTTCTGAACTCACAAAACTTGAAGAACATCCGATCTTTCTTCGTATGAAGAAAATCCAACACTTGTGTGAAAAATCATCTACAAAAATCACATAATACCTATGTTTTGTTGTGGAATTTGTCGAGAACGGTCCACACATGTGTTAGTGAACTTCTCAAGGATTGCCTTGCTCGACTTTCCTTATCGTGAAAGGTGGATTTGGTATACTTCTCCAATGTACACCCTTTTCATGTATCTCGCCGGCGTTGCGGAACCTTTTCGTTAAATTTCGTATAAATATGTTGCATGATCTTCAAAGCACCATGGTGTAGATGGCCCCTATCTCCGTGCCATAATTCACCGATGTGCCGCCTCCACCTTCTCTCTACTTTTGTGCTCAAGGCATCATAGTATTCTACATCCAATTTGTAAAGGTTATTTACTCAAACCCAAATATTTTTTTCACCGTCCTTGCTAGCCCCCCCCATATATTTTTTACCAAAGAAAGGTACAATCGTTTTTGAGCCTTCAAGGAATGTATTCTTCCCCGAAGACACATCATCCTTGAAGTCTCCCGTGCCTTTGCCTTGATAAAATTCCCTTCCGCCGACTCCCTTATAAGGTCCTACCGATGATAAAAATTGTGCTCTAGAAAGTTCTACATTTCCCTTTTTCCCGTAGAAATATCCCATTTTAACCTCATTCCCTTTGTCAATTTCCTTCCCCATCCTCCGAATCCTCCCAAAATCCCCTTAAATTCTGCATTCACCCTGCCAGAGCACTTTGTTTTCCTCTATCGCGCCATTTCCCGGCCCCGGCCTGCATTAAAATGGGCCAAAAATCCATTTTCTACCCTATAATGGTCTTAGCCCCCCTTCGCCAGCCCGCACAACCGTTTCCTCATGGACAGCGCAGCACTCGCCACCAAAAGCGCTTTTTATTCGAATCTGTATTCTGGGCGCTCGTGAGCCACATCGATCTCTTCGTATCGACGGTCATCGCGAGCTCACTGCCGCCCAACCCACCGCCCGTTCGTCACATCTCCACTGCTCATTTACCCGTTGATCCGACGGCCCGGATTTTACCCGCCCCCGGTGGTCCCCTACAAGCATCTATTCAAAAACCATCCGGTTTCTATCGCACCGCTCAAGGTAGGCAAGATTTTTCGGGATCGGCCGCCGATTCCACTCATCAAACGATGCGTGGCAAGAAGACTGCTTGAAAACCGCCGATCATCGCGTGTTATCACAGCAAGAAAGACAGAGCGAGCAGGTTATCAACCGTCCGATCCGCGATTGTCCATCCAACAAGCTGCCGCGCCGCGAAGATGCGCAAGATAATCGAGGCATCCTCAGCCCTCGACCCACTCCGTCCATTCTCCGACGAGCCCACCGCCGGTCTCCAGCCCGAGATCGTACGGCCCGCATTCGACCGCACGCCCGTCGTTGACCCCATACCACCACGTCATCCTCCACGCGTTTCCATCGTATATTTGTCGTCCCTTCATATATATTCCATTCCAAGGTCAATATTTGCTGTCTTTTCATTGGATTTCCCATCCACGCCACCTTCCAACCGTATTTCCTAATCGTTTCCACCACACCGCAAGTCTTCCACAACATTTTTCACCATCTCACCAAACTTCCGCATGGCCATTCTCATCATCCTCGTTGCATCCACCACTTCATGTATGTTTTTCTTAACGAGTTTTCATGTTTTGCGGGTGGTTATAGGCAAGTGTGAAATCGCTTGCTGATTCATATGCGCTATTGTAATGGCACAAGGTACTGCATAGTTGAATTGTGAGCCTAAAGATGTCCGGAAAGGTTTCTTTGCAACATAAATTTCATCAAAGGACAGAGTCTCAACCGCAGAAAGCTCCCTGCTCAATTAAAGCTCGCTTTTCACCGACAAAGACAAGACGGAGCGCAAAGGAGCTCGAGGCAAGAAATAGAAGATTTTTGAGCTTTTTTAGATTTGAGAAGGAAAAGGTACCTGGCTCGTAGACATCATGGATTGCATGAAAGGTCCAATGCGCGTAAAATAATGCTATCAAAGAAGCCTAAATCAATGTATCGTTTCTTCTTATAGACACGACACACATTATTCATTGTCACTACATTGTGTCCAAGTGAAGTTTTCCCCCCTTTCATCGTCCTATGCTATCACATTTGTTGCACACATGGCGTATCTAAGATATGACACTCCACGTTTATGACCACCAAAATACAAAGTGCTGCAAACACAAGACATCAGACATACCGGAGTAAACGGAAGCTGGGAGGAAGACCACTCTTCACCTAAAGAGTGCCAAAGATAAATGCGCATGGGTTTAAACATAATGGGCCTGCCCCTCTTTCTTTTCCGAGTTTAAAGTTTCATTTAGTGTTTCACCTACCCTCTCTACTCCACCGGAGCTATAAATTCATGAAGAAACTTATTGTAAAGGTTGTTTATCGCTATTAGAGAATTGCAATGTTTTTTCGAGACATAGCCTTCGTGTAAAGCCGTAAGATAAATAGAAGATGTTTTCTGATCGAGTATCCGCCTATTGGCAATGTTTGTACTTGATCGGTGTTGCTTTTTAATATGACAAGCACATTTCTTTGGATCTTGATCTAAAATAGCAGTGATGTTTTCCCTATCTCTGCATTTTAATTCATTTCATTTCGTTTCTAATGCTTCGCATCGAATATTGGCATAGGATTTACCTCGTTAGGTACCCTATGTTTCGCTTCCTCTTGCCTTTGATGTTTTCTAATAATGTGTCATCCAAGAATTGATTTCAGTTTAATTTAACCAAGGTAGTGATGTTATTGTCTGCCTTCCGATGTATGAATTGTTCAGAATCCGTCTTTAAATGTTCTTGTTGGATTTATTGTGGAAGATTTGGGAACACTAGGGATTAGAGTTAGCCTCCGTCCACTAGGATCTCATACAACTAGTCGGCCTTTCTAAGATCCCTCAAGTCAAGGTCAAGCATTGAGAGTTCAAAGTTTCTCTCTCATTCTGTGTCTTTAACTTTGTGTTCTAATCATGGATGTCTCCTCCTCCTCAATGATTCATCACACTATCATATTTAAGATCCAACGTTTTAGATGATCGATAGCCCAATTGAAAGCCTGCATATTGACTAGCAAGCAAATCCTTTCCCCGACTCCATTTCCCAATGGTTTTTAAAATGCTCCCTAGAATACTTCACCTCTGCCTAAACCATTCTTACCCATTCTTGTCTTACATTGAACCCTTCTTCCCGACAACCAAAGAACCAAAACAAACAATCAAACAAACAAACCCCCGTGCCTATAACTAGCCTAACATCTTAAACTTTGAGCTTCAAAGGACATAAACCTTGCTTAATATAGAGAGATCCCTCTCTCGACCCAGGAGGGCTAGATCCTGAGGTCTGAAAGTGGTTTGATGTTGTCTCATATTTTTGGTCTTGCCAATCAAGCCAAAACATAAGAACCCCAACATAATGGTGACTCCGCTAGGGAAAATCAGAGCCTATAATCGATAACATTTATCTCATTTTCCATTGTCGTCACCAACATAATGGCGACTCCACTAGGAAAATCAGAGCCTATAATCGATAACATTCCATCCTGTTCTCTTCCCATTGTCGTCACCAACATAATGTGGTGACTCCGCCGGGGAAAATCTAAGTATCTCTCACATTTCCACATCCTAAGAGCCTCGTAAACCTACAATATCCGGTAAGGTTGGCACTTAAACACTCCTATTCCGCGTATCAACCTCTATGACTATTTGTTGTGTTTTCCCCCACACTCTCAGATAGAGTCCGGAAAGGGCCAGTAGCCTCCAAATCTCACACTTTTTTAGAGGTGACATATCCGGGTAAATGCCCTCCCAAATTAATCACTAGTTAGAGTTTGATGTGTTTTAACATATCCTTGAAAGGGGATATTTCATAAGCACCGTGGTGGAGCGTGTACCCTCCAAAAACATCCTAAACCCTCCACCCGGCGACTCCATAATTCCTAAACGATTAAAACACTGACTGTGATCGTAGGCCCGCGATTATCTTGGTTCACATAAGACCCATTGGGAGACCGCCCTCCAAAACAACATCAACCACATTAGAAGTATCATAGGGTTAAGTCGCTTGGCTAGAAAACAACATTCGGCTTCAAGAACCATTCACACAAGATCTTATCCCAATCCAAACCCACCCGAAATATTTGATAACCTGTGAGAGCATCCTCAAAGGATCTCCTACACCTAAAAAATCAACTATTTCTAGCCACATCCTCGTAGAGCTAATTTCGCTCCGTAAGACTTGGCGCCTATCAAACCCATTTTTTTACCTAGACCTACCAAACAAATTTTTACCAAGAACTAGGTCATTCAAATATCCTAGACCAAATGCATTCCTGAGCTTCCCGTTCACCACCTCGCAGTGGTAGCACACTCGGGGAATATACAAATTCCCTCCATCTACACCTCCCCCGATATCCACTCATTCAGTAACTTGGACTCAGCCATCCTTAGATCCGGCTTCATCAAGCTCAGTCTCAGTGTCTCCCCGTCATCCATATACCAAATTACCAAGCCAGCCCTTTACCTCATCAAACATCATCATGGAAGCCCTCGGGTATGCACATCCGGTTTTACCTCACCTCTAGTACTCCTACTCCAATGATTATCAATCAAAGATCCCACACTTCACCGCAAAGGAGTCTACTACAACCTGTACACCATGTGGACATGATGGAAGATTCTTTTGACTACATGGAAATAAATATGATGATACGCTCAAAGGAGAATCTTGCCCGTGAGCTTAGGAGGTGATGAAGAATGGTTCAAAGGCCTACCTCCTAATAGTATCCAATATCTTCCCGCTTTGTATCGACCTTCAGCAAAAAATGGGAAGTTAAGGCCAATCCCTCCAAATCCTAGCGTAATACAAGAACCTGGGGAGAAATGTAGGAGAGAGTTTCCAGTCTACTCTACAAGGTTTAACAACGCTTATAATGCTCTTCCTCCACACATGAAACTCCCCTAGGTTTTAGTAAAGCATCCCTGAAGGCCCGGATGCCGATATGGCCTACCGCCTTAGGGAGAGGGAGTACAACACATTGGAAGACATGCAAAAATGGAGCAAGGAGTGAGAGGCAAATTTTATCAAGAAAAAAGCAAGATTGAGAGTCAAGAAAGGGTAACATATAGAGATGACAATAGCTTCCAGATCCGATCCAAATTATGACCGTTTATCTAAAAATGTGGAAAGGCTACAACAAATGGTGGAAAAAATGGTTGCCGTCAGCTAGTAACCAAAACAGAAATCAAAACCTTAGCCGTAACCGCCGTAACTTTAGAAGAAACAACACCCCCCTCCCAACAGACAAAGAGAATCAGACGTTGTGTTATTCCCATTCCAAGAGAACTTCTTAGATGAAGATGAGGGAATCATAGAAGAGTCCGAGGTGAACACAATAAACATGTTTGAAATAGAAAATTCAATCCACAACTGCTACACAAGAAGATCAAATTTGCCACTTATTGGGATGAGGAAAGATCGGGACCCGAGGATTAATGGATTTGAAGATGCCATCATGCAGTCGACAAGATGAAATTAGAAGGAAAGCCATATTTGCCAAACCAAAAACTTCGAGATTACTATCAAGAAAAAGGCCCGAGATCTTCTAAAGCAACCGCCGAAAGTAACAAATCACCGTATGAAATTTCTGTAAAGGACAAAGAAAAAGACAACCAAAACACCGAAAAACAAGATAAGCCAACAAGAAGTACTAACACCGTGTTTGGGTACTCGGTAAAACAATTTCTAACACGTACATAGTGAGAATCAACACACTAATTCAGCCACTAAGGCATAACAAAACAGAAGCTGGAACATTCCAAAGAGTCACCACTTTCAATTTGGAGAGGAGATTGCAAAATTAAATCTCTCCGTCCCACTCTCTCCATTCGTCACTCAAGATGTATATAAAGGTAAAATCTTGAAAGCATTAAATTTAGGTGAGAACAAGACACTCAGAATTCGAGTGATGATCAACCCGCCTTTCCGTTTTAACCTAAAGATAGAAGGAAATGTGAAGGGATAGTCCCCCCTTTTTATATCGCCTTAATATCCATGATAAGATTCTCCACAATGCAATGCATGATTATGGGGCATCACACAACTTGATGCCTAAAGTAGTGATGGAAAGATTAGGCCTAGAGATAACCCGTCCCTATAAAGACTTATATTCATTTGACTCTAGTAGAGTAAAGTGTCTTGGCCCGATCAAAGATCTATGTGTGAGCCTTACCCGTATTCCAAGAAAGTGTATGGTCATGGATGTTGTGGTGGGGAAATGTGCCACCCAAGTATGGCATGTTATTGTCAAGATCATGGGGAGCCAAGTCATAAGGAACAATGCATGGATGGGGCTTAGTGCCAATAATCCCAATCTTTCAAAACGCTAAACTTTTAGAAGACCGTACAGAGGCACAAATGGAAATTTCGGGTCAAGAGCTCCCAAAAGCCTCGGTGTAACACCTTATACTCCCCGTACATACTGCACCTTGACTCCTTCATCCTCTCGTAATGACGAGCCTAGGAAGGGTCAAAGTCCGGGAAAATGTAGATACAAACAAGGAACAGAGCTCATGGACTTTAACATAATGGCTACTCTAGGACTTGGAGGAGAATGATATAGAGAACTCGAACAATGCACCGAAAACAAAACCTTGAGTAGACCTATACGTAACGCAATAAGCCAACTAGTCACCTCTCTTATTTCCACACCCATGACGAAAAACAACCCACAAACTTAAAAGTGCATCCTATAATGCAACATAATGGCTTAACCCAAATAGTGAGGGGAAGGAGGATAAAACGAAAAATGAACCCTTATGGGAGATGAATTTCATGGGTCATGCACCAAGAGAAGTACCTGAGTAGGAGTGTGGATACATAACACAGTAGAGTGACTACGCAGAGAGCCATGCCTAATAACCCGCACTTCAAATGTACAAACAAGGTAGTAGGCGAGGCTCTTATCCTAGGCTTAAAAATGTTGAGAAAATTAGGAGCCCGTAGGATAGCCGTATGGGGACCTGAAATAGATCATTAAACAAAGGAATGGGTGAATACAAAGCGAAACATCCTAGACTCAGAGCCTACAGGAATGACACTATGGATCTATTGAAAAATTTTGTGGAATATGATCTCAGTGTTTGTCCCTAGGAGGTCGAACGAAATTGTAAAATGGACTAGCTCGCATGGCTAGTTCGTATCATAAGCCTCCCGCTGACCAACATATCATCATTGCATCACCCGACTCGCAATGCCGAACAATGAAAAATATTGGCAGGTCTTTTTTGAGTGGGTGATAAACAAATTGAAGATTTCTTAGTAGAGGCGTAAACGAGTTTGAATTTTGATTCAGACTCCAAATCTAATAAAGAGGTTGCCTCCTCGAGGAAGAGTCCTCGATGAGGAAGAAACACTCCGTAATATGGAAATAAACACTTTAAATGAACAGATTGGAAATCTGAAAAAAAATGTGAAAACGTTAAGATATGAAGAAGTAGAGGTGTCACAGAATTTAAAGATAAGAACATACCTTGAGGTCTCGGGCACCTTAGAAGACCTTTTTGACTTCGATGATGTAGCAAAAAAGTTCATCAGTAGAACATGCAGACTTCCGATGTTGAGGAATGCAAGATAGGCACCGAAGATAAACCTAAGATGATCAAATCGCTAAGTCCCCTCGCCCGCAAACATGAAAAAGAAATACATTGACTCATTCAAGGAATTCATTGATGTAAATGGAGTTATGAGGACTTGGTTGTTCACACACAAACATCATACGCATAAAATACCTCAAAGAAAATCGTAGACCCTTTCCCGTACAAAACTTTTGTATCAAACCCAAAACAATTGTTTACTGTGAAAAGAGATTAAAAAGATGTATGAGGCAGGTTTATAATTGTGCCAAGGAGGTTCTCTCGATTGGGTATCAACCTAGTGGTCATGGAGAAAGAAAACAGGGAGATCGGGGGCCGTGTATTTATTTCAAAGAATCTTAATAGAGCCTCACCAAAGACAATTACCTCTTTGCCTAAAATGGAACATATTCTTCGCAGGGTAGTAGGCTCTAAAAGGATCTCCTCGCTAGATGGTTTAGATTACAACCAAGTCTTAGTCCCGAATACCAACTTAAGACAAATTTCTTACGCATTCCATGGGGCATACCTTTTATGTATGTGAAAATGCCCTTGACCGATGAACGTCGGTGCAACCTTTCCAAAGAGCAATGGACATAGCTTTTTCGCATGAAATAGGAAAATTCATTTGGCTATCTATCCGGATGACATAACAGCCTATTCCAAGACTGAAGAACACTCAGAACACCCGAGGAAGAGTGTTTGAAAAAATGTAGAAGGTTTGAACTCTGTCAACAATCCTAAAAGACCGTATTTGGCCTAAAGCGTAGCTGCAACTTTTGGCCACATTATATTTGAGAAGGATTAGGATAGACCCACAAAGAGTTGAGGAATACTACAAATCACACACTGAAAGATCATGAGTTGAAAATTCTTCATTGGGAAAATCAACTTCTCCTCAGAGGTTTATTCCCCAATCTAGTCAACACCTTAGGAATACACTTAAATATATTAAAGAAAGGTGTAGTGTTGCTGGACTCTGAAGCTAAGAAATATTTGAATCGCTTAAAATTGCACTCACCCAGCTCCCGTCCTAGTCGCCCGCATTTCTCAAAAAAGATTTCCCCGATTTTTTTCATTTGCCTCCAAGCATACGATAGTCATAGCTTCATCGCAGAAAATCCGCAGGGAATGGAACAACCCATTTCTTTTCTTCAGCAAAGCACCTGTGAGATGCACCCTTGAAATACAACATAATGGAAAATAGGCCTATGCTCGATTAAGGCCTTGAAATACTTTAGGGTGTACATACTCGCATTCCCACACCATAGCCTATGTACCCAACATAGTGGCTAAAGACATCTTGTCCCAAGACCTGGGGAGGGAAGAGGGGCAAATGGATTGTTGTGATCTTAGGAGTACTTACCTTGAGATAAACCCACCAAACTCGATCAAAGGTCGTGGCCTAGCTCAATTAATGGATGAATCAAATCTACAAGCCCTTGATATTAACATGGTAACATTTTGGATGAGAACAGACTGCTCTATCCCACTGCTGGAGGAGAAGTTTCAAAGCCTTCCTTGGTATTCCTCGACATTCGTATGCTTACACACCTCAATGCCCCTCTTGAACTATCAAATATCATACGTATTCTTAAAGGCCAGGAGCTATTTCATAATGAAATGAAAGCTTATATTGGAAAAAATCCAAATGGGCTTTTCGATTAAATACCACCGAGTCTCGTTTAAGGATTAAACAAGAATTCCATGCAAGAGAGTGTGGAGTTCACTCCGAATCGGAAATCCACCGCAAATAAAATACTCGTAAAGGCTACTATTGGCCTAGACTCTTCAATGATATCCATAAGATGATAATTGCCTACCACAAATGCCGTATTTTTTGAAGGAAAAAGAAAACTCCTCCCCTTACCTCTACAACCCATCATTGTTGAAGGTCCCTTTATGGCAATAGATTTCATAGGATAAATTCATCTGCTTCTTCGCACAACACAAATGGACCTAACAGCCCATCGAATTACTTCACTAAGTGTGGATAGAGGCCATACCTACTAGGAAAGCAATGACTACCATCATTAGGTTCTTAGAAGGTCGTATCCTCTCTTTGGCTTGGCCGCCAAGGAAAATAATCATTGATAATGCCGTCGCTTGATCCAAGAAAATGGCTTGATTTTTGTCATGTATCAAATAGCACTCGGTCATTCAACCGCCTATTACCCACAAGGTAATGGTTTAGTTGAATCATCAAACAAGAGCCTGGTGACCATCATAAAAAGCTATTGGAAGAGAACAAAAATTCATGGTATAACAAGTTAGTGCATGATCTCTCAATGGCGTTTACAACGAAGAAATCCATTGGCATGTCACCATACTGCCTGTCTATGTAGGCGTGTTTCCTATACCACTGGGATACCGTTGATCAAACTTGTTCAAGAGATACGTATGGAAGAAGACAACATGGTGAGGAGAATAAACTGCATAATTCATTCTCAAGAAACAAGGAGGATATTCATAAATGTAGCTATCAAGGCTCAGAAAATATAAAAGAAACACTTGACAAAAGAACTAAGGAATTTCCTGATTTCCAAAATTGGAGATAAAGTTCTGAAGTGGGACTCAAGGAGAGAGGACAAAGGAAAGCACAACAAATTTGACAGTTTGTGGTAAGGTCCCTACATCATCCAGGCCACTGTGGGTCCAAATGCCTTTTTTCTACAGGAGTTAGATGATACAGAGCTGTTTGGGGGTCTTGTCAATGGCAGGATGCTCAAACACTACTTCTGTTGATTTCCAATTCCCAAATTCCTTTTCCATTGTACATACCATTGCAGTGTTTTTTTTCGAAAAAAAAAACGAGAGAAAGTAAAGATAGGCTGGTTCAAACATGCCCAAAACCTGGACCGGCAAGAAAAAATCCAGCTCTAACAAGCCCAAAATCGGAGGAAATTTGAAATGAATAAAAGAAAGTGACTCTAACAAGCTCAAAACTTGAGTCACGAGAGAGAAGAAAGGATGATGCTAAGAAACCTCAAATTTCAAGCCTTTGAGTTTTTTTTTTCGGTTTTACGCAAGCCATGCCTCCTACTTGCGGCTATCTTTATGCCTTGGATCTGACAAACTAGGATTTGTCTAAGTCTAATCCTAGTTTGACTGTTTTTAAATTTCTGTTGTAGAATATAGAGAAGAAATCTGTTGGACAGTTTAATCCCAGCAGATATTAGATTAGGTAGAGAAACATGTGAGACCAACAATTTAATCTGGTCTAATGGAGTAATAAGGGTAGAAATGGAATAGGTTTATTTTCTTGTTTGTAAAAAATAAAAATGATGTAAAGGGTCTGCTAGTCCAAATGCACCCTAGAAGAAGAAAAAATGCTAGGATTGTAGGATGGGTAGGTAGATTGTTTGGGAATGTTTCTACTGATCGATCATGTTTGTGGCAGCTGAAAATCAAGGAAGAAATATGGCTCAAGGTACCAGGCATCTGGCCTACTCCAAAGATCTATTCTCTGAATTCTTGACTCCTTCAAGAAGAAGCCATCCCCATGTGGAGCCACTGTTAGCCCCCCTATAAATTCTTGACAAGCAAAGTAGGGGGCTAAATTGTTTTTGAGCCTTCAAGGAATGCATCTCCCCTGAAGACACATCATCCTTGAAGTCTCGTGTGCCTTTTCCTTTGATAAAATTCCCTCTGTTGACTCTCTTTATAAGGTCTCACTGATTGCAAAATTTGTGGTCCAAAGGGCCTACATTTATTCCTTGTATCCCTGCAAAGTTCCCCTTAATCCCTCCCAAAACCCCCTTTAAATCCTACATTTTCCCCTTGTTTGTCCCATTTCCCCTTTTCCCCTTACCGTTACCCTTTCCCAACCTCAAAATGCATTAAAAGGGGAAAAAATCCCACTCTTCACTTTATATTATGGTCTTATCCCCCTTCTGCTAGCGCCTAAAACCGTTTCCCCTCATGTGATCTGGGCACTAGAACCACTCGCTAGCCCAAAAAGCGCTTATTCCAAATCTATATCGGGGGCACCGTGAGCCGTCGATATCTACAAATCGGATGGTCATCACAAGCTCCGTAGTGCCCATGGCCCAACCCGTTCACTGCCTCGATCGCATCGCAGCCGTCCGTTAATTCGCCAGATCAACGGTCAACATTTTACCCACCCCGGTGGTCCCCATCACTGTTCAAAATCCACTGGTTTCTATCACACCGCCTTTGAGGGGTGGGCGGTATTTTCCATTTGGCCAATAATCCCACTCATCAAACGACACGTGGCGGCGGCTGCTGTTTGAAAACGCCGCTCATCGCGCTTTATCGTTCGACACCAGACACGTAGCGATTGCATATCGAGTCATCCCCGTCTGCGATCGTCCATCCAACGGTCGGCGCTGCGAAGATGCGCGGAAGATAATCGGAAGCATCGTACCCCCGTACTGTCCGCCATGCCACTCCAACGTGTTTTCCATAGTCGATCTCATAGAGATCGGACGGTCCCAGTCGGCCATACGCTGCGTTGAACCTATACCACCACGTCATCCTCCATGTGTTTCCATCGTATATTCGCCGATCCATTTCATATATTCCATTCCAGGTCGATATTTAAGTGTGATATTTGTATTTTCCATCACGTCACCTTCCAAGCGCCATTTCCCAACATTTCCACCACCATGAAAGTCTCCCACAGCAATTTTTCACCATCTCACCAGTCTGCATGGCCATTCTTGTCATCCCCGTTGCATCCACCACCTCCATGCATGGTTTTCCTAACGTGTTTGCATGTTTTGCAGGGTTATAGACAGGCGGATAACCGCCATGATCCGTACACACTATTGTAATGGCACAGTGCACAGAAGAAGTTGAATTGAACTTTGAAGATGTTCGGAAGGTGTCTGCGACATAAAGTTCATCGAAGGACAGAATTCAAACTCTGCTTGAAGCTCCCCGACGCAATTAAAGCTTTGTTTTTCCGCATTAAATCTAGTATGGGGTGGTAAGAGGATTGAGGCAAGAAATAGAAGATTTTAGAGCTTTTTAGGGATTTGAGAAAAGGAAAGGGCAGCAGTTCGGAGACATCTGGATTGGAAGCAAGGTCTGACCGCCTTGGCTGTGCTATCGGGGTTTCAAATCAACGAGAATGTTTTTTCTGAGCAAGGACACGGTAACACATTATTGTTTCGGTCTCAGTCTACATTTTGTCCGGGTGAGGTTTCCCCCTTTCGGCGGCGGTCCTATGCTATCAGAAGAATTTTTTGCACAGTATGGTAGACCCTAGCATCATTTATTTACTTTTTTGTTTATTCACCAGAAGTACTACAGAATGCTGCAGCAGAGTACATCAGAGACATGCCCGGAGTAAATGGAAGCCTGGAGAAGACCACTCTTTCACTCAAAAGAGTGCCATGGATAAATGCACAGAATTTAAATAGAATGGGCCTCAGCCCTCTTCTTTTCCTGAGTGTTAATGCTGCATTTAGTGTTTCACCTACCTTCTCTGCTCCACCGGAGCTATAAATTCATGAAGAAACTCATTGTAAAGGTTGTTGATCAGCTATCAGAGAATTACAAGCTATTTATTTTTAGACAAAGTCTCTGTGTAAAGTTGTAAGATAGGCTGAGGAAGATGTTTTCTGACTGAGTATTCAGATATTGGCAATGTTGTACTTGACTCAAAGTGAGCATGAGTGCTACATTTCTTTTGGATCCCGATCTAAAGTTAAAGGAAGACATGTTTTCCTAATTATCTCTCGTGTTTTAATTCTTTTCATTTCGTTTTCATCGTTTGCATCGATTACGGCATAGGATTTACCCTTGTTAGGTACCCTATGTTTCCGCTCTCCTTGCCATTAATGTTTCTCTTCTGAATGTATTATCTATTAATTGATTTCAGTTAATTTAACCAGTGTAGTGGATGATATTGCCTGCTCTCTGATGTATGAATTAAATTTATCTGTTCTTAGATGTTTCTTGTTAAGGATTTAGTTGGAAGATTTGGGAACACTAGGGATTATAGTTAGCCCTGTCCACTAGGATCTCAGTACAACTAGTCGGTTTTCTAAGATCCCTCAATGGTTGGTCGGTTTACTGAGAGTCCAAAGTCTCTCTCTGATCTCAGGTCTTTAACTTTGTGTTCTAAACCTTTATTGTTCCTCCTCCCTTACCATTCATACCACACAATCATCTTTAAGATCCAATGTTTTAGATGACTAGCCCAATTGAAAGCCTGCATATTGATTAGCAAGAAAATCCTTTCCTGACTCCATTGCCCAATGGTTTTGAATGCTCCCTGGAATACTTCACCTCTGCCTAAACCATCTTTACCCATTCTTGTCTTACATTGAACCCTTCTTTCTTGATAACCAACAACCAAACAAACAAACCCTGTGCCTATAACTAGCCTAACATCTTAAAATTTGAGCTTCAAAGGACATAAACCTTGCTTAATATAGAGAGATCCCTCTCTGGACCCAGGAGGGATAGATCCTGAGGTCTGAAAGTGGTTTGATGTTGTCTCATCTTTTGGTCTTGCCAATCTGACCAAAACATGGGAACCCCAACATGTCCCAAGGCTTTTTGATGAAGGGACACCTTTCCTTCATTGAATATCACATCATAGCCATGGTCTTCCAAGGTAGCAACATAAACTAAATTCACTTTAAACCTGGAACATACATGACATATTTTAATGTGAGAGAAGTACCTGACTCCCTCTGAAAGGTAATTGTGCCTATGTTGGTAGCGTTATACCTCTCGTCATCTCCCATCTTGATGTGCATCTAGAGATCCTTCTCCTCCAAGTTACTAAAGAATTATTTGTTGTCAGTCATATGGAACGAAGCTCTACTATCTAAGTAACACACAGAACCCATCACCGATGAAACCATGCATGCGATGATGGTGAAATCCAACTCAAACTATGAAGCAAGTGCTTCACCTACCACCCCTCTTGAGGACTTCTTACTGGTCATCTTCTGTGTACACTTCGTAGCATTGTGTCCAAGCTCATGACGGTGAAAACATTTTACCTTTGATAAGTCTCACTTCTTTCCTGCCTGACCAAAATATGATTTGGATTTGGATGCCTTCCCTTTCCCTTTCTTTGCATTTCTAGCTAAGGCACACTTCTCCTCATCATCAGTATTTGATGAGGATCCATCTCTGGTGTTCTGCCAAAACTCTTCATGTACCAAGTCAGACCACAGTTGATCCCACTTTGGTAGCTTCTCCCTCCCATTTACCAAGTCTTGGTAGCTATGCCAACCCTTGGGAAGGCCTAGAAGTGTTAGTCTCACCAGATCATCCTGGGAAACTGTCACACCAACACTTCCAAGCTCATCTCGACATTGAGTGAACTTCATCAAGTATTTTGGTATCTTGTCTCCCTGCTCCATCTTGATATTTATGAGTTTGTCCTTTAACACCAAATTCTTGTGGTCATTTCTATTCTGAAACATATCTATTAAGGCCTTCCACATAGCAAATGGAGTTTCCTTTCCATGGAGGTTCGATACGATATGATCTCGAACTCCTTCTAACAAAATCCTTCTTGCCTTTGCTACATTCTTCTTCCATACATCAAGAAGTTGAGCATCTACTGCTGCAGGCTGGGGAATATAACTGTCTATGAATTCCTGAAGTCCATTGTCCTCCGACACTACCTCCATCTTGTCCTTCCATGCTATGTAATTCAAATTACCCTCAAGGGAATATTCGAGTCTCAATCTAGAGAAAGATAATTTGCCACTGGTCCTGAAGAATAAATTTGCAAAATTCGATTCACCTGTTAAAAACAAACTCTTGTTCTTCTCTTATATAGTGATTCATGCTCCAATACCATGTAAAAATATCTAAATAGATTCAACTGATATTTTATTGTACTAAAACAAAATACTTAATCAATTCTACAAATTGCGGAAACCAATTACGATTGCACAATCACATAAACAAGTAAGAAAAATAATTTCAATCACACAACAAAAAGATGTATTTGCGGAAAGACTCAGCTAAAAACCCATATATATTTATATTGCATACAGTCAAGAACATGACACAATACAATTTTATTTCTCTTCCTGAGAAACCTCTACACTCTGCTAACTGTCTCACTCTGATCTAAGCAAGTTTGTTCCAATACTTAACGAATTCTTTGCCTCTGCCTGACCAGCCTTGCTCACGCATCCCTGGGCTAATTGAGCCCCTATTAATTAAGAAATTCCCATCAATATGTTTCGAAATACATCCAAGGCATCCTGATGACCTCATGCATGACCTATACAATTTTCTAATTATACGACTCATAGATCTCCTCCCTTTAAATCCAATCTCAACTGGGCCTTCCTTAGAACTGACATGCAACAACTATTTATAGCAAATTATTAGTTATTTGATTGATCACGGCATGTGAATTAAATCATATTTAATTCACTGGACCTATCACTAGCTCATCTATCAATTAGAACTAGTTAAATTGATTTTAACTCAAATAATTGAGTTAACTAACTACAACTCAAAATAAACTGCAACAGGACCCCCTAAAACTTAGAGAATACTCTACATACCTGCAGTTTGACCCCCAAATCGAATTAACTGAGCTAACTAAGTATTCATGACTTAGGTAACACTAACAAGCTGTCATGTGATGTGGAATTACAATTTACTTCTAATTTAATTAAGATAAAATTAAATTAGAAGCCCCCTTGGGGTGCCATTCTTGTTGCCAATTTCAACACTGCAAATGGTGATACCAGATATCTATATGCTTGGATCGATCGTGAAAGACAAGATTCTCAGAGAGCTTGATGCAACTTTAATTACCACAGTAGATCATTGTTTAGTCCATCATCTAACCAAAGAATCTAACAAATATCTTTCTCATCCAGATCACCTTACATGTTGCTTGAATTGCAACCATGTATTTTTCTTCTGCCGAGTTGAGTACCATATATCTTTGCTTCTTGTTGTACCAAGAGATAGCTGCAGACCCAACACTGAAACTTCCACCTGATGTACTCTTTCGATTTGATGGACTCCTTGCCCAATCTGCATCTGTGAAGCCACACAACTTCACTCCCTCTTCCTTTCTGTACCAAATTCCAAACTGGGTAGTGCCTCTGAGGTTCCATAGAACATGCTTTGTTGTCCTCGAAAATAATTTGGTTGGCCTAACCATAGCTTAGCTCAGTTGGTTGACTACATATCACATATCTGGTCGTGTTTTCACAAGGTACATCAATGAACCCACTAGATGACGATAAATGGTAATATCCATGTGGAACCTCTCTAGTATCTCATTTGCATACTTTCATTGAGAGAGAAACAATTCCCCATCGCCTTACCATACTTCCAATCCAAGGAAGTAGTGCATGAGAACCATGTCCTTCATTTCAAATCCTCTTGTAAGGTCCTCCTTGCAAGATATGATTAGTTGTTCATCACTAGTTAAAATAGAGTCATCAACATATAAGAAAATAATCATCAATTTACCTTCTACCAAGATATGATAGAAGTTTGCATCCACTTCACTTTTGGTGAAGCTAAAATTGGTGAGATAGTTATCGATCTTGGTGTACCAAGCACAGGGTACTTTCTTGAGACCATACAACGCTCGCTTGATTCTCCACACATGAGAATACTGATAAAAGGTCTCAAAGCCTTTTGGTTGCTTGATGTACACCTCCTCAATAACTTCATTAAGAAATGTTGCTTTTACATCCATCTGGTGGATCTTCCACCCCATCTCTAGAGCCAAATCAAGAATTGGTCTAATGGATGAGTACTTTGCTACATGATCAAAGGTATCCTCATAGTCAATCCCTTGAACTTGAGAGTACCCCTTTACCCCAAATATGACCTTGTACTTTTTTATGCTTTTTCTTGTTGCCTGCTTTATCTTGAAGATCCATCATGAACCCACAAATGATTTATCTGTTGGTATTGGGATCACTTCCCAAATATTTTTCTTTACAATGGATTCATATTACTCCACCATTGCATCAGTCCATACAGGTTCCTCCACTGCTCCCTCGAAAGAGGATGGCTTAGTCTCTACAAGCTGAGTCATTAGAACCATGTTGCTAGTGTACTGATCTGGCGACCTTCTTTGCCTACAAAAAATTGAAGGAGTGCCCACATTATCCCTCGCATCCTTCACAAGTCTCTCAGCTTATCTGGTCCTTTTTCTTCCTTCTATGTATGGGTCTGCTTTAGTGTTGGTCTCCACTCTTTTCTCCTCAATTTTTGGCTGCTCCACAACTTCTTGAGGTTCCTCCTTTGGAGCTAAAAGTTACTCTTCTGGTGGGATCCGAAGCTCCCTCTCAAGAGAGCACCAGATCAATTTCTCCTCATCAAATTTTACATCCCTTCGCCCAACTGTCATTATGAGGGAAGGAATGTACACATGATAGTTATGGGGAGTTTATGTGTAATCCACAAATACCCCCAATTATGTTATCGACTCTAGATTTTTCTTTGATTCTTTGGAGACATGGTAGTAAACAGAGGCTCCAAAAATCCTAAAGTCCAACACATTTGGATTTCTCCTTGAGAAAGCCTCCTCCATTGTAATCATGCCCAAAATTCGATGAGGATATCAGTTCTTCAAATAGACTATCATGTTGCATGCCTCGACCCACAAATGTAGAGGTGGGCCTTGTTCATGCAACATTTCCCTCGTTGCTCCCATAATGCTACGGTTCTTTCTCTCAGCCACCCCATTATGTTGTGGGTTGTGGGGTGTTGTCAACTCACATCTAATGCCTTCTTTCGCACAATTGTTTTAAATTCATTCGACACTTACTCACCTTCATTATCGCTCTTGAGAGCCTTCACCTTCTTTTCGGTTTCTTTCTTAACCAATGTCTTGTATTCTATGAACTTGAAGAATGTCTCATATTTCTTCCACATGATAAATATCCATCAATTTCGTGGGAATTCATCAATAGAAATGACAAAATATTTGTTCCTGCTAGTGGAGGCTATCGAGAAAGGTCCACAAACATCAGAGTGAATCCTTTCAAGAACTGCATGTGATTTTTTGTCCGGCTCATGGAATGTGGATTTTGTGTACTTCCCCAAATACAACCTTTGTATACATAATGTTGTTGTTGTCTATGATAAATATAGGTTAAATAATTATGCCAGAGCATCTACAATATTTTGTTGTTTTAAAAGGATTTTTTGAATGACCAATATTATGAGAAAATAATAGACAAATGTTTTAAAATTTTGATAGTATTGAGTATTAAGAAAGGGTTGTTCTTTACTTCAAAACAATGATTTGATTTTGCATATGTGAAAGACAGAAAATGTAAGAATTATGATCTAGTAAATTTTCAAATAGAATTCTTAGTTTATCATAAGAAAGAAAGGTCGACAAACAATGTTTGCAACTGAACAATCTATATCCAACCTTATGAATATGACTGAAAATTAATAGATGTAGATGGAATTATACAAACAAATAGTCTAATAAATAAATCTCTATAGTAGATTATAACTTCAAAGGATTTAAGATAGACTGATATTCAATTTTCTCTTACCTATTTATCTACATAAAACTTAAATATATGCAGAAAGCAGAATGAAATGTAAACTGGAAATACTTACAAGGAGAAAAATTGTTTGAAATAAATCTAGAATCCTTTCATTAATAATCAATGATCTTAGCTCATACAATTTTTCTTTACAAGTGCTCATCCAAGGGTGCAACCATTAATAACTCGAATGTAGATTTCTTTATGCTAAATTCTATCTTTTAGAAGCATCTAAACAGATTACAAAAATAGTATCAAAATATAGGAATACAAAAAATGTTGAGTTGAGCTGTCACTGTCTTCAAGGAAGTGGTTGATTATGTGGACCTAAAATGTGTTGCTTTGCTGGCATGTTGTTGAAAATGAAATTTACTTGATATTTTCACATAAGTGATCCTATCTTTCTTGACTTGGTATATCTAGTTTAATTAATCTTCGGAAAACTTCATCCACTTTGTTATATCTTTCAAAAGTAGGCTTATTGACAAAAATATGTTTGATTTCATGTTTGATTATTAAATCAAAATATATAGCCTCTAGAAAAGCCTTTCCTGTCATATGACCTTTAATTGCTGCAAATTTAACTTTGTCAATTGGAATTGTATAAAGCTTCTTGCAGTACTCCCCCAAACTGATTAACCCGTCATTTGGTGCTACTAATCCTGGAAATCCTCCTGATTCAACAAGTTGAACTTGATGTGAAATCTTTGGATAATAGTGTCGAAAGCTTGGCACTTGGTTTCCAACTGAGTTAAACATTTCTTCTTCAGCAGAACTTTCTTTATTTCTAAAATGGTTTCTGTTCTTTCTATGATATGAATCTGCTCTAATCAGCCCTGCTCTTTGAATTCAACACTTTAATCATATCTGAAGCTTCAACTGGTTTTTGTTTAAGTGTTGTTTTTTCCCGCTCAATGATTGTTTTGCGTTTTGCGTTTGTTGTTTTTTTCCTCTTCTCGTGGGATGCTTATGTTGCTGGAAGGTGCAATCTTGGCTTTTGGAGGAAATTTGAACTTTGTATAGCTAGTGGAAGCAAGGCGTAGCTGGTTGAGGCATCGCACAACTGGATGAGATATTGCATAGCCGGCAAGTCAGCGTAGGAACTATTTCATCATACTTCTCTCGTCTTGGGTAGCTCTTGCATGGGAAGAGGAAGCATTGATCCATTTTCTGTGGCGATGTATGTAGCATACAAGTCTATTATGTTGGATAACTTCACAAGTAGTAGACACAGGAAGAAAATCATTCACAACAACATTCAAAAATTCATTCCTGATCTCAATCGAAACCTTCGTGTGTGCGTGCTTGATTGCAATAGCCAGTATTAATATTTGTAATCCTCCAAGAAGTGTCAAATTTCTACTTAACGATGTGGAGGAAGCTCCTTAATGAATTTGCAATGGTGGTACTTGAGGTCATCAGCACACACAACGATTATCTTATCATCTTCACAATTTCCATAACACAATTGAACACTGAAGGAGCTTTCAATTATAATATCAATCTTCCCATGCAGATGAGAAGACAAACGTGTCCGAGATAGAGAGTTTAGTTGCAAATTGTTTGTAAATAAAGATTGCTCGAATTGATTTGCAGGTTATGTTGGAGGATTTGACTGCAGATTGTTTGTAAATGAGACATACCTAGATTGAACTGCGGCATCAAGGTTATGGTCAAGTGAAGCACATGCAATTTCCTTTCTACCCACTTTATTGTAGATGCCAGGCTGAACTATGAAACACGTAGATTTAATATGTATGCTTCCGCTCTAAGTAATTCTTGCAAAATGGCCACACATGCAACCATACAAACCATATATAGATGCAGAAACTGTCTCAAGGAAAGGGTTCTGATTGCTTGTAGAAAATCCAGGACTTGTGGAACTTGTGTGAATGCTGCTACTATGGAAATTTCTTCCATTATGAAAGTGACTATTCATATGTTCTATGGATGAGCAAGACTCGAATTGATCCCATACGTTCATGTTCAGAAATGGTTTTCAGTGGAATATTCCCCCGATGATAATTCATTCACAAAGCCGAATTTTGCCAAACGGTTTTTGGGTTATATGAAACATGGTGCTCTAAAAAAAACCCACGTCTCTGAATTTAGATATTCTGCTCCATTTGGTTTCAAAATTTATATTTTCACCTACATCAATCTCATACTCAACTACCCAGCTGCTGCTTTTATGCATTTTCTGGCAGTAAGGTATCATGTTCCATTCAGAATCTTCCCTGCTTCATTGTGCTATACTGCAGAACTCAATGGAGAAGGTTTATCTTCTAGAAGGTAATTCACAGCATAACATATTTCTTGGCAAAACACATATTTCTGCTCTTGTGCATGGATCCGTGCTTAAATGTAGTTCTACACTAGACTTATTCACCTGCTACCAAGAAGGCATCTATTAATAAAATTTACACACAAACACTCACCTATTTAAATAATAAGAAGAATTCATAGATTAATATCGTAAACTCTGGGGCAAAAAAGTGAGGCTCAACAATCCTCTTTTGGGCAAACCTATAATAAGTTCTAGCGATAATATGGATTTGTATATTTGAGGACCTGTAGACCTCTGTAAACAAATCTCATTTTTGCGCAGTGTTTTGTTAAAGTTTTACTCTAGGCAAATCTATAAATTGCAAAAAGTGTTGGCTTTCCTCATAGTAAGGGATCTGGACTTTTAGTTTTTTGAATGAATGCTGTGATAATTCTTGTTTGAGACACAACACTGTGATTTGTTGAGTCAAAAATGTTCTCGCTAGTCTAACCCTTGTAACCTCTCTTCATGATGCTTTCATCCAAATAAAAGGTTGTGGCGTGTGAGCTGTGGCAGTGTTGTTGAGCACTGTGACAGGTCATGCTTCATATACAATGCCTAGATGTTATGGACAAGAAGCTCTCATGGGCTGAATTTTTTGTTCATGGTGTTTTATACATAAGGGAAGATTGTAGCTTTATTTTGTTAACTCATTAACATGTGATCTGTGTATTCATTTCATGAAATCAACATTACATTTATAATTGAATTAATAACTGATCTAACTGATCATAACTAACTACCTAACCTAACTGAAAAGAATCTCATAGGATCCCGTAGGATTACAACATTGCCCCCCTTAATTCGAAGGGACATATGACATACCAAGTAAGGATCTAAATTTTTCGAACTTTGCATGCCCTAATGCTTTGGTAAAAATATCTGAAATTTGTTCAAAACTTGGACAATGTGTCAAATGAATTTTTTTGGCATCTACATGATGTCGAATCAAATGATACTTGGTGTTGATATGTTTGATTCGATCATGAAACTTTGGATTCCTAGCCAACTGAATTGCAGAAGAGTTGTCGACAAATAGAGGAGTTGAAGCTTTTTGTTTCTCTTGCAAATCTTCAAGTATTTTCCGAAGCCAAATCATTTCCTTAGTGGCTTGAGCTGCTGCAACATATTCGGCCTCGGTGGTAGAATCAACAGGAACAGATTGCTTGCGTGATCTCCAACTGATGGTTGTTGATCCAAGATTCATCGAATATCCAGAAGTTGAGACCCCATTTTCTTTATCTCCATCAAAATCTGAATCTGAATAACCAGCAAGATGGACGTCTAAAACTTTGGAATATTTGATGCCATAAGTTTGAGTTCCTTTTAAATATTTCAAAACTCTTTTTGCTGCTACCCAATGCCCCTCACAAGGATGATGCGTAAACCTGGAAAGCATTCTGACAATAAATGTTATATCAGGACGAGTAATAGACAAATAAATCAAACTTCCAACAAGTTTCTTGTACTTTGTTGGATCTTCAAATGACTTTCCTTCTTTGGAAATGAGTTTCAAGTTCTGCTCCATTGGAGTAGCAACAAGATTACATTCTTTCATACTATATCTGTTCAATAACTTATCAACATATTTCTTCTGAGAGATGAAAATATGTTGTGGTTTTTTATCAACTTCAATACCAAGATAATAATGAAGTAAAGCTAAATCTGTCATATCAAAAACCTTTTTCAATTCCTTCTTTATAAATGATATATATTCATCATTGTTTCTTGTGATCATCAAATCATCAACATATACAACTAGATATACAACTAATCTTCCAACATTCTTAATGAAAAGAGTTGCATCATCTAGGTCAAAATGTTTATAGTTTAATTTAAGAAGATGTTCAGTTAGCTTCTCATACCATTCTCGTGACGCTTGTTTCAAGCCGTACAAAGACTTCATTAGTTTTCAAACCTTTTGTTCTTTCCCTTTAACGAAAAAACCTTTTGGCTAAAACATGTAAACATCTTCTTTCAAATCTCCATTTAAAAAGGCAGTTTTGACATCCATATGATGAATTTCCCATTCTTTCTGAGCTGCAATAGCAAACAAAGATCTAATAGTTCCCCATTTAGTTGTAGGAGAAAAATTCTTTGTATAGTCGATACCCTCTTTTGGTGCATATCCCTTCGCTACAAGTATTTCTTTGTGTTTGTCTAGCGAACCATCAGCTTTATACTTAGTTTTATAAATCCATTTGCAACCAATAGGTTTGATGCCAGCAGGAGGATCCACCAGCCTCCATGTACCATTTTTTATGAGAGCATCATATTCCTTTTGCATTGCATCTTTCCACTGTTCATAGCTAGTAGCTTCTTCAAAGAAAGTAGGTTTACAATCCACAGAAAAATTAAATTCACAATGAGAATAGTTACCTGAGGAACTTCCAGCCTTAAACTCATCATATTTCTTGGGAAATGTTCGAATACGAGTTGACCTTTACAAAGGTTGTGTAGGAAGTTGCTCATATTCTTCATCTGGCTCAGCTCTTTCCATTTCTGTCATTGTTTCTGTAGAAACACTTGCATCAACTAATTCCTCATCAGCAACAACGAAATTATCATCATCAACCACAACCAATTTCTCATCATTGAAAGACTAAAACTCCAAAGGCTGATCTAATATAGCAATCCCCCCTTCAGGATGGGGAAGTATATTATCTGATTCATAATAAAACTTTTGAGGCACAAACTTTTCTATTTGATTAAGTTGTCTATCAACAGTGAGGGAATCTTTTATCAGTTTCAAGAAAAATTACATCTCTTGACAAAATAAACTTTTTGTTCGCTTCATCATATAAACGGTATGCCTTAGAAGTCATGGAATACCCTAAAAATATGCATTTTCTGCTTCGTTCACTCAGCTTATTCCTCTAATGTTTAGGAATCAAAGCATAACATTGAGAACCGAAAATTCAGAAATGATTAATAGCAGGAAGACGATTGTATCACATTTCATATGGAGTTCTGTTGTTAATGTAGAAATTAGTATACAATAAGCCTGCATACATCCAAATTCCCCTGATCTCACAATATTTAACTTCTTGCAAAATACAGAATCATTCCACTGTTAATCTTTTGCGGAAAATTAATTTCACACACATGCGAAGCATAAATAAAAAAAATCGCACATAACACAATTGTTTAATGGGAAAGCCTGAAGCTGAAAACCCCAACTATCATATATTATGTATCATGGAGATCATGTAACAATACTCATACAAATCTTAGTACATCAAGCTCTTAGTACAATACAATCATCACACACTAATTAAGAAAAACCTGCAAATCCATGCACCGATCTTTGCCCCCTGCTAGCCTGCCTCCACTACATAATCCTTGCTGAAGAATAGCTCTGAATGAATTCGAATTACCCTTTCCTTGACTGTGCAATCCTCATTAGAAACTCCAATGTGTGTGTGATGCAATCAATGCATCACTATAGTCACAACAGATAGTCCATCTTACCCTTTCACCTATCTCTCCACTGGGTCTCCACTGGAATTGCCATGCACTGTAGTTAACTGATGTATTGTTCAGTTGATTAATGAGTTATTATTTGTGAATTAATTCACTCCAATCTCACTAGTGTATCATTCAGTTAGACTATATACAACTAGCTCAACTGAGTCTAACTGAGTTAAACTGAATACAACTCCATGAACTACTCTTCCAACTCTGTCATAACTTTTCCACTTGAGTTCTAACTGATTTACCAAATCTGTGCACTGAAAAAAAGTGCTCCAAGAGAATAAGTTGTTGTTTTTGGTCAGATTATTATTAAGAGCTAATAATAATCGACACTTCTATTTTTAGATCGACGATCTATAAATAGACTTCGCCCAATATTTTAAAAATATAATTTCATATATTTTTTTCAAATTGACCAACCATCCACAAATAGCATCCTGCAACTTTTGAAATATGATCACCATGTCTAAAGATAGACATAGTCTAAAAATAGACTTGCACCTAAAAATAGCCAGTGGGTCTACTTAGTGAAGGAGACTCATTTTCACTAAGCTCATCATCTTTTTGAATCTCAACACCCCCTCTCAACAAGATAGGGATTATCCTTCACCCCGATCCTGCCTCTATGGTATTCGAATGTGCTCCTGGTGAGTGCCTTCATTAGAATATCTGCATCCCGATCCTCCGTAGGAATGTATTGAAGTAACATGATCTTCTGCTGCACACAATCTCTGATATGATGATACCAGATATCAATATGTTTAGATATATCATGAAACACAGGATTAACCGAAAGTTTGATGCAACTTTTATTATCACAATGTATCACTGTGGGATCTAAATGTGAACCAAACAAACTAATCAGAATCTTCCTCATCTAGATAGCCTCACATGTAGCTTGACTTGCTGCCATGTATTCAGCTTCCGCTGAATTGAGTGCCACGAATATTTTTTTCCTGCTATACCAAGAAACTGCCGTAGATCCGATACTAAAAATCCCCCTTGATGTGCTCTTTCTCGTCTCGTGGGCTCCCTGCCCAAACCGCATCCGTGAAGCCATGCAATCTCACCTCATCCATCCTGTCTACCATAAACCATACTCGATGTGCCCCTAAGATATCTCAGGACATGCTTGCCTGCCTTCCAAAAGAACTTGGTAGGCTTAACCATCGCTTGTGAAAGCCGGCTCACCGCATAGCATATGTTTGGTCTTGTATTGACTAAATACATGAGCAAACCCACCAATTGTCGATAAACAGTGGCATCCACTACCTATGCCGATGTAGCATTCTCTTTCCTCCAATTTCCTGGAAGAGGAGTGTCGATAGGCTTGCAACCTTGCATGTGAAACTTCTCCAGTATCTCTTGGGCATACTTGCCTTGAGACACAAACAGTTCACCTTCCCGCTGCCATATTTCCAATCCAAGGAAATAATGAAGGAGACCCAAATTCTTCATCTCAAACTCCTTTTGCAAGATCTTCCTTGCATGAGTGTATTAACTGTTCAACACCCGTTAGTATTAAATCATCAACATAAAGAACAATGATTAAAATCTTACCCACCACCACAATTTGGCATGTGCTCGTATCCGTCTCACTCTTGATGAAGCTGTCCAAAGGAATAGCTGTCATCTTAGTGTACCAAGCAGCACGTGGTGCTCGTTTCACCCCATACAACGCTCTTTGAGCCTCCGGACATGCGACTCGGTCAAATAAGATCTCAAATCCTTCAGGCTGCTCAATGTACACCTCTTCCTCAATGATCCCATTAAGGAGCGCAGTCTTCACATCCATCTGATGAGTGTGCCAACCCATCTGCGCTGAGAGAGCAAGGATGGTTCGTATGGAATAATACCATGCGACAGGTGCAAAGGTTTCTTCATAGTCAATCCCCTCGATTTGTGAGAAGCCCCGGGTGTTAGCCCCCTATAAATTCCTTGACAAGCAAGCAAGGGGCTAATTTGTTTTATGAGCCTTCAAGGAATGCATTTCTCTTGAAAACACATCATCCTTGAAGCCTTTTCATGCTCTCTTCCCTTTGATTATTTCCCTCTGCTGTTCTTGAGTAAATAAGCCTCACTGATGATGATAAATTGTGCTCCTAAAGGCCTTTAATTTCGCCTTGTACCTCTACAGAATTCTCCATTTCATCCCTTTTTTCCATTGTCAAAATTCCCCTCTTGCCCTCTAAATCCTCCCAAAATCCCCTAAAAATCCCATACATACCCCTTGTTTGGCCTATTTTCCCCTTTTTCCCTCTATTGTTGCCCTTTATTGGCCTCAAAATGCACTAAAAATGGGCCAAAAACCCATTTTTCCACATTATGTGGGCTTAGCACCTTTCGACCCAAGCCCCCTCCCCCTTTTCCACCACGTGACCCAGCGCCAAGACCAGGCGCCAGGGTGGAAGGCGCTCATCACAAATGTATATTGGGAGCATTTCTGGCCGTCGGTCTGTTTAGATCGAACGGTCTTCGCAGGTCAGCGCCTCGCCGTGGCCCACTTCATTCGCCCCGCCTAGATCACACATCCACCGTTCATTTACCCGTCGAATCAACGGTCAGATTTTCACCCGCCCGGTGGTCCCCGCGTCGCGCCCTATTCAAAACCGTCGTTTTCTATCGCACCGCCATTGGAGGGTGGGTGGTATTTTTATTTTCGGAGCGATGCCATTCATCGCAGAACACGTGTCCCGCGCACTGTTCAAAAACCGCCCCCCCCCCCCCCATCACACATTAAAGTTCGGCAGCAGATCCGGCGTGATATCACTATACACCGTCCAATCTGCGACCATCCATCCAACAGTGATTGCGCCACGAAGCTGCGCGGAAATTAGTTCGAGGCAAATATACCCCTGGCCCACCATCTGTCGCCCTCCGACGCATTCTCAACCGTCGATATCCTCCTGAGATCGGACGGTCCGGATTAACTACATGTCCCGCCGTTGACCAGTCGCGCCATGTCACCCATTCCACGTGTTCTCATCACTTTTTCGTCTGTCCCCTTTATAACTCATTCAAAGGTCAAATTTTTAATGTTTTACATTAAAATTTCCACCTCATCGTCCTCCAAAGCATCTCCCGCTAATCCACAGTATCCTCTGCGTTCATTGTCTTCATCCATGCCATGTTGCCATTCTTGTAGTCATCCACACCACCCTCTCCATGCATGTTTTCTTAACGTGTTTTCGTGTTTTGCAGGGTTACAGACAGGCGGAAAACCGCCATGATTTATATGCACTATTGTAGTGGCACAATGCACAAAAGAAGCTGAATTTAGAGCCCGATATTACAGGAAAATGTCCGGAAAGGTGTTTGCAACATAAATTTCATCAAAGGATAGAGTTCAAACTCTGCAAAACCTCTCTGGCGCCATTAAAGCTCAAATTGCATAAACAAAGACAGTACTGGAGCAACAGAGAGTTCAAAGATGTAATAAAAGATTTTTTAGCCTTTTTCAGGGATTTAGAAGGCAAACGTACTAGTTCAAAGACATCATGGATTACATGGAAGGCCTAGCACACAGAAAACAATACTATCAGGGTTTCACATCCACAGTATGTCCTTTCCACAAAGGACGAAGTCCCCATACTATCTCCATTCTATACCGTGGTCCTGAGGAAATTCCAACCCTGACAATATTCCTATGCTATCAGAAGCATTTGTTACACAAAGATGTATGCAGACTCATTCATAGCATCATTATTCTGGCAGTTTTTGGGCTTCACCGTAGCTGGAAAGGCACACTTTAGACATAATTCGGAGTAAAATGAAGCCCAAGACCACTCTTTCATCCCAAGAGTGACCAGAGATAAATGCTCGTAATTTAAAATGTAACGAGGCCCCGACTCTCTTCCTCTTCTCCTCGAGTTTTAATGCCGTATTTAGTTTTCCATCTACCTTCTCTGCCTCCACTTAAGCTATAAATTCATGAAGGAACCTATCAGAAAGGTTGTTGGATCTGCTATCGAGAAATTACAGTCGTTTTTGAGACATAGTCTCTGTGTAAAGTTGTAAGGTAGGCTGAGGAAGATGTTTTCAAACTGAATATCCAGGTATTGGTAATGTTGTACTTAACTGGTGTTGCTCTTTAATATGACAAGAAAATTTCTTTGGATCCTGATCTAAAGCAGCGGTGATGTTTTCCTATCTCTGTATTTGTTTTTAACTTGTAGTTCATTTCATTTCATTTCTACTGGCTTGCATCAGAAATCTGGCATAGGATTTACCCTTGTTAGGTACCCTATGTTTCTGCTCTCCTTGCCTTTGATGTTTTCTACTAAATGTGCTATCTAAGGGTTGATTTCAGTTAATTTAACTAGTGTAGTGGATGTCATTGCCTGCTAGATGATGTATGAATTAAATGAATCTGTTCTTAGATGTTCTTGTCAGGATTTAATTGAAATAATATGGAACACTGGGAGGTCTAGAACTCTGTCTCTATCTCACTAGGATCCTTTTCAATTTATTGAACCTTTCTAAGATCCCTCAAGCTGGAGGCCGAAGCATTGAGAGTTCAAATTCTCTCTCTGATCTCAGGTCTTTAACTTTGTGCTCTAAGTCTTTATTGTTTCCTCCTCTCTTACCATTTCATGCCACACTATCATCTTAAGATCCAATGCTTTAGATAACTAGCCCAACTGAAAGCCTGCACATTTTGTAGCAAGTAAATCCTTTCCTGAATCCATTTCCCAATGGTTTTGAATGTTCCTTGTAGCATCTCTCCTTTGCCTAAAATCCTCCTTGCTCATCCTTGTATTATATCGAACCTTTCTTTCCTGATTCCCAACAATCGAACATACATCAAACAAACAAACCCCGAGCCTTATAACTAGCCTAATATCTTAACACTGAGCTTCAAAGACATATACCTTTGACATATCATAGAGAGATCCCTCTCCGGACCCAGGAGGGCTAGATCCTGAGGTCTGAAAGTGGTTCTAATGTTGTCTCATCTTTTGGTCTTGCCAATCTGGCCAAAACATGGGAACCCCAAACACCTGGCAACAACATGCCTTACACTTCTCACACCCTGAACAAGAAATGCATTACTCTCAGATCCATCTTGATCCTACAACTAATTTTCCCACTGGCCTTGGAACAATCTCCCAAGAACTGTTTTTGACAAGGGAGTCATACTCCTCCACCATAGCATCTACCCATGTGGGCTCCTGCACTGCTTCTTCGAAAGTAGATGGCTCTATCATGATACACTTGCTCATAAGATCCATGTATCTAGTATATCGGTCAGGTGATTGTCTCTGTCTGCTATGTGATGTGGGGACTCCTACATTCTGTGTCGCATCAAGCTTTAGTCTCTCAGCTTTTGTGGTACGCTTTCTGCCTTGTCTGATGTTTGGTTCTACATGAGTGGACTCCTCCACTCCATGAATCTCCTCCTATGGTTGATCCACATCTAGAGGCTCATCTTTGGGAACAAGAAGTTCCTCCTCTGCATGCAAGTGTAGCTCCCTCTCAAGCGACAACTTCATGGCTTTCACCTCATTGAATTTTATATCCCGTCGCACCACAGTCATTCGACTATTTGAAAAATACACACGATAATTATGGGGTGTTTCTGTGGTGCACTTGCCAAATATCCTAAACTTCCTTTAGTTGGCTCCGCCTTCTTTCCCCGACGTCCTTTGTCGATGCATGCAACAGGTGAGCCAAAAATCTTCAAATGAGAGATATCAGGCTTCTTACCAGTAAAAGCTTCTTTGGGTGTACTCATGCCAAGTACTCTATGAGGACAACAATTTTTCACATAAACTGCAGTGTTGCATGCTTCTGCCCACAAGTGCATTGGTAGTCCCTGGTCATGCATCATTGCTCGTGTAGCACCCATGATCATTCTATTATTTCTCTCCACGATCCCATTCTGCTATGGGTTATGAGGTTCTATGAGTTCTATTCGAATTCCTTCTTTTCTACAGAATTCTTTGAATTTTCCCGACATGTATTCACCACCATTATCGCTCTGTAGAGCTTTCACTTGCTTCCCCGACTCCTTCTCCACCAATGCCTTGAACTCACAGAACTTTGAGAAGGTCTTACTCTTCTTCTACATGAAGAAGATCCAACATCTACGAGAATATTCATCAAAAAATATAACATAATACCTGTGTTTTTCTGTTTAAGCAACCGAGAAAGGTCCAGACAAGTCTGTCTAAATTTTCTCCAGGATCACCGAATAATGGTTCTCCTTCTCATGAAAGATGGTATTCATAAACTTACCCATATTACATCCCTTGCACTGATCTAACTACGCAAGAGTACCCTTGGGAAGTCCAGTAGAAATTTGCTGCAAAATCTTCAAAGAACCATGGTGAAGATGACCCAATCTCCGTGTCATAATTCACCTCATCCCACTCTAAAAACTTCCTCTGCTTTTCCCGCCATTGCAGTGCAACCATCTACCTCCATCTTGTAGAGATGCTTGATTTGAACCCCTATATTCTTGGTTTGACCCATTGTTTAATGTCAAAGGAAGGCTTTTCCCTCACTGAAAACAACATCATAACCTCTGTATTCCAGCATTGCGGCTGAGACCAAGTTCTTCTTCAAACCTGGAACATGCATAACATTATTCAACAAGAATGGATTACTGGACTCCCTCTCAAAGGTAATGGTCCCAATTCCAATCGCACTATACCAACCATCATCACCCATCTCTATATGCATCTGGAGGTCCTTCTCCTCCAAGTCACTAAACAACTCTTTGTCTCCCGTCATATGGAAAGACGCACCACTGTTAAGATACCACACCGAGCCTATGCAGCTTGAAACCAAGCATGCGATCAAGGAAAAATCAAAACAAATTGTGAGGCTGCGCCTCTTACAGCAACTCCAACAACCTTTCGGTTCTTCTTCACTTGTGGGTGCCAGTATAATTTTGATAAGTCTTCAGGACAAGAAATACTTCACTTGGGACAAATCCCCGCTTCCTGGTATCTCCTTCTCGGATTTTGAAGGAAAATTCTTCCCCCTTCCTTTCCCTGATTTGGCGTACCAGTGCAATTCTCTTCTTCATATTCATTCTTCGATGAAGAGCCATCCTCGTACCCCGCCTTTCTCCTCCTACACAAGATCCGACTAAAGTTGCTCCTATCCTAGCTTTCTCCCGTCCATTGACAAGAGTCTTCGAAGAGCAGTTAACTCTCTAGTTTTAAGAGCCAAGCTCACCAAGTCTTCTTCATCAACAGTAACCCCCACACTTCCCAGTTCATCCTTGCAGTGGACAAACTTCATGAGGTATTTTGGAATACTGTCGCCCTTCTCCATTTTTATTTTTCTGAGCTTGTCTTTAAGCGCCAACTTCCTCTGGTCACTTCTGCTTTGGAAAAAATCTGTCAAAGCCTTCCACATTAAGAATGGAGTGGCTTTCCCATGAATGCTGGACACAATATGGTCCTTCACACCTTCCAACAAAATTCTTCTCGTCTTTGCTATCTTCTTTTTCCATGCGTCAAGTAATGCAACATCGCTAGATCCCGGCTTAGGAACATCGCTATCGATGAACTCCTTCAGTCCATTATCCTCCAGCATTGCCTCCATCCTGTCCTTCCAGGCTATGTAATTCGAGCTCCCATCAAGGGCAGACTCCAATCGCAACCCATTGAAAGCCATTTCAATGTATACTCAACTTCTGCACCAAGAATCTTCTGTAACAAATTCGAATTGTCCACCAACACAAACTCACCAATTCTTCACAATTGCAATCTTCAAGAATTAACAATGCTATAATACCATGTATAAATTAGTATACATTAAGCATGCATACATCCATATTCCCCTAATCTCACAATATTTAAATTCTTGCAAAATAAAAAATCATTCCATTGTTAATATTTTGTGGAAAATTAATTGCACACACATGTGAAGCATAAATAAAAACAATTGCACATAACACAATTATTTAACGAGAAAGCCTGAAGCTGAAAACCCCAAATATCATATATTATGTATCATGGAGGTCATGTAACAATACTCATACAAAGCTTAGTACATCAAGCTCTCAGTACAATACAATCGTCACACACTAATAAGGAAAAATCTGCAAATCCATGCACCGATCTTTTCCCCCTGCTAGCCTACCTCCATTGCACAATCCCTACTGAAGAATAGCTCTGAATGAATTTGAATTACCCTTGCCTTGACTGCGCAATCCTCATTGGCAACTCCATTATGTGTGTGATGCAATCAATGCATCACTATAGTCACAACAGATAGTCCATCTTGCCCTTTCACTTATCTCCCCACTGGGTCTCCACTGGAACTACCATGCACTGTAGTTAACTGCTGTATTGTTCAGTTGATTAATGAGTTATTATTTGTGAATTCCTTCACCCACCTCACTAGTGTATCATTCATTTAGACTAGATACAACTAGCTCAACAGAGTCTAACTGAGTTAAACTTAATACAAATCCATGAACTACTCTTCCAACTCTATCATAACTTTGGCACCTGAGTTCTAACTGAGTCCTCCATGCATGAACCACCAGTTTCCCTTGGGAATTGCGTGATTCCCTAAGCCCACTGATTTTCCAAATATGTGCACTGAAACTAAGTGCTCCAAGAGAATAAGTTGTTGTTTATTGTCAGATTATTATTAAGATCTAATAATAATCGACACCTCTATTTTTAGATCAAAGATCTATAAAATCGTTCTTGCGGACAAGACCGATCTCCCTAGTACTAAAAGTATCTAGCAACAAACAACCAAATAGACTAATCTTTCTCTAAGCATGTAAGGTTTACAAAAGCTCTATAGAGGTGTAAAAGACTTACCGTATGTCCAGCGCTTGTTTGAAGTCGTTGTTGTCCCTCGTGCACTTGAAGGAGTTTTCCTCGTAAACCTGCAGTCACAAACAAGCAAAATATTACATAGCACCTGTATAGAAATCATCATAAACCATGCTTATCATAGTGATCAAGGAATCTATGAAATAAACCATTGATTGAAAGCTTATTGAGAAAAATGAGTATATTTGTATTAATTTCAAAAGAAGAAAATCCTTACAACCCGAGCCTTGATGTTGCACAGGACTTTCCGGGGTCCGAAGCAGGAGTCTCCTTTACTTTGATAAGCTCTGCACTCCTCCAACCAAGACAAATAGAGGTATGTAATCTCTCCTCACAAAATTCTTAGTCAACTGAGTCTAAATCTCAACAGCACTTAACCTCAAATCTTCTTAAGCTTGACCTCCCTTTGAGGCTACCCAATGCCTCTTTTTATAGTGGAAAAGAGGAGGTTTTCTATTCCAAGTATGAAGGGATAGAATCATCCTTCAAAGGGATAAGCTCCTCACATGAGGAAGTATGAGTGATAAGGAGCTCATACACATAGTATAATGTCAAGGTGACAATTTTTTGTGTAACAGATTGCCCCCTAAAGTGCAAAGTCTGGAATAGATGATGCTGAAGTCTGTCATATATGAAGAGTGCAGTACTTTATCATTTCAAGGATCATCCTGTGGACACCCCAGTTGGAACCTGTAAAAACATTCAATGCAAAATATATATATGTAAACATATCATCGCTGAGGTAGGCATTCCCATACTCAAATCAAAACTAACTAGAAACTAATCTAAATTGTTCCGATACAGGAATGATTTTCAATACATCAACAATATATACATATGTAGACACAGCATGGACACATCCATATGTTTATAAATAGTCCACTGTATAATTGATAACAAAATTCCTCGCAGCCTGGATGGTAGAAACTAGATCCAGGGTCTTGATTTCCGCATCTCGAACTAGTACGATTCTATCCATGCGATTAAATGTGTTGAAGTCGAACATGGTAGAAACCACTTGATTACCAGTCAATGATGTAAACTATTAACAAGTGTGAGAGTAACCACCAGTAATGTCAATGGCTCTCAAAGTACTCAGTACAATCCATGAAATGTGAATGAATGAGCTGAAGTCGAACATGTCACGGAATCATTCGATCGAAGGTTAATGATGCAACCTGTCGTCGAAGGCGAGAAACCTGCCATTGAGGCATGCAGATTTCAAGGTACTGACGATTTCTGGATCAACTTCCTAGATAATGTGCTGATGTCGATAGAAAGTGATCTGTCATAGGCAAGCCCACAACACGAAATCATAGATCAAGTTTTGAAAATATATTGGCAAGGACTGACTCAGGGATGGTAAAAAATGGATGACAGATATTTTGCAGATGAATGGTTTATTTGAACTGTCCTCTTGAACACATAACGACACTGCAGATGGCTTGGTGACAATTGACCCAAAGCTAATACCCAGAAACCGGCTAAAGACTTTCAATGTGGTTTGATTAACTGTTAGGCAAAGGATTTTCCCAACCCAAGTGGACAAAAAGTGTCGTGTTCAAGAGTGGTTAACGGCTTTCTGAATAATCTAAATGTAACAAACATATTCGTTTTTCTCTCTTTTCCCCCACCATTTCTGGCAAGTACCTCTTTATTTTTGACAAGCTTGAGGAGGATAACATTTGCTTGTTTATAAGCTCATCCTTTGAATGAGTCCAACTTAGTTTAAGATTCGAACCCTAAGAAGGAGTGGTTCGTTCCTATTTAAAATTGAACAGGTCCTTTACTGTTAAATTTTAACGAGTCCAGTATAGGAGAAACTTGGTGTTTTTCAATTTTAGGGAGTCAGAAGAAAAAACTTAAGAAAAATCCATGGGTGTACTTTTTCATAAATTTAGTCTCTCGAGCCCGAAAAAGGATAAAATAATGCGGGAGAGAACTCTATTGACTGTATTTAGTCAACGTATACCTTTTTCGTAAATAGTCCATTTCAGTCCGTAAAAGGGGTAAACTTATACTGAAGGGACGATTATTCATTTACTTTAACGAGTTCGAACAATCAAGTACTCGACAATCTTTTCATGTTTAGAGAGTCTGAAAAGGGCTTAAAAGAGAACTCCAAGGTTTCGCTTTTTCGGTAAGTTTTAACGAGTTCGAAAAAGGGATAAAAATGTACTCATGGTTTTCACTTTTTCGTAAGTTTTAACGAGTTCAAAAAAGGGATAAAAATGTACTCCTGTGGTCGACTTTCAATTTAATTTACGAGCAGGAAAAGACGGAAAGAACTCGGCATTTTCATGTTTTTTACGAGAATGAAAGATAGCAAAATAATCTCGAGATTTTCATGAGTTTAACGAGTCTTGAAAATAACCAAAATTGACTCAAGATAGGTTTCATTTTTACAAAAGCTTGAAACAGAGAAAAACTATGCTTTAGAGTGGTTTCATTTTTACACAAGCTTGAAACAGAGAGAAAACTATGCTTGATGCCCCCTAAGCGTAACTGCTAGAGCGCATGCCCCCCCAGCTTCATTTCATTCAACTAAGTACACTGCTGGTAATTAATAGCTGGATGGAATGAAGGTTCATTTATGAGATCATATGAAAGACCCGACCTAAAAACTAACCTAAATATATGACTTAACATTTACGAGGTCTATTCAAAGACTCGACTCAATTAGGGGAGGATTTGTTTCATTTTTTAACGAGCTCGACACAGGAAAAGAACTATGCTCATGGCAATGTTGTTTCATTTTTTAACGAGCTCGACACAGGAAAAGAACTATGCTCATGGCAATGTGTTTCATTTTTTAACGAGGTTGACACAGTAACAGGAACTTTCCTCTTAAACTACTTATTTCTAATCGACCTACATAACCTACTGATTCATTTTTTAATGAGGTTGACACAGGAAAAGAACTGTCCTCATACCTAATTCATTTTTTAATGAGGTTAACTCAGTAGAAGGAACTATCCTCTGACCAACTGATTCATTTTTTAATGAGGTTGACACAGGAAAAGAATTGTCCTCATACTTGATTCATTTTTTAACGAGGTTGACTCAGTAACAGGAACCATCCTCATACCTGATTCATTTTTTAACGAGGTTGACTCAGTAACAGGAACTATCCTCATACCTGATTAATTTTTTAACGAGGTTGACTCAGTAACAAGAACTATCCTCATACCTGATTCATTTTTTAACAAGGTTGACACAGGAAAAGAACTATCCTCGCACTGACTGATTCATTTTTTAATGAGGTTGACACAGTAAAAGGAAATATCCTCGAAACACTGATTCATTTTTTAATGAGGTTGACACAGTAAAAGGAACTCTCCTCAGCCACTGATTCATTTTTTAATGAGGTTGACATAGTAAAAGGAACTCTCCTCGGAGACTGATCATGGCTTCCAACTAGAAGAAACACATGTCAATGGACACACCTTGATCATGGCTTTCAAGAGGTCTTCGTCAGATGGAAGAATAGTTCTCTGGAAGGAACACATGTCAAAGGACTCAAAAGGGAGAAGAACATCACGTTCAAATAATCCCATAGAGTTTTCCATGTCAATTACCGAATCTAAGTCAAAGGAAGTCGAGAAAACAGTGAGAGGCTCGCTTCCATCGGTAACTGAAAACATGGGACTAGTTGCCACATAATTAACCCGTGGCGGGGTAGATACCACTTTAGAAATAGGAGCATTTAGGGGTGTCATATTATTGGTAGTTGAAACAAGACTAGGGAAAGAAAGCTGGTCTACAGTCACAATATTTCCATTGTGACGGAAAGACATCACGCGAAAGAGTGTCGATACGACAGCTTTCATTGCATAAACATAGTCTCGCCCAAGGAGTAAATTGAAATCCAAGGGGCCTCGAACTACCATAAGATCAATACAGACAGTTTTACCTTCCAAAGTAATAGAAAACTTAGGAAGGATACCTAAAGGTTCACTAATGGTTCTGTTAAAAGCTTTCAGATTCTGCGTAATAGGCACAAGCTGAGGAGAACCCAAAGCTTTCCAAGCAGTTGAGGATAAAATACTAACAGAAGCACCTTCATCTACTTGTGTGCGGTGAATGTCCCTACTACCAACCTTCACAATGATTTGGAAAGGGATGGAGGAAGGAAGACGAGGTTCTGCCAATCTATTCCAATCAAAGGAAAAGACCTCAGTACTTGGAGGGGGTTCTGTAGAAACAGGTGAAATGCCCCCCGGCGTAGAAGAATCTGATGTAACAAGAAGAACCTGAGCGGTATGAAGTTCACTCTCTACAGGGAGAATGGGATCGACCAAATGTGAAATCGAATCGACCACTTGATCAACTAATGGATCATCAACCTGAGTGATATGAGTTTCACTCTCCAATGGAAGAGTGGGATCGACTGTACTTGAAATAAGATCAATCACTCCGTCAGTTGACGGTAGGTTGGGAGAAAGTTTACGGTAACCAGTTGGAAATTCTTGCTGTGGAACAGTAAGGTTTTCCAACAATTTTGAGGCTTCATCCATGTGAGGGCAAATGTGAGTTTGATGACTCCCTTTGCATAACTTACAAGGAAACCTAACTTTACCCCTTTTCCCAGGAACCTGACTATCACTGGTTGATGGATCAATGGAAAGTTGATGAGATTTTTCTGACCATACTTCCAAGACCTTTGGAATACCGGGACAATTGATAAGGAAGTGGTCACCCTTACAAAGCCTGCAAGGGTATTTGGGTTTACGATGCATGTTGGAGGTTTCCTCAACACTACTAACATTTACAGCCATGGTTGGTTGGTTGAATTCTTTCTTATCTTGCTTCTTCTTCTTCTTCTTCTTCCCTTTCTTCTTCTTCTTAGTCACCTGGTTACTAGCGTCAAGGCTTTTACCAAGCGAAGAGGAAGAAATGGAGGAAGAAATATTAGGCGAAGAAGGTAAAGGGTCAACAGAAGGTTGGTGATGTTGAGATGGTGAACTCTGTTGAGGTGAAGCATCCGGTTGAGGTGGAACAATTGGAGTATTTGGGGCCAACGAAGTTGAAAATAACCATATCGGTAAACCTATTGTAAATCCAGGTAATGACAAAGTAGCCATATAAGGAGGACCAACATTTCCAAAGAAAGGAAAATTACTAGGATTCTCATTAAGAGGGGTTCCTTGGTTGGTAAATTCTGGAACAGTTGTCATTATATTCAACTTCAGTGAATTTTATTAACAATTTAAAACTAAAATTAACAATTAACAATTCACACCTAACAATTAAAATTCACAATTCACACCTATGGTCTCTAAAAGTAAAAACAAACAAATTAACACGTGCTATCAAATCTAGGAGTCAAACCACACACAAACAGTAACTTCCCGTACTAAAAACACTAGTTGGTGATGAAATCCAACATCGTAGAATTTAATACAGAAAGGGTGGTTGGAACAGTTACCCTGACAACCTGCTTAATGAAACAGATTGGCATAAGTTTCTTCACAAAACCATCTCGAGTGAAGAGAACCCCCCAGAGAGTCCAAGTGAGTCTAGTCGACGTCTGCTCTAGGTACAGTGGGATCTTCCCTCCACCGTCACCTTAGGAAAGAATCTTATAGATTATGGCCACTAAGGTCACCAACAGGAACAAATATACCTAGGGGAACAGTCTACGATCCAACACACACGCAAGGGCAGAGTATCAAAGCTCAATCCCCTTGAAGGCTCCTTAACATAATCCAAGGTATACCGACAAGTGACCCCAGGCTCCTCGACAATGGTCAATCCGAGGTTTACCGTTGTTAATACGTGTATATCTTCTATCGTTCCCAATGAGGAAGGATTGATTACCTCAATGGTTCAGATATGATCTCGTGCTTGACTCCTTTAGGAGGAGCTTCCCAGAGCATACATGCAACAATTGGAATTCTTCCTACCGCAAGATTTGTCTACTTGTTTGTTTTACTGTCTTGGAGAGTTAACTAAAACCTATTCCAAGACACTAGCCTAAGCTATATTGGTGGAAAGAGCCCTAAAAATGTAAAAATTACTAGATGAATTTTAATTAAGCGCTGTGTTATTTAGGCTGTTATTACTCAAAAGGGTAAATGGATATGAAACCAATGGTGTTATGACCCGACCCAAAACTGAATGCAATCAAATATGATAATGTAATCTTTTCAATTCAATGAATCCTAACTAAAGTAAGGAGAGAGTTTCCATTCACTTCCAACAATGAAAAAAATTGATCACTAAGAGAAAATATAACAAATTCTCTAATGCACTAATTTCATCAAGAAAAACTAATGCAAATCAATCCCAAAACAATTTTTATATTTTTGTGTTTTTAAAACAAGCATAAAAACATCTAAATTCAAATCAAAGAAAAATGATCTAAATCTATGATCGATTTTTCAGAATGTAAACTATGCAATTGTAATCTATGCACATTTTTCATTCATATTCTGAAAATGAGAATTCTAATTATGCAAATGTGATCTATGCAAGAGAATTCTCAAACACAAGATGATTCTAATGTAATCTAAGAACCAATCAAGTGGAAGTCAAGAAAATCGGGTGAGAGTTCCAAAGATCAAAAAAACACTCAAAGGCGATTAACACTCATACACAATTTAGCCCCCCCCGGCGAATGAGGGGGAATTTTTTTTTGCAAAAACAAAAGCAAAAAGATGCAAAATTGTGAAAAGACTGAGACAAACCTTCAATTAATGACCAAAGGAAATCAAATTAATAATTTCTCAAAAAAGAGACTCAAAACACCCAATTAACTTAATGGAGATTGATGAGATGAAGAATTGCTGAAAGAAATTCAGAAACAAGAGATTTTTGACAAAGAAATACAGATCTGGGTAGATGCTAAGAATCCTAAATTAAATCTAAACTAAACTAAAAAAATAAATCTAGAGTTTTTCCAAAATTTTAACAGGGTCCGCAGGCTACCAGAAGTAACAGGTGCGGTATCGCACTGTTTACTAAAGAAAACATCCGAAACTGTCCGCACTGTTCAAAGAAGGAAAAGTGCGGTCCCCAGAAAAGCTCAAGAAAAACTTAAAAGATTTCAAAATTTTCAAAAACAGAGAAAAACTAAGCTACCGAGGCAGATATCCATCAATCAAAAACCAGGAAAAAACTTTTCCTCAAATCAAAATAAAAGAGAACCAAAAACAACAAGTTTCTTTCCCCAGTATGGTCGCCAATTTGTTGGCCGGATAAATCATTCTTGCGGACAAGACCGATCTCCCTAGTGTCAGAAGACAATCTAGCAACAAACGAACAACTAAGTTTGTCTTTCTCTAGATATATTCGTTTTACAAATAAATGCTATGAAGGTGTCGATCCTACCTTAGATCCAAATGCTTATTTGTGGTCGTAGTGCTTCCGTCGTATCAATAATCCTTCGTCGCAACAAGAGCTCTTTTGTCGCAAGAAAGTATCATCTTTCGTTGATCTGCAATCACAAACAAGAAAATATCAATAGCACCTGTATAACAAATAATTATAAAACATATCTATCATAGTGATCAAGGAATCTATGAAATAAATGATCAAACGACAGCTTATTGAAATAAACAATCGAACGACAATTTATTGAGAAAAACAGAACTTGATTGTATTAATCTTAAAACATACAGAAGAACCTTACAACCTTAGCCTTGATGTTCGAAAGGCCTTCCCGGGATCCGAAGCAAGAATCTCCTCTACTTTGATAAGTCTTGCACTCTTCCTCCAGGAGCACAAAGAGGTATGTGATCTTTCCTCTCAAAAGCTCAGCAAAAAGAAGTCTAAATCTCAACAGCACTTCAACTCAAATATTCTACCCATCAAAATATTCTTCAATCCTCCATTAGTTTTCTTAACTTCTTAACTTCAACTTCACTTAAAAGTCTTAACCCCTTGAGGCTACCCAATGCCTCCTTTTATAGAGCAGATGAGGAGGTTAGGATTCCACCTTTAAAGGGATAGAATCCTCCTTCAAAGGGATAGGCTCCTCACATCAAGGGATTAGTTACTTAAGGTGTGGGATACATGCACCTTACTAAAGCGTACTCATCCCCAAAAAATCTCATCCAGAACCTTCTAGAATTGACCAAAATTCAACTTTTTCAGTTTAATTTCGCGCTTTTTTGACTTTACAGGGGTACCACAGGCATTACACTGGAAAAATGTGTTCTAGAACGTAGTTTCTCTTCACATTACCTGCGTACCCTAGCTAAAAACGCAAGAAGGTCTCATGTTACCTGCGTACCCTGAGTTTCAGAGATTTTTAGGGTTTTTCTTCCAGTTCTGAGGCTTGGAATGAGGAACAAAGGTTGTAAGACTTGCAAAAGAGGCATGTATGAGTGTTTAATGAGCTCATACACTCAGCAGAATGTCAAGGTGACAATTTTTAGTGTAACACTCATCAGCGTAGCTTCTTTGAG